>CM050212.1:3457500-3477500 GCA_027475355.1 Coilia nasus
AAAAATGGGCTAACTTAAAAGTGATTAGATTTTGGTGGTGATCTGCGCTTCCCTGGCGGAGGTCTGCGCTCTCTGAGTGCTTTTCTAGTTTTACTTTCATTGATCCTTTCTTTTACCAGGCTAGTTACATTGAGACAGTAGTCCTGGCCAAGAAAGGAAGCACTTAACTAGCGGCAGCAGAAAGCACTATAAACAGCATGAAAACTATCAAACACACAACATAAAAACACAGGCAGCATATGAGATAAAAGACAAACAAAGCAAAACAACACGTTGTAGCATGGAAGACATACCTGTGGCCATAGCGGCCATTGCGCTGCGCTGCTGTGGCGACGGCGGCTGCACTGATGCTCGATGCGTATTCACAGTGGCGCCGCAGGTCGGCTGGTGGATATCACACACAGGGAATTTGGAAACAGACTTTATTGGAGCCATAAATGGGGACGTGGGGAGACGTAAACAAGAGTGACAGGCGAGCGCAGGACGCGGTGTGCTGGCTATGAGGTACTGACTGACGGGGTCAAGAGAGGGTAAACCCACAGCACGGGCGGAATAACTCTACCATGTTTGCCTACGTTAACTTCATTGTGCCGTCTATATTCCCTGCAGTGGCCGTTTCTGTTGCTGTTGTCCTGAAAGATGTGGCGGTGGATGAAAAGTAGGTGTTTGTGTCCAGGCATGTTTTTTAAAAGGCGTTTACATTGGATGAGGCTGGACCATGCATGAGTATTATAGTAAGTACTGTCAAGAGAAGTCTTCTTGAGACTTAGCCTTGCCTGTGAACTCTGGATCCTCTCAGCCCAACCATCTAGCTCCTACTTTAACCAGGTGGATTGGATTGTGTCGCATGTTGGCCTGTGTTAGTCTTGATTGGATGCTGTCGCATGCTGGCCTGTGTTAGACTGGATTGGATGCTGGCCTGTGTTAGTCTGGATTGGATGCTGGCCTGTGTTAGTCTGGATTGGATGCTGGCCTGTGACTGGATTGGATGCGGTTGGATGCTGCCCTGTGTTAGACTGGATTGGATGCTGGCCTGTGTTAGTCTGGATTTGATGCTGGCCTGTGTTAGTCTGGATTTGATGTGGTTGCATGCTGGCCTGTGTTAGACTGGATTGGATGCTGGCCTGTGTTAGTCTGGATTGGATGCTGGCCTGTGTTAGTCTGGATTGGATGCCGTTGCATGCTGGCCTGTGTTAGTCTGGATTTGATGCTGGCCTGTGTTAGTCTGGATTGGATGCTGGCCTGTGTTAGACTGGATTGGATGCCGTTGCATGCTGGCCTGTGTTAGTCTGGATTTGATGCTGGCCTGTGTTAGTCTGGATTTGATGCGGTTGCATGCTTTTGTTTTGTGATATCACGATATTGTATGTTGCGATATCACAATATTTTCGATATATTGTGCAGCCCTTACACACACGCACACACACACACGCAAGCATGTATACACACACAAGCACGTCCACACAAGCAACCAGACAAACACATGCAACACTATCCATTTGTCCTCTTTTCAGTTCTCATCCCTATCTGCCTCTGCCTTGTCTAGATTCTGCATCATGCGGACTGAATTATGCAACTGCTTGTTTCCCAAATATAGCAGAATTAAAATGCAATCTCATAAAAGCCCTTTAGCAGACAGGAGCAATATGCTCACCTCCATCAGTCATAAAAACAATCAAAATATATAAATATACAAATCATATCTTAATCCAAACACATTCAAATATGGATTGGAAACACACACACACACACACACACACACAATAAGCGGAAAAGAGCAATCCAATAGATTATTATTCCATGAGGTCTGTGATATGCATGCCTGGCCAGATTTGAGTATTGAGGGCAGTGTCTGATTACACAGATGTAAAAATGACGACTCAGATCTGATGGCTTGGCCTTGTGCGTGTCAGCCAGTTATTGATGGCTTGTGTGCTAAACCTTGTCTGCACTTTAGCTGCTAATGGGGACCCATCATGGTGTCATCCTGTTACATTAGTTGAATGTGACGTGATGTTTAGCATGAAAACAGGCACACTGGCAGGTTGCTTTTGAAGTGGGTGTTTGGGGAGGGGGTGCTGGTTTTAGGGGGACTGGGTACAGGTGTCAGGGGAGGGGGTACAGGGGTTTGGGGGGGGGGGTACAGGGGTTTGGGAAGGGGGCACTTGGAGTTTGGGGAGCGGATACTGGGGTTTAAGCAGAGGGTATGGGAGTTTGTGGAGGGGGTACGAGAGTTTGGGGAGGGGGTACGAGAGTTTGGGGAGGGGGTACGAGAGTTTGGGGTGGACGTGTGGTTCAATTTCATGGGTGCCAGATTTTCAGTTCGGCCTCAATTCCAGAAGTTGCCATAATGGCTTGCAGACCATCCCTTTCAACCCGGCCATGCAACCCTATATGCTTTTAGCGCAACACATTAAGAGTTTGGGTTGCCTCTGCCCCCAGGGCAGTTGAGAAAGGCCAGAGAGACAGAAAAGAAATAAAAAACTTTCCCTCTCCTCCTGTCATTTAGGAAAACATCAAGTAATTACATGTTTCAGCCAATACCTTTACCTATGCCACTGTTTCTCTTAGATTAAAAGCTGTCACATCTTCATCACTCATCAAGCATTGCCATGTAATACACACACACAGACACACACACACGCACACACACACACACACCTGTCACAGATGACCCTGGATCACCTCTTCCGCCCCCAGAGGGACAGGTAGTACTACAAAATACTACAGTGGCTCTTCATAGTGCAAATGGCTTTCTAGGAAAGAGTCTCTGATATAGGGGAGGGGTCACACACGACACACTTGTTTACTGTTGTTTGTTTGGCTGGCCAGTTCCTCGATTATAAATGTGTACTAACACAGATAACACACTCTAACCCAGATGAGCACTGATCACTGATCTGACGTTTGCCCGTATAGATACAGGCAGTACGATTACATATGAAAATGACTCTTCATTGTGTAAATGGCTTTCTAAGAATGAGTCAGTGACACGGGGGTGAGGTCACCCATGACATATGGGGTCTTTGCTGAGACTAAGGACTGGCCAGTTGCTTGATTATAAATGTATGCAGAATGCATGTAATCCAGGAAATGGATAGTGTTTGTGTGTGTGTGTGTGTGTGTGTGCATGTGTGTTTGTGTGTGTGTTTGTGTGTGTGTGTTTGTGTCTTTGACTTTGTGTGAGGCAAGCAGATGCACTCTCATTTGAGAGAGCGTTTTGTCAGCCTGAGCCCCCCATATTGATATGCATGCAGATAGCTTTAATGCATCAGTGTAATAACTTTTTAATGTCTGTATTATGGCTGCCATTTAATATTTGCTCTGAGAAAGATGCTCCCGCAGATGGGCGCTGACTGTAATGATGATAATGATAATCATTCGCTCCTAAGCTGATATCGTTTGCCAATACATTACGCTGTGCTCACCGGTGGTTAAAATTAAGAGCCTTTAGCCATTATGGCTCCTGAAAAACTCCTCTGCAATTCACTTAATGCAATTTCCCATTCAATGGCACAGCCCTTTTCATTTGACAGCATTTTGTTGATGCTGGTCTTTCTGGTGCATGTGAGTTTGTGCTCAGTGTGTGTGTGTGTGTGTGTATGTGCATTTGCATGTGTGTGTGCCTGCCTGCATTTTTCGCAAGTGGGTCTAAAATGTGGGGCATTTGCATGAGTTATGCTAATTTGTTAGGGCAACGAATGCATTAATTTCATTAGCAAATGGCCTCAAAGCAATAATTACCAGAGTAGGTGTGTCACAAGCAATCATGTTAAAATTTGCCAGTTAATTATTAAGATTTTGTTCTGAGGGACCTGGATTTGACATTAGTGGCCGAGGGAGAGGAGGCCAAAAAAGACAAGAGGCACACACACACAGAGCAGAGAAGCATCTAGAGACACACACACAGAGCAGAGAAGCATCTAGAGACACACACACAAAGAGCAGAGAAGCATCTAGAATGAAGGGCAGCAGTGAGATGGAGAGGGCAGCAGGAGGGAGGGGATGGCTTAAAGAGAAAGAGGGAAAAGGAAGGGGTAGAGAGAGGGGGGAGGGAGAGGGAGAGAGAGAGGGGGGGGGAGAGGGGGGGGGGGGGGAGGGAGAGAGAGAGGGGGGGAGAGAGAAGGGGGGGGGAGAGGGAGGGGATGGCTTAAAGAGAAAGAGGGAAAAGGAAGGGGTAGAGAGAGGGGGGAGGGAGAGGGAGAGAGAGAGGGGGGGGGGAGAGGGAGGGGATGGCTTAAAGAGAAAGAGGGAAAAGGAAGGGGTAGAGAGAGGGGGGAGGGAGAGGGAGAGAGAGAGGGGGGGGGAGAGGGGGGGGGGGGAGGGAGAGAGAGAGGGGGGGAGAGAGAAGGGGGGGGAGAGGGAGGGGATGGCTTAAAGAGAAAGAGGGAAAAGGAAGGGGTAGAGAGAGGGGGGAGGGAGAGGGAGAGAGAGAGGGGGGGGGAGAGGGAGGGGATGGCTTAAAGAGAAACAGGGAAAAGGACGGGGTAGAGAGAGAGGGGGGGGGCAGGGGGAGAGAGGGGGAGAGAGAGGGGGGGGAGAGAGGGGGAGAGAGAGAGGGAGAGAGGGGGAGAGAGAGAGGGAGAGAGGGGTAGAAAGAGGGGGGTGGGAGAGAGGGGGGGAAAGAGAGGGGGTAGAGAGAGAGAGAGGGGGGGGGAGAGAGAGAGAGAGAGGGGGAGAAAGGATGAGAGGTGGAGAGATCTATACATAGTGATGTTGAGAGGGAGAGAAAGGATGAGAGGGGGAGAGAGGAAGTGACTGCATCCCTGTGACCAAGGGAAGGTGGTTGTTGTGTTGTTGTGCTGGAGAATGGCAGGGGGGGGAGAGAGAGCTTGTTTATGTATTTATTTATTTATTTGTATGTTGACAGCTCACATTTCGAGCTAATTAGCACAAATAGCATTGGGCTAGCTGGTGCTCATTTAGTCCGGGGGGGTTGTAATTATAAGAGAAAGGAGGCCAAGAGCGGCCTTAATGGCCTCTGGTCCTATTGATTGGAGTCAGTGTAGGGGATAGAGAGAGACAGATAGAGAGAAACAGAGAGAGAGGGAGGGAGAGAGAGAGAGAGACAGCGAGTGAAAGAGACAGAGAGAGATAGAAAAGAGAGAGAGGGAGAGTGAGAAAGAGAGAGAGAGAGAGACAGAGAGTGAAAGAGACAGAGAGAGATAGAAAAGAGAGAGAGGGAGAGTGAGAAAGAGAGAGAGAGAGACAGAGAGTGAAAGAGACAGAGAGAGAGAGAAAAGAGAGAGAGGGAGAGTGAGAGAGAGAGAGACAGAGAGTGAAAGAGACAGAGAGAGAGGGAGAGAGAGAGAGAGAGAGAGAGAGAGCGAGAGAGAGAAAAAGACAGAGAGTGAAAGAGACAGAGAGAGAGAGAAAAAAGAGAGAGAGGGAGAGAAGAGAGAGAGAGAGACAGAGAGTGAAAGAGACAGAGAGAGAGAGAAAAGAGAGAGAGGGAGAGTGAGAGAGAGAGAGAGAAAAGAGAGAGAGGGAGAGAAGAGAGAAAGGCTGAAAAGGAGGTGAAATCAGGGCAGAGAGGGAGGGGCGTGTGTTTCCTCCTCAAGTCAGTCTGGCCAACCTGCCTATTCTCAGTTCTTTCTGGTCCACAAAAATCCGGAACCAATGAAAAATGAACGATACGCATACGTCATACGCAGCTCTGTCCAGTAGTACACAGAGACATTTGAAAGATGCCCGTTTATTCCCGCTCTGAGAACTTCCTTTCAAACTTCCTTCCGCCTCTGAGAACTTCCTGCCACACCACGGGAGGTTTGCCACACCACGCTCCATCTACGAACTTGGTGCCACAGCCAGGCCAGTGCTGCAGTGCTGCCAGGGCACTCAGGGGGGGGTCTCTCCTGTGGGGGTCTCTCCTGTGGGGGGGGGTCTCTCCTGTGGGGGGGGGACTCTCTCTCCTTTGGGGGTCTCTCTCTCCTGTGGGGGGGGGACTCTCTCTCCTTTGGGGGTCTCTCCTGTGGGGGGGGACTCTCTCTCCTTTGGGGGTCTCTCTCTCTGTGGGGGGGCTCTCTCTCCTGTGGGGGGGGGTCTCTCCTGTAGGGGGGGCTCTCTCTCCTGTGGGGGGGGTCTCTCCTGTGGGGGGGCTCTCTCTCCTGTGGGGGGCTCTCTCCTGTGGGGGGGGGGGTCTCTCCTGTGGGGGGGGGGACTCTCTCTCCTTTGGGGGTCTCTCTCCTTTGGGGGTCTCTCTCTCCTGTGGGGGGGGGTCTCTCTCCTGTGGGGGGGGGTCTCTCCTGTAGGGGGGGGCTCTCTCTCCTGTGGGGGGGGTCTCTCCTGTGGGGGGGGGGGGACTCTCTCTCCTTTGGGGGTCTCTCTCTCCTGTGGGGGGGGTCTCTCTCCTGTGGGGGGAACTCTCTCTCCTGTGGGGGGGCTCTCTCTCCTATGGGCGGAACTCTCTCTCCTGTGGAGGCGGTCTCTCCTGTGGGGGGGGACTCTCTCTCCTTTTGGGGGTCTCTCTCTCCTGTGGGGGGGGGTCTCTCTCCTGTGGGGGGAACTCTCTCTCCTGTGGGGGGGCTCTCTCTCCTGTGGGCGGAACTCTCTCTCCTGTGGAGGGGGTCTCTCCTGTGGGGGGGGACTTTCTCCTGTGGGGAGGCTCTCTCTTCTGTGGGCGGAACTTTCTCTGCTGTGGAGGGGGTCTCTCCTGTGGGGGGGGACTCTCTCTCCTTTGGGGGTCTCTCTCTCCTGTGGGCGGAACTCTCTCTCCTGTGGGGGGGGACTCTCCTGTGGAGGGGGTCTCTCCTGTGGGGGGGCTCTCTCTCCTGTGGAGGGGGGTCTCTTCTGTGGGGGGGGCTCTCTCTCCTTTGGGGGGCTCTCTCTCCTGTGGGCGGAACTCTCTCTCCTGTGGGGGGGCTCTCTCTCCTGTGGAGGGGGTCTCTCCTGTGGAGGGGGTCTCTCCTGTGGGGGGGCTCTCTCTCCTTTGGGGGGCTCTCTCTCCTGTGGGCGGAACTCTCTCTCCTGTGGAGGGGGTCTCTCCTGTGGGGGGGGGCTCTCTCTCCTTTGGGGGTCTCTCTCTCCTGTGGGGGGGGACTCTCTCTCCTTTGGGGGTCTCTCTCCTGTAGGGGGGCTCTCTCTCCTGTGGGGGGCTCTCTCCTGTGGGTGGGAACTCTCTCCTGTAGGTGGGGCTCTCTCTCCTTTGGGGGGTCTCTCTCCTGTGGGGGGGGGGGGGGTCTCTCCTGTGGGGGGGGGCTCTCTCTCCTGTGGGGGGGCTCTCTCCTGTAGGGGGGGGGGGGGGGGGGTCTCTCCTGTGGGGGGGGGAGGGGAGGGGGGGGCTCTCTCTCCTGTGGGGGGGCTCTCTCTCTGCTCTCTCTGCTGTGGGGGGGCTTATTCCACCCGCTCTCTGGAGCAGACTCCGGCTCTGTAAACTAGCACACAGAAGGCTGGGGGGCAAGGAAAGAGGAGTCTCCAAGTGGAGGACTGATATTCTCTTTTTGCCTTCTTATTGTTCAGGACATACAGTATCTGTCTGTTTGGAAGCTTGTCAATAGAGGGCTATGCTGTAGTCGTGTTAACAAAGCTTCAGAGAGATAATAATAATAATAATAATAATAATAATAATAATAAACTTTACTTGTATAGCACAGTTCATACATGCAAGATGCAGCTCAAAGTGCTTTACAGTTTAGCAGCGTTGTTACCGGACAACATTTCTTGCGGTTCAGTGGTGCCGGAGCAGATAAATACAGTAGCAAACTGACTCTTGCGTGAACACAGGTAGGCAGTCCTTGTAGGCCCTAGTCAGCAATCTTTGTAGTCCAGTGGCGCTAGAACTATGCAATGCCCTGTTAATGTGGGCTCTTATGTGAACATAGGTCGGCGGTCTTTGCAGACCAGAGGCATTAGACGAGGAAAGTTCATTTAGGCGCAGTCGGTTGTTAGTGTCCCCAGGGAGCAACAGGGGTGAGGAAAAACTCCCTGTTTGTTTGATTTGCGTGAATTCAGGAAGAAACCTCAGGAATCAGTGAGTAAAACTCCCTGTTTTTCTAGGAAAGAACCTCAGGCAGAACCACGTCTCCCAGGGAAGCCCATCTGCCGGGGCTGGTAACGGGAAGTCTGTGACTGTTTGAAGGGCCTTTGGTCTGGGCGGGGGAGTCTGGCTGAAGAGACTTTGGTCTGAGTAGTTAGGTATAGGCATGGTTGAATAGGTAGGTCTTTAGTTGTCGCTTGAAGATGTCGATGGATTCTGCTTCTCTGATGTGCTGTGGTAGGGCATTGCATCTCTTTGGGGCGTAGTATGAGAAGGCCGATTCCCCGATCCTTTTGGATGGTGCGTCTGGAATCCTCAGGAGACCAGCATCAGTGGATCTAAGGGCTCGTGCAGGGGTATAAGAGGATAATGCGTCAGTAATATAGCATGGGGCAAGGCCATTTACAGCTTTAAATACCAGTAGTAGTACTTTGAAGTCAATTCTATAAGATACAGGTAGCCAGTGTAGTTCAGCCAGTACAGGAGTAATGTGCTCCATCTTTCTTGTTTTTGTTAGTAATCTTGCAGCCGAGTTTTGAATAAGCTGTAGTTTTTCAATTGTTTTTTTTGGGAGGCCTGTGAACAAGGCATTGCAGTATTCTAATCTGCTTGTAATAAATGCGTGAACAAGTTTTTCAGCGTCTGGCTGGGTCAAGAAGGGACAAACTTTTGCAATATTTCTTAGATGGAAGTATGCTGTTTTAGTAACTTTGTTGATGTGTGGTTTAAGGCTTAGGTCAGAGTCAAGGATGACACCTAGGCTAGTTACCTAGATGAGGAGGAGTGCAGGGAAACTACAGTAATGTCTCCTCTTTTATCCACTTTGCTGCTGTGCATGCTCTGCACCTTACTTACTGATACTCTACATTTGTCTTTTGGCTCCTATGTATTTGTTTTATATTCTTACTTGTATATACAGCTGTACATTCAGAACCTGTATTTTATTCCATTCTATTCTACTCTACTCTATTCTACTCTATTCTATTCTACTGTATTCTACTCTACTCTACTCTACTCTACTCTACTCTATTCTACTCCATTCTACTCTACTCTACTCTACTCTACTCTATTCTATTCTATTCTACTCTATTCTATTCTACTCTACTCTACTCTACTCTACTCTACTCTACTCTACTCTATTCTATTCTACTCTACTCTACTCTATTCTACTCTATTCTATTCTATTCTACTCTATTCTATTCTATTCTACTCTACTCTACTCTATTCTATTCTATTCTATTCTACTGTACTGTACTCTACTCTATTCTATTCTATTCTACTCTATTCTATTCTACTCTACTCTACTCTATTCTATTCTATTCTACTCTATTCTACTCTATTCTATTCTATTCTATTCTACTCTATTCTATTCTATTCTATTCTACTCTACTCTACTCTATTCTATTCTATTCTACTCTACTCTACTCTACTCTACTCTATTCTATTCTACTCTATTCTATTCTATTCTACTCTACTCTACTCTACTCTACTCTATTCTATTCTACTCTATTCTACTCTATTCTATTCTACTCTACTCTACTCTATTCTATTCTATTCTATTCTACTGTAATCTATTCCATTGAAGTATTCTTATCTAATGGTCCTTACTCTCTGTGCATCTGTTGGCTGCTCTGAGCGACATCTCACTAGACTTGGTAAAGTGACAATAAAAACTTCTACTTCTACTCTACATCTACTTCTGTTTCTCATCTTCTCCTCGTTCCAGGACTATCTTTGACGGCGCTGGAAAAAGTCGTCTTCCTGGATCATGCGTAGCGGTTTAATCCATGGAGACAATCCCAACTATGCTCGCCCCCCTGTGTCTGTCAGATGTCTCCTTAAAGGTTGAAAAGCCCCACCCCCCATCCCCAGTGTCTCCCAGCCTAGCCTGTTTGAAATGAGAGAAGACATGTAGAAATGTAGACATGTAGAAATGTTAATCACGGCTTGATTTCAAAGTGAAAGCAGCTTAGGGAGGGTGACGTTGACGAGGGTGGCAGCTGCCAGGCTTGTCATTTAACTAAAAGCCATCCTCATGGATGCTCTACTCACAACTCTTTGCTCCTCTCCCTCACACACACACACATGCACACACACACACACACACACACACATACATACACACGCACGCGCACACATGCACACACACACACACACATACACACACCCACACACACACATACATACACATGCATGTGCACACACACACACATACACACGGACGCGCACACATGCACACATGCACACGCACACACATACCCACACATACATACACATGCATGCGCACACATGCACACACACGCACACACACACACATACATACATACACATGGACGCGCACACATGCACACACACACTCACACACCCACACATACATGTGCAGGTACATGTTCATACACACACACACACACGTACATCTAAAACTCCCGCATTGTGCAGGTACATGTTCACACACACGTACATCTAAAACACCCGCATTGTGCAGGTACATGTTCATACACACACACACACACACGTACATCTAAAACTCCCGCATTGTGCAGGTACATGTTCACACACACGTACATCTAAAACACCCGCATTGTGCAAGCTCTCGCTCGAAAAACAGACGTGCAAATCAAAACAAAGCTGATAAAAAATAAATACATACACCGAAAGCTATTCAGATACAAAATGAAAAAAAGAACTTTAATGTCAACACATTTTACATGACAAAGTGACTACACTTGCAATTATTTGTTCTTTTGACTTTTCTCACCCCTGCACACAGAGAACACACAGCAGGCGTTAACCCCGCATCCCTTTGCCTGTGACACGCGTCACCCCCAGCCCACCCCTCACTCTCTCGTTATTAATCACTCAATGCAAATGTGTGTCACACACACCACGACTGCTGACCCCTCATTTGTGTGGCTTCAGTCCCACGCCCCCACGTCCTGCGCGAAAGCCACCAAGTCGCTCGAAGAATAACAACCGGGTTCGGCAGCTAGTGCGGAATGGCTAAGTCCAGACACAAGATTTCATTTACATCAGTAGTTCAGCTGCCAACACCACTACCACACTCCACATACACACACACCACACACACACACACACACATGCACACACACACACACACACACACACACAAACACACATGCGCACACACACACACACACACACACACACACACACACACACACACACACACACATGCACACACACACACACACACACACACACAAACACACATGCACACACACACACACACACACATACACACACACACACACGCACACACACGCACACACACACACGCACACTATTCCCTCTGGCCCTTGTGGTGGGTCGCTCTAATTTCACTCTTTTATTTAACCCCCTCCGCCCACTCCACTCCTCCCTCTCTCCCTCTCTCCCTCTCTCTCTCTCTCTTCCTCCCTCCATCTCCTCCTCCTCCTCCTGCCTCCGGCCCATCCGATCTCTGCGCGTCCCAGGCGGAGTTCATTTCTGCTGTGGCCTGGGAGAATCCTGGGCAGCTTCAATCAAGGGGCTGCTTTAATTGGCTCTCAGGCATTCAGAGAATTAATAAAGGGGCCGCCATTGGTTGGCTTTCTGGTCGTAACCTTGGAAACCCCTGCAAGGAGAGGGAAAAAGCCCGGCAATAAATTGCGGCGCTGGTCATTGTCTGCTTTTTAATTGCAGGTGGGACATGGGTTTGTCGGTACAGTCAGTGTTTCACCAGCAACACACACACATACACACACACACATATAGACACGCACATACACACACACTCACTTAGACACGCGCACACACACACATGCACACATAGACACGCACATACACACACACTCACTTAGACACGCACACACACACATGCACACATATAGACACGCACATACACACACACTCACATAGACACACACACACACACACACACACACACTCACACACTAACAACTAATTTACATTTCCTCCATGTCACTGCACCTTTATGACATGTCTGTGGCTGGAAGTTGTCAGCAACTTTCTATGTTTATGTATGTATTTCTACCCTTGTGTGTGTGCGTGTGTGTGTGTGTGTGTGTGTGTGTGTTTGCGGTTCGCTGCTACACTAAGCTTCATTAGGCTGTCATCACCCTTACCTCTCGCTCATGTAGACACAGGCAAAACACACACGGCCAGGTGTTCAGCAGATCAGAGCCATGGTTGAGGGTGTTTGGACGTGTGTGTGTGGGTATGTGTGTGTGTGTGTGTGTGTGTGTGTTTGTGTGAAGTGTTTCAGTCATAATGGGGCACTAGCACGTTCTCTGTGTCAGAAAGCCGCACACCAGCAACTCCCAGTCCAGCCATTGCTGCAAACAGGTCAAAGCCGTCGGTAAAAGGGCTCGGGGCGAGACAAGTCGACTGGGAGAGGGAAAGGTTTTCAGTAATAACACTCTCAGTCAGAACCGCTGCTGTGGCCTGCCTGGGGTTCAGGTCATTAAGCAGATATCAACACTGACGAGTCAGCAGTGTTTTGTGGCTGTCGTAAAATAAATAAGATCTGCTAAATTGGACTGGTATTTCGCTAATGGAAAACAGAACCATGGGGCTATGATGACAGTTGTAATGGTGTGTGAGCTGAGGGCTGAGAACTGGAGAGGCCTCGCAGATCAACAGGATGTGATCAGACCTGACGAAATATTCGCTGGAAGAAGAATGTTGCTTTGACCACTGAGCCCCCTAGGTGTTGACGCTAAACCCTGACCTGTAGGGACAAGCTGTGCTGGTGAAAAGCAGACACCAGGAAACAAGGAGGGTGACGGCACTCTGATGCATTCTTCCTGCAGCTGGCCACTTAAATGTGTCACAGAGGTTCTGCTCTTGATCATCCTTGCAGCACGTTGGTCTTTAAAGCTTTCCCCTGCATGTCAGTCTGTCAAAACAGCAGGATGATGTCCATAATGTTAGTGAGTGGTGGACACCTGCGTTTGCACAGGGTGCATCTCATATTTCAGTGGGTTTGCAGGCCTCGAACCTCCATGAGAGTGAGGGAGGGCATGGCCGACGAGGCATTCTTTCCTTCTGTTTTTGGCACCCGCCTGGCTAACGAGAGAGAGAGGGTCTACACACAAAAGGGAAACAACGGAGAGTTTTGGCACCCGACTGGCTAACGAGAGAGAGAGAGTCTGCACACAAAAAGGGAAACAACGGAGAGTTTGCAGCCAGAGGATGCGCTTGATGAATGACGGCGTGATCCAATGCCCGGCTCGTAACGCACGGGACACGAGACACGGCCCGCCTTGTGCGGCATTCAGCACATTCCACCGGCAGTTCCGACATCTGTGGGAATGCGGAGCCGTACTCCCGACAGCTTTGCTTTGTCTCCTCCTTTCTCGAACGCTCTCACGTGCCGGAAAACCACTGGCTGACCAGCGCAACAAAAGGCTCTCAAGCAGAAAGCGACAACAGTCAAAAGAACAACAATAAAAATGGAGCATTCTTTCACTGAGTGCAGCGCTGTCTGCTCCTTTCTGTCCTGCAGGAGTGTGTTTAGGCTCCTCTGTAAGCTTCAGACAGGCTGGACGCCGGCTAGTTTTCTCTTGCTTCCTTTCCTGTCGCCCAACAATGGTGGCGTGAAGGCCGTATAATCGGGCCTTCATCACATGTGG
The DNA here is from genome assembly GCA_027475355.1 of Coilia nasus. Lineage (NCBI taxonomy): Eukaryota > Metazoa > Chordata > Actinopteri > Clupeiformes > Engraulidae > Coilia > Coilia nasus. The sequence goes on from CM050212.1 coordinate 3,471,109, forward strand.
CCCAGGGTTTGCCAAGACTTGTTGTATTTGTGTGTAAAGCGATCTTGAGAGGCCCCTGTTCTTGGCACAGACCGGAGCAAGCCCTGCCTCGGAGCCATGAGTGGGGGGTTTTAAGTGGCGCTGGCTGGGCACGGGGGCGGGGGGCGGCCGCCGGGACCGGAGATAATGCCGTGCGTGACTCACTGCCCGCAGCCGCCCACTGAAAGCGTATCTGGGGAAACCGAGCTGCCATTTTGGCTCCACACCCAGGATGTGGTTACACTGCTCATGCAGGGCAAAGGTCACCTGCCCAGTGGTTCACAGTGTCAGCTCTCTGGAGTTGAATGGAAACCAATGGGGATTTTGTGGATCATGTTGGCCAAGCCTACCTTGGGGCTTAGTTGTGGTGGAATGATCTGGATCCCCTGCCTAGCAGATGAGTCATTTCAGACTATCAGTTACCCTATCTGATGCCTTGAGACACACCTTAGCTATAAACTTCAGCACGCAATCTCGCATGTCTTGGGTGCTAAATGTGATTGGCAGGTCCACAGAGTTTTCAGAGTAACATAGTAACTGGGGGAAATGATTTGCATGCTTGCTGTCCCATTTGCAGCTACTGCTGCTGAGTTTTACAGCCCTGTTGTGGGGCAGAAAACTAGATTGCATTGTGTGGAGCTGGCGATATTGCCTTTAATTAAACGTGGTGTAGATGCATATGCATAGATATGGCGTATTACCCCGGCAGATAAAGAGCGGTTTCTTTGATAAACTACGCAGAATGCCTTTATTCGCTCCAAATTCGCGCGAGGCTGCATGACGAATGGCAGTTTAGCCCCATGAATAATTCGTAAATCTGCGAAGATCTGGTTAGTAAACGGCCGTAAATCCTAACAAAATTGCTTCTCTCATTGTCAAACGAGATTCCCTATTTATAAAAAAAAATAGGGAGAAAGGAAACATCCTTTTGGGTTCATGTGTCTGGTCTTGAAGCAGGGCAGAATTTCCTCAAGCACACATGCTGTGTGATGTGTGGCTTTAGTGATTATTATTATTGTTATTTATATATAATTAGTTATTTTTTGGGTCTCATGCAGGACACGGCAGCGTGGTCGTCGCCGTCTTGTTAACATTCTGATGTAACCCCCTGCAGGCGTGGGTGTCACATGCTCTCAGAATTTACAGCTCAATTTGGGAGCCTGAGATGCAGCTCGCAGTGGCTGCGGGCGCACTCATAATGAAAATACCCATCCGCATTAGTGCTGCTTGCCACAACTGAAATGTTAATATCTGTCTCCTGCTCCCTGCCCCCCCTCCCCAACACACACACAAACACACACACAAACACACATATAAATACACAACAAAAGACAAAAGCTCTTTTAGGGTAAGCGGCCTTTCTTGTGGGGTTGCAGAGAGTTCAGGTATGGGTTCAGGCTGGGACTGGGGCTGGGGCTGGTGTTGGGGTTCAGGCTGGGGCTGGGGCTGGGGCTGGTGTGGGGGCTGGGGCTGGGGCTGGTGTGGGTTCAGGCTGGGGCTGGTGCTGGGGCTGGTGTGGGGGCTGGGGCTGGGGCTGGGGTTCAGGCTGGGGCTGGGGCTGGGGCTGGTGTGGGGGCTGGTGTTGAGGCTGATGTTGGGGCTGGGGTTGGGGCTGGTGTTGGGGTTGGGGCTGGGGCTGGTGTTGGGGCTGGGGCTGGGGCTGGGGCTGGTGTGGGGGCTGGTGTTGAGGCTGATGTTGGGGCTGGGGTTGGGGCTGGTGTTGGGGCTGGGGCTGGGGCTGGTGTTGGGGTTGGGGCTGGGGCTGGGGCTGGGGTTGATGTTGGGGCTGGTGTTGAGGCTGATGTTGAGGCTGATGCTGGGGCTGGGGTTGGGGCTGGTGTTGGGGTTGGGGCTGGGGTTGGGGCTGGTGTTGGGGCTGGGGCTGGTGTTGGGGTTGGGGTTGGGGCTGGGGTTGATGTTGAGGCTGATGTTGAGGCTTATGCTGGGGCTGGGGCTGGGGTTGGGGTTGGGGCTGGTGTTGGGGTTGGGGCTGGGGCTGGGGCTGGGGTTGGGGCTGGGGTTGGGGCTGGGCAGAACTGTGGCATCCGGTGAGGTGACTAGAGGGTACAGCATAGAACAGGGGGGTATTATTTAGACGATTTAGAGTTTAATAATACATACGTACCTATGGGCTGTTCCTAGAACAATGCCACATTCAATTACAGTCCGGATCCCAGATTAAAGTGGATCCCTCTCTATTCACTCCACTTAGGTCATGTTGCAGGCACCGGGGCACCGGGGGCAGGGCAGGATGGAGACGGGTGGGAGTGTTAGATATGGATGCCCATGGGTACATCCCCTCCACACACACACATGCACACACACACACACATACACAGCCACATACACACACACACAAACACACACACATACACGCAAACACAAAGCCACACACACACATACATACACACACACACACATGCACACACACACACACATACACAGCCACATACACACACACACAAACACAGAGCCACACACACACACACACACATACATACACACACACACACACACACATGCACACACAAACACACACACATACACACACACACACACACACACACACATACATACACACACACACACACACACACACACACACACACACACACACACACACACACACACACACACACACTCCCCCTCCAATCCTGCCTGGCATTCTGAGCCAGTGAGGCTTGTTGCTCTTCAGTTCGCCCCTGTGCCCTGTAGCGGAGGGGGGAATGAAAGCCTCTTTTGTTTGGCTGCCGTCTTCCGTGGAGGTCTCCGATGTCACGCCGGCTTCGCTTGGATATTACCGCAGCTCCTCGCAAGCAATGCGGGGAAATTAATGCATTAGTGTGCACAACATAACAATAAACAACACATCCTCCTCACGCGCACCACTACAGGCCATGCAATGCCAGCCACCGAGGCCCCAGCCGCCGAGGCCCCAGCCGCCGAGGCCCCAGCCGCCGAGGCCCCAGCCGCCGAGGCCCCAGCCTTGAAATCAGCCACCAAGGCCCCAGCTTTGAAATCAGCCACCGAGGCCCCAGCCTTGAAATCAGCCGCTGTGCTGCCGGTTAATGCATGCTGAGCATTTCACCACAGTGTGTCTGACTGTGAACACTGGTCGAGGCAACATGGAGAAGCACTTAAGTGTTTTGTTTGTTTGTTGTTGTTGAGTGCTGGTGGATGGGAAGGTGACGGGGACCCAGTGTTGTGGCCATGGCTTAGGTGATGGCCCACGAATGGAATAAATATGTTTCCAGCACAAATAATAATAACCTATTGATACCCGCATGCCAACATGGTGCTAGGCCACAGGTTTTACAGCATAAAACAGCAGAAAACAGTGATTCTGTGTATGAACAATTAAAACTAAATAAATTTTCAAAAAATTGTACTCAAAATTCAGGCTTCAGAGTGGATACTCTAAGTAGAGTACACCAGTGATCATGGACACACAAGTTAGACTACGTGATCAATGAAACTACAACTAGGATTCGTTTTCAGCCAAATTGCATGAAAGGGTTTTAAAGGCACCCAAGAGCTTTATCTGTTGTGTCCCAAGGGCATCACTCCATCCACATGTCCACAACATGTCGGCATATGGAGGAGCATTTGTGGCGGATCTAAAGCATCTGACTTGACAAAGAGTTGACAAAGACAGAGAAGGGTAGAGGAAGATTGGTGACTGTAACTAATAATCAGTCAAACAAAAAAAAGATGAAAAAAACGTACTTGCTTCCTTATCAACACAAATCGGTAGGATTCAAAATGTGTTGAAGCACTTTAATAGAAGGCTGATGGAACGCTTTCAGTAATGAAGGAGACCCTGACAAATGTTGGAGACCCAGTTAAATGTTGTCAGATGGGGCCCAGCGTGTTGGGCCTGGGCCTGGCCAAGACTACCCTTGTGAAAGCATAGTCCTGACAGGGAAACACGGCACGGAGGTGGGAGTGTGGGGACATCGGGCTGTATGAGTGTAAAAGGTAAGCGATGAGTGCCTGTGAACACGTCAAAATGGTGGCTGTCCAAACGGCCTACAAAGCCTGTACAAAGGCTTGGCAGGAGAGCGAATATTTCAGCATGATAATGATCCAGAGCACACTGCCAAAATCACAAGAGTGTTTCAAGAAGAAAAGAGGTAAGAAGTATGGACTGGCCAAGTGTGTCACCTGATTTGAATCCAGTATAAAACACTGTTGGGGTGTTACAAAGAGAAAGGCAGGACAATACAACCCCTCCAGGAAGTACTGCTAAGAAAAATACTCTGATGTAATGGCAGGACATGTCTCCCATTGACTGCATGCATGATCTCTCCAAAAATGTGTGTAAGAAGTGTATACTCAGCTGTAGAGTAGATGGACATACAAAGTATTGAAAATGATATATGTTTGAATGTCAGTCGTGAAGTGTTCCCTGACTCTTACTGCATTGCTTTCCTGCCCTTGTGCCTCTATTTGAATATGATAAATCTAGACGTTTTAAATGTACTATTACAGCAAGCACCAAACTGTTCATCTGCCATTACTGCAAAGCAATACAATTATGACCCATTTGACATTTAAGTGTTACTGCACAAGGACAATAGTCACTTAGGGTATATACTTTATGTGAAATTCAAACACTGCACTTATAGAAAAGCCTGGATGCAGAAGTCATTGTGAAGCAGAAAGCAAGCTGCCATAGTGGTCTTGCCCTTCTGAAGTGGTCGTGAGTGGACGCAGGTTCCCATGGACGCTTCAGGTTGATCTAAAGGATGGAAGTAGCACCTATGAGATTGAGCAGCTGACAGACCACTCTTCATTAGAAACATAAAACAGAGTTATTGCCTGCATGAGACGTGCACTCATGATAGTGTCCCTCCTGACTCCCCCCCCACAAGATTGTAAACACACATACACAAACGACAAAAGTGCTAGCATCCTGTAGTGGGTGTGTGCCTGTGTGTGCAATGTGTGTGTGACAGTAGTCAGTCAGGCCTGAAAGAAAAGGCATGATGGTGAGGTGAAGTCTCTGGAAGAGTGTCACTCCCCCGGGTCTGTGCCCCAAGTTTTTCAATTAGCTACCATTTTTATGTGGAGACGGTCCATTTAATTATGTTTCACGCCAGACGAGTGAGGGGGCGCAGCAATTACAAGGATTATTTACTCTTCTTAATTAAGGTTCCATCTTTTTGCATTGGTGGTAAAGGTTAATGTCCTTTTGATATATATATACGCAACCTCCTCACACACACACAGACACACGCACGTGCACACACACACACACACACACACACACACGTACACACACACAAACTCCAAAGTAAGATAGCTGCTTCGAAGCTAAGGATTGATCTGAGAAAGTGATGGATTTTTAACTGTCAGAATCCCACAGCACAGATGACCATTTATGTGAAACTTAGTCATTACCCATGCAGTGGTGTGAAAATGGAGTGGAAAGATATTTGAGTCAGTTACTGGAATGTTTCAACTTCATGGAATTTTAAGCCTCATGATATATGCTTGCATAAATGTGTCGGACCATAGCGACTCCTCAATGGCATCAGTGTTTGTGTGTATTACAAGGAGGCATAGTGCACCAGCAACGTGTGCAGGTGTTGGAGTAACCATATGCCATGGAGTCCAGGAATGATTGCAATGAAGGCATGAAACTGGTGTATATCTTCACTGAGGGAATCCTCATAAAAATGTCACTTGCATTTATGCTCTTCAAACATTGGCTCTGGGATGTGTGTACTTTATCATAAACCGCCCTTAGGGTTCCTAAGCAACTGCCAGTGCAACAGAGCAGGGCTGTTCCACCATCACCCCCCCCCCCCCCTTCTCCAGGGCGGGGCCTAATCCAGATCATTCTCCATGCTTCTCTAAGCACATGTAAATCAACGCGCCCGCTTTAAAGTGAATCGAAAGGTAGATCTGAAGTGACATTACCTGATTATTCTCTCCCACTTCTTTTTTTTATTTCTTTTTTTGCTCTTTAAATGACCCTGTTTTAATCAGTCTTTCCAACAGTGATTTTAAATGACAAAAAGGAGGCTAACCTGTGAGGTTAATAAATATGGTAATTTGATAATCTGGTATCTCATTTAATTGGCTCTGGGGAAAGTACTTAAACAGGTTTGCGTTCGGGAACATTTACATGTGCCTCAGTAAAGGAATTTGAATCTCCAGCTGTCACGATAATGCATTTGACTATTTCATCTTCATAATCCTTTGACAGAACCCCTTTGTGTGTGGCCTAACCTGTTCCTTTTAAGTGAGGAATCGCAGAAATATTCGGAAAGGCTTTAGAAAGCAGCTAGGAGGAATTGATTTAGCTGCAGTGGAGAAAGTGAGAACGTTTCCACAGAGCCCTAATGAATGTTCTGCTACACTACGGC
>CM050212.1:3485000-3487500 GCA_027475355.1 Coilia nasus
CTCCCCTCACAGGCAATACAGGCCTCTCCCCTCACAGCCAATACAGGCCTCTCCCCTCACAGGCAATACAGGCCTCTCCCCTCACAGCCAATACAGGCCTCTCCCCTCACAGGCAATACAGGCCTCTCCCCTCACAGCCAATACAGGCCTCTCCCCTCACAGGCAATACAGGCCTCTCCCCTCACAGGCAATACAGGCCTCTCCCCTCACAGCCAATACAGGCCTCTCCCCTCACAGGCAATACAGGCCTCTCCTCTCACAGGCAATACAGGCCTCTCCCCTCACAGGCAGTACAGGCCTCTCCTATACACAGGCAATACAGGCCTCTCCCCTCACAGGCAATACAGGCCTCTCCCCTCACAGGCAGTACAGGCCTCTCCTCTACACAGGCAATACAGGCCTCTCCTCTCCTCTCACAGGCAATACAGGCCTCTCCTCTCCTCTCACAGGCAATACAGGCCTCTCCTCTACACGCACAGGCAATACAGGCCTCTCCTCTACACGCACAGGCAATACAGGCCTCTCTTCTCACAGGCAATACAGGCCTCTCCTCTCACAGCCAATACAGGCCTCTCCTCTCACAGGCAATACAGGCCTCTCCTCTACACAGGCAATACAGGCCTCTCCTCTCACAGGCAATACAGGCCTCTCTCCTTACCTCCAGGGCCTAGAGTACACACACAGGCAATCTCCTCTCTCCAGAGCCTACACGCACAGGCAATACAGGCCTCTCCTCTACACAGGCAATACAGGCCTCTCCTCTACACAGGCAATACAGGCCTCTCCTCTCCTCTCACAGGCAATACAGGCCTCTCCTCTCCTCTCACAGGCAATACAGGCCTCTCCTCTACACGCACAGGCAATACAGGCCTCTCCTCTACACGCACAGGCAATACAGGCCTCTCTTCTCACAGGCAATACAGGCCTCTCCTCTCACAGCCAATACAGGCCTCTCCTCTCACAGGCAATACAGGCCTCTCCTCTACACAGGCAATACAGGCCTCTCCTCTCACAGGCAATACAGGCCTCTCTCCTTACCTCCAGGGCCTAGAGTACACACACAGGCAATCTCCTCTCTCCAGAGCCTACACGCACAGGCAATACAGGCCTCTCCCCTCACAGGCAATACAGGCCTCTCCCCTCACAGGCAATACAGGCCTCTCCTCTACACGCACAGGCAATACAGGCCTCTCTTCTCACAGGCAATACAGGCCTCTCCCCTCACAGGCAATACAGGCCTCTCCTCTCACAGGCAATACAGGCCTCTCCTCTACAAGCACAGGCAATACAGGCCTCTCCCCTCACAGGCAATACAGGCCTCTCCTCTCACAGGCAATACAGGCCTCTCCTCTACACGCACAGGCAATACAGGCCTCTCCTCTCTCCAGGGCCTACACACACAGCCAATACAGGCCTCTCCTCTCTCCAGGGCCTAAACGCACAGGCTATGCAGGCTTCTCCTCTGCACGCACAGGCAATACAGGCCTCTCCTCTCTCCTGGGCCTACACACACAGCCAATACAGACCTCTCCTCTCTCCAGGGCTACTGTACACACACAGCCAATACAGACCTCTCCTCTCTCCAGGGCCTAGAGTACACGCACAGGCAATACAGGCCTCTCCTCTCTCCAGGGCCTACACACACAGCCAATACAGGCCTCTCCAGGGCCTACACACACAGCCAATACAGACCTCTCCTCTCTCCAGGGCCTACACGCACAGCCAATACAGACCTCTCCTCTCTCCAGGGCCTACACACACAGGCAATGCAGGCTTCTCCTCTCTGCAGGACCTACATGAACGGTGTACTATTATAAGTACAGTGATCCAACGTCTGTGGTGTTAGTTACATTCCAGCACCCCCGCGAAAATCTGTGATATACATTTTATTTTATAGCTTAAGCTTTAACACCCCCCCCCCCCAAAAAAATGCTGTTTTAGTATATTTACTGTATGTACTACTGAATTGTTAAACATTTATGATATAGCGAACAACCAATGGCACAGTTTGAGTAGTACATCACAGACTTTTTTCACTGATATATGCATGCTGTGTCACTATGCAAGTTTGTCAGGACAACATTATAATTTCTGCTAACTATACTGTAACATAAATATTGATTAAAATGCAGTAATTATTCAATAAAACATACAGGAAATTTTTCTACAACAGTGCGTGGGAGGAGTATTTTAAGGATTAAACTATAATTTTTTATTTTTTTTATTATAGTATTATAATTTTTTTGTAAAATGTTTTCTGTATGGTGTCCCTATATCGCTGATTTTCACCCATCGCTGGGGGTTCTGGACCGTAAGTACCACGATAGACTGGGGGTCACTGTATACCATCTGCTGACCCAAGAGCAAGTTTCCCGTAAGCTAGCGTTAAATAACACGGCTGGCTTGTACAGGTTGGGCCATGGAGCTTGGCCATGTTAGCAGGGAACCAGAATAATTCTCAGGGGGGATCTCTGTGGAGCTTGGAGAACGCTATTGGAGC
>CM050212.1:3490000-3517500 GCA_027475355.1 Coilia nasus
AAGACAGAACTCTCTCTATATATATATTTAATATTAAATAGAGAGAGAGAGGGAGAGAGAGATTTTACCACATATTTTGAAGGGGAATAACAACTGTTGCAATTTAGAAAGTATGCTCTATAAACATAATTTACAGAACAAGTGAAGACAAGCCCCGGAATAATATATTTATATGACAGGTGAGCAAGCCCAACTCCAGAGCGCCAAACTTTTAGTCATGTGTCAGTTCTGGCCATTCAAAGGTGATTTCACTAATTAGCTCACCTGTTCAGGCGAAGGACTGTGCTGATTAGAATCAGCTAGTGTTGTAAGTGGTTGGAACAAATATGTGTCATGAACTTTTACCCTCTCAGGCGGAGTTACTCACTCTGATTTCTGATTCCGAGCATAGTGTCCTAGTTTTGTACTTGCGGTAAGGGTGGAAACCAGAACCAAATATTTTCGTGGATAAAGCTGTTTGTCACTTAAGGATAATCAAGTTTGTTGGTGACACTTTGGCCCCAGCATTCCAGGGAGACGGGTGACACGTTGGGCCTAATTAGAGCGTGCACCTTGCTGTCACGCCGAGCTGCTTGCCAGTCATATGACTCCTGTCATTTGGCATCTTACGATAACAGCACTCAGCGTGCCAGAGGAGAGGAGAGGAGAGGAGAGGAGAGGAGAGGAGAGGAGAGGAGAGGAGAGGAGAGGAGAGGAGAGGTGAGGAGAGGAGAGGTGAGGAGAGGAGAGGTGTGAGGAGAGGAGAGAAGAGAGGAGAGGAGAGAAGAGAGGAGAGGAGAGGAGAGGAGAGGAGAGGAGAGATGTGAGGAGAGGAGAGGAGAGGAGAGGTGAGATGTGAGGAGAGGAGAGGTGTGAGGAGAGGAGAGGAGAGGAGAGGTGAGATGTGAGGAGAGGAGAGGAGGAGAGAGGAGAGGAGAGGAGAGGAGAGGAGAGGAGGAGAGAGGAGAGGAGAGGAGAGGTGTGAGGAGAGGAGATGTGAGGAGAGGTGAGGTGTGTGGAGAGGAGAGGTGTGAGGAGAGGAGAGGAGAGGAGAGGAGAGGTGAGATGTGAGAAGAGGAGAGGTGAGATGTGAGGAGAGGAGAGGTGAGATGTGAGGAGAGGAGAGGTGTGAGGAGAGGAGAGGAGAGGAGGAGAGAGGAGAGGAGAGGAGAGGAGAGGAGAGGTGTGAGGAATGCAGAAAAAAAGAAAACGGCAAAGGACAAAGGAGGTGAACAACCAAACAAAAAAAAAAGCAAGGACAAAAAAAACTGCATCCCTCAGAGTTTGGAAGTAAAGGCTTTATTGAGTTGGCCTCCACAGACATTTTCCTCTTTCCTCTCTCTTTCTCTCTCTCTCTCCCTCTCTCTCTCTCCCCCCTTCGCCTCCTCCTTCCTTGTCGTTTTAAATAACACAGCAAATGAAAGGGGCCTGTGCCCAGGAGCACTCTGCTAGCATTTATTTAAATGAATCAGGGTCAGGCTAGTCGCTGGCAGATTACTCTCTGTTGTCCAATAACATGTTCGCTGCTGGGAAAGAGCTGTTCAGCAGCATGTCGGCCAGGGCCTGTTGCCCTGACCCCAGTGGGGAAGAGGGGTGGGGGAGGAGGAGGGGTAGCAAGAGTGGTGTGTGAGGTTGCTGTGTGTGTGGGCGTGTGTGTGTGTGCGTGTGGAGAGGCTGCAGTGTGTTAGAGTGGTGGGTGAGGTTGCTGTGTGTGTCTGGGTGTGTGGGCGTGTGTGTGTGTGTGTGTGTGTGTGTGTGGAGAGGCTGCAGTGTGTTAGAGTGGTGGGTGAGGTTGCTGTGTGTGTGGGCGTGTGTGTGTGTGCGTGTGGAGAGGCTGCAGTGTGTTAGAGTGGTGGGTGAGGTTGCTGTGTGTGTGTGTGTGTGTGTGCGTGTGGAGAGGCTGCAGTGTGTTAGAGTGGTGGGTGAGGTTGCTGTGTGTGTGTGTGTGTGTGTGTGTGTGTGCGTGTGGAGAGGCTGCAGTGTGTTAGAGTGGTGTGTTGTAATCGAGGATAGATTGATATGAGTTTCCTGGGTAAGTGATGGCCTTTACCTAATCACATCGACCCAAGGCCCAATGTCCTCCATCTTCCGCATAGTACTGCATGTTACGACATGGACAAACACATGCACACACACACACACATGCACACACACACACACGCACACACACACACACACACACGCACACACACACGCACAAGCAAAATGTGATTGCATGAACCCCAAAACCTAATGTAATTAGGTTTTGTAATGCCAGTTTTTTTCTATTTAAAATGCTTATACATATATGTATTCTTTAATACACTATCAATCCATAATCGGTAGTTTTGTTGGTCTATCATTAACTGGCGTAGTAGTGGTCAGTATCTCTGCACTCACTCTGTGCCTAACTGTTCCAGAGTGCAGTGGCAGGCGTCCCTGTGCTACTTGCAGTAGTAGTGGTCAGTATCTGTTCCAGAGTGCAGTGGAGGCAGCGTCCCTGTGCTACTTGCAGTAGTAGTGGTTAGCATCTGTTCCAGAGTGCAGTAGTAGTGGTCAGTATCTGTTCCAGAGTGCAGTAGTAGTGGTCAGTCCCTTTGTTACTTGCAGTAGTAGTGGTCAGCATCTGTTCCAGAGTGCAGTGGAGGCAGCGTCCCTGTGCTACTTGCAGTAGTAGTGGTTAGCATCTGTTCCAGAGTGCAGTAGTAGTGGTCAGTATCTGTTCCAGAGTGCAGTAGTAGTGGTCAGTCCCTTTGTTACTTGCAGTAGTAGTGGTCAGCATCTGTTCCAGAGTGCAGTGGAGGCAGCGTCCCTGTGCTACTTGCAGTAGTAGTGGTTAGCATCTGTTCCAGAGTGCAGTAGTAGTGGTCAGTATCTGTTCCAGAGTGCAGTAGTAGTGGTCAGCATCTGTTCCAGAGTGCAGTAGTAGTGGTCAGTATCTGTTCCAGAGTGCAGTAGTAGTGGTCAGTATCTGTTCCAGAGTGCAGTAGTAGTGGTCAGTCCCTTTGTTACTTGCAGTAGTAGTGGTCAGCATCTGTTCCAGAGTGCAGTGGAGGCAGCGTCCCTGTGCTACTTGCAGTAGTAGTGGTCAGCATCTGTTCCAGAGTGCAGTAGTAGTGGTCAGTATCTGTTCCAGAGTGCAGTAGTAGTGGTCAGCATCTGTTCCAGAGTGCAGTAGTAGTGGTCAGCATCTGTTCCAGAGTGCAGTAGTAGTGGTCAGTATCTGTTCCAGAGTGCAGTAGTAGTGGTCAGCATCTGTTCCAGAGTGCAGTAGTAGTGGTCAGCATCTGTTCCAGAGTGCAGTAGTAGTGGTCAGTATCTGTGCTACTTGCAGTAGTAGTGGTCAGTATCTGTGCTACTTGCAGTAGTAGTGGTCAGTATCTGTTCCAGAGTGCAGTAGTAGTGGTCAGTATCTGTTCCAGAGTGCAGTAGTAGTGGTCAGTATCTGTTCCAGAGTGCAGTAGTAGTGGTCAGTATCTGTTCCAGAGTGCAGTGGCAGGCGTCCCTGTGTTACTTGCAGTGGAGGCAGCGTCCCTTTGTTACTTGCAGTAGTAGTGGTCAGTATCTGTGCTACTTGCAGTAGTAGTGGTCAGTATCTGTGCTACTTGCAGTAGTAGTGGTCAGTATCTGTTCCAGAGTGCAGTGGCAGGCGTCCCTGTGACTTGCAGTGGAGGCCAAATGATCTACAGCAGAGATCCCCGCCACATCTTCTCTCAGGCCCGCAACACTAATCACACTGTGATTGCGACGCAAGGCAATCACCCAGAAATAGCAAACGTTTTGGAAGCAATGGAGATGATTGTGGATTTTCTCTTTCCTCCTGGCTGCTTTTGTCAGACTGATGGCTTGCTTTTCTTGGGCCAAGCTACCTACCAAGTCTGAATAACCAAGCCTGATGTAATAGTTTATCCTTACATCTTTCCATTATAATCCTTTAATAACCGATGCTTCCAAAAAATACATGTAAGAAATGAAATCACAACTGTTTTTTTGTCCAGAGATGCATCGTCTCTGCTCTGCTTCATGTGTTGGGCTAAGGGGGCTGTGTTTGTGTTTACGCATGTTTCATGTGTTGGGCTAAGGGTCGTTTCTGCTCTGCTTCATGTGTTGGGCTAATGGTCGTTTCTGCTCTGCTTCATGTGTTGGGCTAAGGGGGCTGTGTTTGTGTTTACACATGTTTCTGACAAGCGGGATTTATACAGCAGCGATGCCCTTTGTGGGGACACTGGCCTGACTCGTGAGTGACTCCGCTGTATGCCCAGTGACTACGGTGTCACATTGAAGGTTACTGGATAGCACACCGCTAGATTACCACACAGACGCTGTGAACAAACAAACAAACAAATCGAGCACTGATGTGCCCAGTACCGAATACATCACCAACAGTGCTTACTGCCTCTGATTACCACTGCCTTCTGCTTGCCACCACTGCTTCTACAACTACACGAACTTCGGTCCAGATTGTGTTGTTTCAGAATCTTCTGGCCCCGCAGCTAAGATACCGAAATCCATCTGCCAATTGTATGCACTTGATTGCCATCCCCACCTCCACCCCCCTCCTACCCCCAGCTCCCAATGTAAACACGTTATCTCTCCCCATGACCTGAATGTATTTCAAACCTGAGATAATGTCAGTGATTTATTTCCATTGAGAGTGTCTTTTAAGGATATCAGGGCCCATTTGGGGGAGATAAAGCCGGAAGCCTGCAATTGGTACAAGCTTATGGCAAAATGGACCTGTCGCCATCTGTAACACACCATGATTAATCTGTTTGCTTAAAGAGATGCAGATGCAAACAGTGGAGGGTGGGGTGGGGTGGGAGGACAGAGCAAGGGAGGGCCGCAGATTAGGAGCTGTGGGTCTTCCTCAAGGCCCTCCGCAGGTTCAGCTTTCAGTGGTTTGGACCGTGTACGCCAATCTATAAGGAGAGGATATGAATTACGGTTCTTTGTGTTTGGTCTCCAAGGAGGACGACGCATTTCAGAGCCATAACAAAGGCTATCTATCTTGGGTTCATTCTCGTGGCTTGAGCCTTGGACGTTTTTGTCGTTTCGTTGTTTTGAATGGTTTAAGCCCAGAAAATGCCACAGTTTACGAAGATGAAGGAGGGAGGTTCCTGCTTGATTTTTGTTTGTTTATTTGCTTTTTAAACATTGTTACGCAAAGGCCAACCATCACAAAAAGTGAGGCGCTGAACTCCGTGCTCTCTAGCAAGAATAATCTTGTGGCGACTACAAGTCTGTTGAGGAACTCTTGCCGCGCGTGTCAGTCAGACTAACCTGCGAAAGGAGACGCTCTGCCTTTTTGGGGAGCGGTGAATGTAATCAGCCGCGTCCCTTAGCCCCCCGCTTCATTCACGAGCGCAGTCCCACGGCAGCACCGCAGCTCTGCTCTGGATTAATGTCCCCATTTTATCACCGCCCTTCCTGCCTTCGCTCCCTGCTATTAATGACCTCCATTCAAATTACAGTGTCGAATGAAAGAGATAGTATCCTTCCATTACTTCAGCCGAGAGATAAATCTGTGTTTGGATTGTTCTGAAACGGGTTTCTTAGAGGAGGGCTGGGGGGCTCTTGGAGGTTCTTACCCTGCGCCTCACCTTTGACCTTTCTTCCCCACCAACACACTGCCACCTTCTCACATCGACACTCTTCCTTAATGATGTTGGGGCTTTTAATTGATTTAATTAACTCTCTGTCTCCTCTGTTATCACACACCTTCCTGCAAAGACTGAATTAACATCAAGGTGCATGCCTAATCACTCACACACACACACACACGCACACACATGCGCACACACACACACATAGACACATACTCTCTTTGTCTTTTTACACGCACACACACACACACGCACACACACACGCACACACACACACATAGACACATGCTCTCTTTGTCTTTTTACACACACACACACACACACACACGCACGCACACACACACACACCTCATTTGCTCATTCACACCTGGATTTGTAGCAGGCAATAGAATCGTAACCCCGACTTGGAAGGTTCTCGTTCCCGGGCCTCGTAGCCTTCCTCTGAATGGACAACACCACCCAATAACCGTTTTACTGTTTTCCTCATCAATCACAAGTGGAAGGGAGTGCGAAGAGGGAGACAGAGACAGAGAGATAGAGAAAGTGGTGCACATTGCAGCCAGTTAGGTCTCCTGATGATGACTGAGGCTCTGGCGATGGAGCTCAGCTGGGCCTGTGCGGCGTAGAAGCGTGGAGACATCTGGAGCTGCTCGCTGATCGAGGCTGCGGGTCCTGAGGTAATTGCTCGAGTAACCCAGGTAAACTATTACAGATGTGGAGCAATTGCAGGGGACCAGGCTCTCAAAACAACCCAATTTGGGAAGGGTGAGGGGAGGGGTGAGTTGACTGTGTGTGTGTGAGTGTGTGTGCGTGTGAGAGTGTGTGTGTGTGTGTTTGTGTGTGTGTGAGTGTGTGTGTGTGTGTGTTTGTGTGTGTGTGTGTGTGTGTGTGTGTGTGTGTGTGTGTGTGTGTGTGTGTGTGTGTGTGTGTATTAGGTTGGAGAGGGGAGCAGCAAGTGTTACTAGCATTCACCTTTCAGTGTTGCTGAGGCTTCTGGGAAATCAGGAAGGGGAAAGTAGATCAAAAGAGGTTTTTCAATAGTCTCTGTGTTGGTTGGGGTCTAGTTGACATGTCAAAGAGAGCAATGGGAATACAGCATTGGCTCTGAAGCACTGCACTTTTACCTCATCTGAAGTAATTGAAGGCAATCAGCACATTCACTGGCTCTGAAAACACTCACAACTAAAACCAGAACGAGTATAATTCTTGGAGCGATTTATGTCGAGTTAACGCATGTTGGCATCTCTCTCTGTGCTTAGCCAGCCTCCTCTTAAAGCTGTGAATCTGGACTTCCTTTGAAAGCCTAAGTGTAAACAAGCTATAGTTAGTTTCAGAGGATTTGCTCTCATAAAGACCAGTGGTGTCTGAAGCCAATGTGACAAAACAGTCATTTTGATACCACGCTTGAGCTGAAAAATGCATTAACATCTGTTTGCAAGGCTTCAGCCATCAAGCACAACTGAGTGAAAATTGCACTATTAGTGGAAAGTTCTGGAAGGGGCTGTAAAGATCTCATTGATTCCTCCATATTTCTTCATTCTTCTAAATGCCACAGCCAGCTGGAGCAGGCCTTTCAGACAGGTTGGGTTATGATTAAAAATGAATCACATTAGAGGCCACATGTTCAAGGTTGATGCCTCCCTCCGTGCCCGTCTGTGCGAAGAATAGCTCGCGGCTCTACCCTCACCTCTGTTTATAAGCAAATATGCACACACACACACACACACACACACACACACAAATGTTAATGTGTTTACCCAGGGAGTGTACATTTGTTTCCTTTTTCTATTCGCTTAGAGAGTTGTTGTTGAGTCCTGAAAGGAGTCCTCTGGACAGCAAGCATAAACACACACACACACACACCTATATGTACCCACGGCACCTAACTAACCAGACTCCAAAAATCTGACAGAATGGAACTGGATCAAACCGGGACACAAGGGCCTGGGGCAGCGGAATGGAAACACTGGCTGGCACCTGGCTCTCTTCATACGCGCACACCTAGACAGAGGCACACAGGTCCTCAACAACAGCATCAACAGCAGATGAAAGCTGAGGCTGGGCCGGGCCCATGTAGTGCTGAGAGCGCTCGCTGTAATTGTAAATAATTGGTTGCTTAGCTGAGGAGTGACAAGGATGCCAGCAATACCAGGCTACATGCTTGGATATTCAAACTAATTGGCTCTTTAAAAAGGGCGAAGGCATTTTTAAGGTCCTTAAATTGGCCTTTTGTCCTTCGGCGCAAGATTCGAGTGCCAAAACTAATTAGACCATTGCTGATTATTTAGAAACCCAAAAGGCACTGCAAGGCAAAAACAGACGACAGGGTGATCTGCCAAGGGTTGCTTTTTAAAGAGACCCAGCTGAGGCGAAAAGAGCAGGAAAAAACATACACATCAACATAAAAATGACGCCTATTAGCCAGGAACCACGGAGCTCATTCACCCAGACGGCTGCAGGAGATGTGGCGCTGCGCTGAGCGTTTGACTCATAATAATAATATAATAATATTAACAGGAACACACACGTTCTCCTTCCTGTGTTTCATCTCTGTTTCCCTCCCTCTCTCTGTCTCCCTCCCTCTCTCCCTCTCTCCCTCCCTCTCTTTATCTCACTCTGTCTCCCCAGCAGGTTTGAGGGTGTAAAGGTGTATGCTGATCAGTGTGTGAAGTCGCTAATGAGCTGTATTTGTGCTTTGCGTCTGTGGTGCGTGTGTGTGTGTGTGTGTGTGTTTGCATGTGTGTGGGTGGGTGTGTGTGGGTATCTGTTTTTGTGCATGTGCGTACATGTGTACTTGTTACATTCGTGTATCAATCAAACAAGTTCAGCTCCCCCAGTAGTGCAAGCACCTGGTATATGTCAAGGACATTTTTTGAACAGGCATGTTGGAAGTCAGTCTAGGGACAGTCCTGTTCAGTGACCTTTGCTCCTCTTAGAGGAATGACTGTTACTTGTGCCTCTGTTTCCATTCGCTCTTAAGAAACCACCACAAAAGCATACATCTTAGCATGTTGAAGTTTCACAGAGAAAACTGCTGTTGGACTGTAAGGGCTCCCCCCTCTCCTCCCTCTCTAATTTCTCACAGATGCTTGGCTGAGAAAACGCTCATTGACAAGAAATCGGATGTGATTTTCCCTTTTTTACCTTCCTCTCTTTCAGTCTGTCTGCCTTTATTCGTCTATACTTCCTTTGACACTATTACTCATTATTACACTCACCATTACCCATTATTACTCACTATTACTCATTAACAGTACTAAGGTTACTAAGGTTATGGTCGCCTTTTTCATAGAATCGCTCGGGAAGCCTGTTCTTGTGATGGTGGTGCTTGGAGGAGTTTAGCGGTCCTGCAGCACTTTGGTTTTGTGAAGGTAAAATGGAGGCAGCGCCGAATGCAAGCGCAGGGTGGGCCTTGTGCCCTGGTAGCCTCATTCTCCGTGCTAGCGGAGCATGTCCGCACCGTTGTCAATTTGTCAATGTAGCGTGCTCTACTGGGCACAGTTTGAGGCGCCATTAGGACAGGTTGGCCCATCTATCATGGCGGCCATCGTGTATTCACACCTTGTCAGCAGGCGAAACTAAATGGGCCTTTTGAATACATTTGAAGCCCTCGAGGACAATCAGCAAGTTAATGACAAGAGCATAGCTAAGCCACCGAGGGAGTGTTCTTGTCAGAGGTACAGTGCTGCTGTCACAGCCTCGCCATTAGAGCCTACACATTAGGAAAATGGCTGTTGCATGGGTGAGTTGCAATGCTACAGTAAATCATTCTGTGTCAAGGCATAGACATGAACAAAGCTATTCTTCCTCTTCTTCTTCTTCTTCTTCTTCTTCTTCTTCTTCTTCTTCTTCTTCTTATTATTATTATTATTGTTATTACTGTAATTGCCATGGTGTATATTAGACACACCATAAATAAACAGCAGGACGTGATATAAGGCAATTATAAAAAACAAAATTGGCCTCACCCAATAAGCCATGGTATGTGTAAAGTAACTGTCACAAATGTTAGCTGTTAATCAATAATCTGTGTCATGTCATCCGTCGTTTGTTTTCAAAGTAGCCTATCACTACTCTTTGCATCACCGTATGGATAAACCTTGGTTTATAATCAGGATGTTACGGCATTTTTATTATTATTATTATTATTATTATTATTATTATTATTATTATTATTACTATTATTATTATTATTATTATTATTATTAGTAGTAGTAGTAGTAGTAGTAGTAGTATTATTATTATTATTATTATTATTATTATTATTATTATTATTATTACTATTATTATTATTATTATTATTATTATTATTATTAGTATTATTATTATTATTATTATTATTATTAGTAGTATTATTATTACTATTATTATTATTATTATTAGTATTATTATTATTATTATTATTATTATTATTATTAGTATTATTATTAGTATTATTATTATTATTATTATTAGTATTATTACTATTATTATTATTATTATTATTATTATTATTATTATTATTATTATTATTAGTCAGCACATCCCTGTAACTCAAGCTTGAAGGTGCTGTCCAAACTGTGTATTGTGGTTGTGCATATTTATTACCATGGCCCAGAGGGTGTACCATAAGTGTCCAGTGCTTCAGAAAAGAGGCCCTGTAACTCATACATACTCCTGGCTCCAGGGAGTCCGACCAGGCAGCTTGGACCAGGACATAAACGATCCCAGCAGGTCTTGTGTTGCAGTTTGAGACGCTGTTGAGCCCAAATGCAAACCGCCTTTTCATGAAATCAAAACTGAACAGCAAACCGCATGTTTAGTATTAGTATCTTACTGTGTACCAGTCCCTGCAGTGCCACATTGGCTAAATTCAATTCATGGCCTTTCCACATGTTTTTGAGCTTACTTACTACAGATAGGCAAAAATCATATTTAGTTTACAGGTGCCAGCATGTTGCAAGTCATTACAGTGTCATGACATTATTTTGTTTGTTCAGAATGTCACAACTCAGCTGTTATTTTATCGTGAGATGTAGATGGTCAACAAGGCAACCTGTGAGATTTTATGTGACATGACTCATCTTGAGTGTCAATCATAGCCAGTAGCCAAAGTGGACGTGGCAGCTTACTAAGCATACATGCAGGGTGGGCTATGTGCAGCTTAGCGTACATGCAGAGGTGGGCTATGTGCAGAGTAGCGTACATGCAGGGTGGGCTATGTGCAGCTTAGCGTACATGCAGAGGTGGGCTATGTGCAGAGTAGCGTACATGCAGAGGTGGGCTATGTGCAGCTTAGCGTACATGCAGAGGTGGGCATAGCAGCTTAGCATACATGCAGAGGTGGGCTATGTGCAGAGTAGCGTACATGCAGTGGGCTATGTGCAGAGTAGCATACATGCAGTGGTGGGCTGTGTGCAGCTTAGCGTACATGCAGAGGTGGGCTATGTGCAGAGTAGCGTACATGCAGAGGTGGGCTATGTGCAGCTTAGCGTACATGCAGAGGTGGGCATAGCAGCTTAGCATACATGCAGAGGTGGGCTATGTGCAGAGTAGCGTACATGCAGTGGGCTATGTGCAGAGTAGCATACATGCAGTGGTGGGCTGTGTGCAGCTTAGCGTACATGCAGAGGTGGGCTGCATCGTCCCAGTTGTGTGTGCAGCGCAGTGTCTCATCCTTTTCAAGTCATGCTCAGCATAGAGTCCCTCCCATTATTCTAACTTTCTGCCAAAGACTTCTTTTACCCCCAGGCTCCTCTCCACTCAGTTCTGCTACACTGCCACCCTGTGCAGCCAGGGGTACATTTTAACTGGCTTTTAATTAAAACAGAAATAAAAGGAAATTAAAAGAAGGCACGAGGGGGTGGTGGTGATGGGGGTGGGAGTGATGGGGTGGTGATGATGGGGGTGGTGGTGATGGAGGTGGTAGTGATGGGGGTGGTAGTGATGGGTGTGGTGGTGATGAGGGTGGTGGTGATGGGCGTGATGATGGTAGGGGTGATGGGGGTGATGGTGATGGGGGTGGTGGTGATGGGGGTGATGGGGTGGGGGTGATGAGGGTGGTGGTGATGGGCGTGATGATGGTAGGGGTGATGGGGGTGATGGTGATGGGGGTGGTGGTGATGGGGGTGATGGGGTGGGGGTGATGGCGGTGGGGGTGGTGGTGATGGGGTGGTGGTGATGGGGGTGATGGGGTGGGGGTGATGGCGGTGATGGGGTGGTGATGATGGGGCTGGGGGTGGGGGTGGTGGTGATGGGGTGGGGGTGATGGGGTGGTGGTGATGAGGGTGGTGGTGATGGGCGTGATGATGGTAGGGGTGATGGGGGTGGTGATGATGGGGGTGATGGGGTGGGGGTGATGGCGGTGGGGGTGGTGGTGATGGGGTGGTGGTGATGGGGGTGATGGGGTGGGGGTGATGGCGGTGATGGGGTGGTGATGATGGGGCTGGGGGTGGTGGTGATGGGGTGATGGGGTGGGGGTGATGGGGTGGTGGTGATGGGGGTGATGGTGATGGGGGTGGTGGTGATGGGGGTGATGGGGGTGATGGGGTGGGGGTGATGGCGGTGGTGATGATGGGGGTGATGGGGTGGGGGTGATGGGGGTGATGGGGTGGTGGTGATGAGGGTGATGGGGTGGGGGTGATGGGGGTGATGGGGTGGTGGTGATGGGGTGGTGGTGATGGGGGTGATGGGGTGGGGGTGATGGTGATGGGGTGGTGGTGATGGGGGTGATGGGGGTGATGGGGTGGTGGTGATGGGGGTGATGGGGGTGATGGGGTGGTGGTGATGGGGTGGTGGTGATGGGGGTGATGGGGTAGTGGTGATGGGGCTGGGGGTGGGGGTGGTGGTGATGGGGGTGATGGGGTGGGGTTGATGGGGTGGGGGTGATGGGGTTGATGGGGGTGATGGGGTGGCGGTGATGGGGGTGATGGTGGTGATGATGGAGTGGGGCTGACTGCACATGCAGGCACATGAATCCCAGAACCATCAGACTGGATGAGGTCTTGCTTACTATCTACATTGTCACCAGAAGAGGACTTCAGCAGGGCGAAAACACAGAGAGAGGCATGCATTTGTGCGTGCGTGTGTGTGTGTGTGTGTGTGTGTGTGGAACAGCAATTCCCCCCAATCTAAATTGATCCTCCTGGTCATATGGGGCAATTCGTGTGGACATAAGAAATGCGTAGCCATTTGGCCACCCAGCTAATTCAGCCTAGCCTGTGCGGCTAACCGTGTGCATTTGGCCACCCAGCTAATTCAGCCTAGCCTGCGCGGCTAACCATGTGCATTCAAGCGCCTTGGATCTCCTGAAGCAGGGCACAGTCTTGAGTTAATGATGATTTGCGAAGCGAGTGTATTCCACTCTCCACTGACACACACATACACACACACGCGCGCGCACACACACACACACATACACACACAGCAAAACCAGTGACTTTCATTCTAGTACAAGCACTGCACATGTGTTTCTCCTCCCCATCCCCCATGCCTCTCCTCTCCTTCCATTTTAATCTTTCAGGCTCCCAAAATGGAGGAATGATTTATTCTCGTCAACTAGAATTAAGCTCAAAGAGGGTTGGTGAAGGGGAATCGGGCCGTGGAATGAGACGGAAGCCTTGGCTTGGAGCAAGCCGCGTTTACGAGTCTTCTTCCCTGTGCCCTTGTCCCCTGAACCTCTCTTCCTCTCCTCCTCTCTTCCTCTCTTCCTCTCCTCCTCTCTTCCTCTCTCGGCTAGCAACAGACAGCGGCACTGACAGCGGGAGCGCTTTACAGCTTCTTTGCCCAAGAACATTCTCCCAAATGGAAATCGAATTATTTTTAACAGGGTCATTGCCTAACATAATTATCCAAATTGCTCTCAGAGAGATGCGTGTGCCTTTTGTCCCCTTGGTATTGTTAGGGCACTGGTATAAATATTTTGTATGGTCCGAACCATGGAGCCTGTGACATTCTCAAAGTGAGCTCGAACAGAACAGCAAGAACTCGTAGTAGTCTGCTTTTTGATTGCAAAATCTATCAATTACGTAGTTATGACTGCAATCATCTTTGCCTAAATATCACAGTCATCAAGCCATTACACAAATCTCAAATTTAAGAGTTAAGAGAACACAGTCAAAGTCATGGCTACAGTACATCTGACCTTCCCTCAAAAGGTCACCGTCGTTTTAGTGCAGAGAAACAGTGCTGTCGGCTCAACCCAGACCGACCGTAATGTTTTCTTTGATTATGTGTGATTACCAGGCCACCCTGGCTTTGATTAGACATTGTGTTTGTGGGCTGCGAATGTTTGCGACAGCAGGCTTTCTAAATGAGCGCGCATTAGTGAAAGCACGGAGGAATGCACGAATTAGCCGAGGCTGTTGCGACACGCCGGCGTTTCGCCGGGCACCGCTGACACTTATCAATGTGACGTGATTGACGGGCGCAGCATGCCTTAATTGGCAACAGGTGTGGCGGAGATTGCAATTTCAAAGTTGTTGCTTTGGAGAAGGAGGAAAAAAGCATTGCAGATGAAGACATAATGAATTAATGGACTTTCTCTCTCACATGTGACTCAGAGAGGGCTTTTACAGCTGTATAAACACTAGTCTATACTCCTCCAAATGTGAGTGCGGATACTAGATCATATGCTCTGCATCTACTCAGATGCCTCCACCCTTTAGGCAAAAACATTGAGAACTATAGGAGGCAAAGCTACACCGTGGTATGAAGTTGTTCTGACAGCTTTTTAATGGGTTGTTAGTGTGAAAGAAATGATAAAAGCAGCTAGACTGCAGTGAAAGAGGTATGGTGGGTGTCGCGGTAAAGTGTTGTCGCTTTGGTTGCTGTGTTGTTGTTTTGCTAAGTGATGCCTTGTAATGAAAATGACAGCAACCATCTCTGCAAAGTCAGATGAAGTAATGAACTAGGCTGTTGACAGAAACAGTAGTGCGTCATTGTTAAGGTTTTTTGGTTGAGCAAGGCCAAGGCTGGCCCCAGGGGCCCATATAGATTCCTATGTGTACATTCAACGGAGTTATGCATTTAGGGGGTACACATTACGCTAGGACAAACAGTTGAGCTTTTTTAACAATTTGTCTAGAAACAAACATGGCTTTCATACATTCCTCTGCATATTCTTGCCTTCATATTGCGTTGGTTTGATGAACTCTGTGTTCAAGCCGTTTCATCATGGCTGCCATTCCTGCTTTTGTTTGCTTTAAATTGAAGGATGTAATTTGTAGAGCCTTTGAAAAGATGTGGGCAGTAGGGTAGATCAGGCAGGGTTGGTGAAACTAGTATTCAGGGTTTTATGAACCAAACAAATCCAGCCACTTCCTTCAGACCACCCTAAAACATCTCTCCTCCAAAACACATCAACATTAAATGCCTGACTACTGTTGGAGGACGAGGCGAGAGAGAGAGCATTCCAAGTGGAGAAGGAGAATACAGCATTTGATTGGCATTATGAACTTTATTCAACTACTTCACACAACTCTCTTTCTCATTCACACAGCTACAGAATCACATAAATAATCTACATCACTACATCTTTAAAATGCCCCATTTAAAGGCAACACTGACTAACACAAGATTTTCCCTTGATATACGCATAAACACCTTTGAATGAAACAGTGCAGACATTCAGAAACATCCTCATAAATAACTTACAGGGTACAGGTAAACGTATGTTGTCTAATTTTAGCATTGGGCTAAAGGCATATAAGTGTGCAGCTATGTTCTGTTATTGTTCAAGAGTCATAGCAAAAATCCCCGCAAATGTAAGCATAATATCGGTTCAGGCAGGCCGCAAAGTCAAAGTCAGACCATAATCTCACAATCACCAGCTGATCACCTGTTACACATCCAACTGGCTGAACTCACCCAGGGTGCGTTATTTAAATATTCTTAGCCTGCTCATTCTCAAAACTTCCTCTGCATGCCACTTTGCAACCTGCCTGTGGCCCAGCACCCCTTTCATGCTGCGTCTGGCTTAATCAGTGTCATGTTTGTTGTCAGAGATGCCTGCTCTGTTCTGCATCTGCCTCCCTATGGGAACTCTCTCTGCTGTCCTCCCTGCCTTAGGCTGTCCATGTATGCTCATACAAAAGGCAGGCAGGTCCCAGAACAGAGCCATACCACCAGACGTATGCTCATAAAGAGGCAGGCAGGTCCCAGAACAGAGCCATACCACCAGACGTACTCCAAATGGAAACTGTCTGACCACAGTGGCTCTGACCAAAACAAAGCAAACCAGACTATTACATCTCCAGCAGAAATGTATCCAAGCATGGCGTCATTCTACAGTAGACCCAACTTCTTAGTTGTCAGCAGCAGTTTTCTTACCTTCTGATCCGCTGGGCCTGCGCTGGATTTAAGAGCTATGTTATACTGTATGCCTGCTAAGTGCCTCGCTACCAAAATACAGACCAGCAACTGTATGCCTTCCTGCCACTGGCAAAGCTGGCTTTGGCCAAACCCTCGTCATCAAGTAGGATTAGCTACAATGAGTAACAGATACTGACTTAGCAAATCTTTTGAACATTGTTTGTCAACAAGGACTGTTGATAGCGTAGCACAGCACAGCTCAGCTTCCCGGAACAGTGTGCTCCTAATGCCTGTCTGCACTGCATTATCCACAGAACTACAGGGAGGTCCTT
This sequence comes from Coilia nasus, assembly GCA_027475355.1. NCBI lineage: Eukaryota > Metazoa > Chordata > Actinopteri > Clupeiformes > Engraulidae > Coilia > Coilia nasus. Next base: position 3,506,184 of record CM050212.1, read on the forward strand.
TTAAACAAATATTAGCATTGAAAAGCTTTACTTCTGTTGAACCTGGTTTGTATTCTTGCTTTGTCCTAACTCTTTTGGGTTATGGCTTTCTCTACTTTTGTTTGTCCTTTGCTTTGTATGGTAATGCGAATAATGAAATTTTGTCTGCACTTTTTTTTGGTTGTTCTTGTGTGACCAGCTTGTTAGCTTGACCAAAATGTCCGCCTCGCCTTTCTGGGGAACTTCAGTCCACAGCATGGAGTGCAGAGGCAGAAGTGGGTGGCTAGACTAAAAGACTTTTTGTAGCACTGCCGGGAAAAAAGGAGAAATGTTAAGAAATATAACAAAAACTTATTTTAAATACATTTTCTGTCATAGCTTTATTCTCTCTCTCTGTCTGTCTCTCTCTCTCTCTTTCTCTATCTCTCTCTCTCGCTCTCTCGTCTCTCTATCTCATACCTTGAACCTTAAATGATCTTATAAATGTAATGGCTTCATATAACCTAAGCATTGTGAATATTAATCAATTCAGTACCTTTTTAATTCATTATTCATGGAGGCCCAATGCAAGTCAGTTATAAAGCCCACAGATTCATGACACTGATAACCAGTTCTTATTGTTTTGCTAATTTATGGAAATATGAAAGGTGGAATAGGGGATTACAACAGGCTGCTTTCACTAAGCAGAAAATCTGTGGGAATATCACCATTCCCTAAGTTTCCTCACAAAACACCTTTCCAAAGTAACCCTCGGTAGCCCCCAAGGGCACCGGTCCTCTATCTTTATATTTAAATTGCTGGAACACAGCACCATGAAACTGATGGATAAACAGGAACTAAATGCCTGTAGCAGTAAGCCTAAAACCAAGTGCACGCCATATTAGTGACAGGTTCAACAGCTAATTTGTCACACCCTAGCTTTGGCTAGCTTTAGTTAAAGGGTGTTTTATAACACTTTTTCCTCTTTCTCTCCGGTTTAATTTTTTTCTCTGGGCTGCAGATTTTTCCCAGTTTTTCTCCTTTTGTGTTTTTGTGCAAAAGAAATGTAGATATTTGTTGAGTTCTTATTACAACGAAACTATGTTTTAGCCTGAGCCAATGACCCAACGATATGATCAGTATTGTGCGTCCGGCGGCCCTTGTTAGCTGGCAGAGTTGGGAGTTGGACCATGAAGGCAGACAGCGCCACTTTATTGTGTGCGCGGCAAATGAGTTGTATTTAGTCATGCCGAGGAAGGAGAAAAAAGTTGAAAGCGCAAAACTGTCATATTCATTTTAATCCAGATACATTTCATCTTCTCATTTAAATAATTTGCTCTGAAGTGAACTCAATTCAGTATGAAAGTAATTACTATCTATTATATTCAAACAAGATGTTGTAAACCTTTGGTCATGCTAATCAAATCTCTTTCTTTTCCAAATTAAGATTCTAGCTCACACTCTCGTTTTCTTCTTTTCATATTTGATGCTTATTATCTAATTTTCTTTTTGAGGCCTTCATTACGCTTCCTCTGAAAATGGTCAATAATTACTGCCCTGCTGCTTACAAAAGCTCCTTGAGAAAGGGGAGAAAAGGGAAGAAAAAATCATTTTTGGTGGCTGAACAACAAAGAGGGGCAAGTGAATCAGCCTGCTGTTTCTTTTGTTCATTTCATTTCTCTGTCACACACACACACACACACACACACATACACATACACACACACACATACACACACACACACGTACACACGCACCCCCCCCACACACACATACACACACACACACACACACGCATGCACGCGCGCACGCACCCCCCCACACACGCATGCACACAAGCACGCGTGCACACATGCACACACGCACCCACACACACACGCATGCACACACGCACGCACGCACGCACGCACGCACCCACACACACACGCATGCACACACGCACGCACGCACCCACACATACACACACACACACGCATGCACGCACGCACGCACCCCCCCACACACACGCATGCACACACGCACGCGCGCACACATGCACACACGCACCCACACACACACGCATGCCCACATGCACGTACACACGCACGCACGCACCCACACACACACACACACGCATGCACACACGCACGCGCGCACACATGCACACACACACACATACACACACACATACACACACGCATGCACACACGCACGCGCGCACACATGCACACACACACACATACACACACACATACACGCACACACACGCATGCACGCACACACGCACGTACGCACGCACCCCCCCACACACACGCATGCACACACGCACGCGCGCACACATGCACACACGCACCCACACACACACGCATGCACACACGCACGTACACACGCACGCACGCACCCACACACACACACACACGCACCCACACACACACGCATGCACACACGCACCCACACACACGCATGCACACACGCACGTACACACGCACGCACGCAGGCACCCACACACACACACACACACACACACAAATAGGTGTCCTCATTTGGTATCTGATATACCTTTAAGCACCTTTTAGCCACCCTATTTCTTGCACGTGAATCAGGCCTGCCTTAGTCAAGGTACATAATATGGACAACAAGCATGAAATGAAGTTCAAAAAGAAAAGGGGGCCCATGCTTTGAACGTGTTGGCCTTGAGGATACTTGCCTGAGATCCACTTTGATGTGGATCTTAACGCATGAAAGGCGAGGTCCTTTTGGCCCCGGGGTGCGTTCAGATTTACACGCTTTAATCATGCAGCCCCCTCTTGCTTAGCAGGTGTGCTGCTACACACTACGCAACCTGCTCCAGGTGTGCTACACACTACGCGACCTGCTCCTGTTATCTCTTCAGTATGTTTCGCAAACTTCCAGATGAGGCCGCTCCCTCCAACTTCTGTTGTGTTGATTTGTTGTGAAGTGATTTCCTGCTTCAGCGCAGAGGGGGACTTTATCATGCTTGCGATGCGCCCCAGTCTCCTCTCTTCCTCCCTCCCTCCCTCCCTCCTTCTTTCCCTCTCTCCCTCTCTCTCTCCCTCTCTCTTTCTCCCTCTCTCTCTGTCTCCCTCCAGATAGAGAAGGGTAGTGTGATGCACAAGCCGAAGGGCATATGAGGAGAGAACCACGGCGCTCAGTCTAATGCTTTAATAAATAAAGCCTGCGTTGGCAACACCGCATTGTTCTCAGCAGGACGCATTTGAAAGGTTAGTAATGGCCTAATTTTGGGAAGGGAAGAGAGGGAAGATGGAGAGATGGATAGGGAAGAAATGTTGGAAGGGATGCCTTCCTGAAACACATAAGGTTTACTTAGGGACCTGCTGTACACCTGTGAAAAGAACAACCCCCTTCGTCTGCTGGCTACAGAAGGTGAAGGCACATGTTAGTTTGATGTTAGTGCGCTTGCTTTTTGTCTTTGTCATACGCCACAATCACTCTCTCTGAATTAGAGAGATAAATCAAAGAAACACAGGAGAAGATGGGGAAAGGGCGACTGATCATCAGACGGCACGAGAGAGAGACAGAGAGAGAGAGAGAGGGAGGGAGGGAGAGGGAGAGAGAAAGGGAGGGAGAGGGAGGGAGAGAGGAAAAAGGGAGAGAGTTAGAGAGAGAGAGGGAGGCAAGGAGAGAGAAAAAGGTAGAGAGAGAGTCAGACAGGGAGAGAGAGAGAAAGTGAGAGAGAGAGAGAGAGAGAGAGAGAGAGAGTAAGAGAGTCAAAGGGAGAGACAGACAGAGGGAGAAAGGGAGTGGGAGAGAGGGAGAGAGAGAGAGAGAGAGAGAGTAGGAGAGAGAAAGTGGGAGACAGACAGACAGAGGGAGAAAGTGAGTGGGAGAGAGGGAGAGAGAGAGAGAGAGAGTCAAAGGGACAGACAGACAGAGGGAGAAAGTGAGTGGGAGAGAGGGAGAGAGAGAGAAAGTAAGAGAGAGAGAGAGAGAGTCAAAGGGACAGACAGACAGAAGGAGAAAGGGAGTGGGAGAGAGGGAGAGAGAGAGAGAGAGAGTCAAAGGGACAGACAGACAGAAGGAGAAAGGGAGTGGGAGAGAGGGAGAGAGAGAGAGAGAGAGTCAAAGGGACAGACAGACAGAGGGAGAAAGGGTGGAGTATTGTCACAGTGCCAGTGGAACATGAGGACACAAGAGCATTTGGATTGTTTGATCTATTTTTCATCAAGCGACATTCTAATACACTGTTATTTACCACTGTTATGCATTGCTCTTCCTACAAGGTTATACTGCTGGCCACTCAGCTTAATTATAAATCTGAATTCAATATGATTATGTAAATACTTCCAGTGCGCACACAAACATACATGCACCCCCCCCCCCCTCTCTCTCTCCCTCTCTCTCTCCCTCCCTCTCTACCTCTCTCCCTCTCTCTCTCTCTCACACACACACACACACATGCACGCACACACCACATGCAATTAAAACTGCAACACTCAAAGTTCACATTGGTCCTCATTATATAAATTGCCCTGCTAATGGTACAACAGAAAAATGAATTTGCCTGTGAACACTTCATCTATAGGGATATTTACCCGGGCTGTGATTACTGTGTGAGACAAACTGTGGCACGCTCCTTTCACAGTTGTGCAAAGCGGACGGAAATTAAGCTTTTGTGCCGTGCGACTCCCAGGAGGTCTGCCGCTGCATTCATCCGCAGGATGAGCCGGTTACTGATCATGTCCGAGCAGGATGAACCGGTTACTGATCATGTCCGAGCAATTCTGCCACTCCACCACCTACTCCACCTTCTTTCTTTTTTACAAGAATCTGTGTGTTGTACAGTTAGGTAGTTTCATATCCACACCACTTACCGCTATGTAATTAAACCCAAACACTTTCTCCCCCCTAAACGTCATCCTTTGTTTGTTTGTTGCTATTATCGCTGTTGAGGCAGAGTTTGTGAGGGGAGGGAAACGCTGTGAATATCTATCCCATTACCATAATAACGAGTCAGGCTGGGCTTCCACAGCATCAGGTCGGGACGCATTCCTCCAGTTATTATTGCTATTATTATCATTGTTACCGCGCAGGTAGAGAGAAATGTGCAAACAAATGGGATAGGACGTGAATAGAAGCGCGAACATATTTCCACTTATCCCTCTGCTCGTCTGCGCACAAAGGGACTCTGGAGCCGCGTGCTATCGCAAAGAAAACAGCTTAGCCCTGGCTGGGCATTTGTTTTTCATTGCACTGGAGAGGCTCTTTGTCTTTGCAATCGTTACCCGTCTGGAAATCAGTTGCTCCATTAAGAGTCCGGACGGTGCGGGTGAGGTGCTGTCTGGGGCTAAATTGCAATTAGCGAGCCTGCGAGCGAGCCTGGCACTGCTTAACCGGGGATATTGGAGAGCAGAGGCCTGGTAATCAGCCTTCGGTCATGTAGAACAATGCATAAAATTAAATTGACATTAATGAATAATTGTGTAATGAAAATGGAGGAGGCGAGTTAATTGCAAGTTACAGCCAGAGTGTAGTGCACCGATAACCCTGCGTCTCATGCTATTCGAAAGGCCCTATCGGCTGAAAGGTGCTCTCTCTTTCTCTGTCTCCCTCTCTCTCTCTCTCTCTGTCTCTCTCTCTCTCTCCCTCCCCCTCACTCTCTTATTGTCTCACCCTCATTCTCTTTCATTCTGTGTCTCTCTCTTTAATTCTCTTCCTCTTTCTTTCTCTCACTCCTATTCTCTGACTCCTATTCTACCACCCTTATTCTCTTTCATTCTGTATCTCTCTGTCTCTGTCTGTCTCTCTCTCTCTCTGTCTCTCTCTCTCTCTCTCTCTCTCTCACACACACACACACACACACACTCGGTGGGAAGTCATTAAAAAGCTGCAGAGAGAGGAGATAATGCGCCGGTCTGTGGTGGCAGCAATCAGGAGGCAGCATCATGGGGTGGTTTGGGCCGGGCCGGGCCGGCCTTCTGTGCTCCACAAAGCCACTGCTCCGTGCAGCCGAATGCAGTTGGAGACAAATTAAAGGTCAGCCACGCTAAAACTCCAGCGTCTCGATGCTGTGAGTGCCGGCGCTTGTGTAAGTATGTGTGGTAGGCTAGCCCGCGGCTCCTCGAGCATGGGGCATCATGTTGCTTCGTCGTGTTGGTTCAAAGGTTTAACCTTTATTAATATAAGTCGCTGGGGGGATCATGTAGCATTTAACCCAAAGCAACTGCACAGACACTCAGGGGTCTCACACGGGGCTGTTGATAATTCCCACAGAAGCCTGGCTGGAAGCCCTGCCATGTTTCTCACTTTTTCACAGGAGACTGAAAGGAGCTGCACTATTTCGAACATGTTTGACCTTCTTGTCTGTGTTTAAGTCTGCCGTCGTTCCATTACGTGTGCTCTTGCTTGTCACCAAAATTACAGTGAAAGAGCATGTCTCCTTCAGTTCTGTGACTGTAAACAAATTACATCTTTGAATTGCACAAATAAGTCAAGTATGCAGGTTTTGTTTCCCTCCATCAATCTAAATTAATTGACTTCAAGTGCAATCCACTTACAGGGCTCTGCCTCTTTCACCTAAATTGCAGTCAGAGGTTGTCGGGCGCCGTGCATATTTTAATTAAATTGCCAACTGTGCGACTACCTTTAATATATTCAGTATATTCAGATCTTAATTTTTGAACGCTGTATTAGTTGTATTTATTATTGAGGCATATTATTGGATTTGTGGGGTGGAATATATTTCCTTTCAGCATCCACGGCTGCTTTCAGGAAATGAGAAGGGAGCTGGGGAAAGCTGTTCACACACGTCTTTAACTACAAGAGCTGAAAACCAGAACAAATCAATCCTTTGAATCTGGCTGCGCAAGAGGCCAAGAGAGAGGCCAAACATTATGCTTTTATTCTGTTGCGTGCGTAGATTCTAAAACGCCTTGTGATGTTTAGGTAGGTACCTTCTACCACACACTAATTTTGGTGCTTTAATTTTTGGTAGCATTTTTCATCACAAGACTGTGACATTGAAAAGGCCTACAGCTTTTATTGAAAGACTTTAATGAAAGAGTATACATACTAGCATAATATTAATCGCACTTCAGAATTATAATGAAGAATGTAGTACAGTTTAAAATATTCCGAAAAAATGTGTAGATTTAAAAAAGACAAGATACAAAAAATAAATAAACAAATACATTTAAATTAAATCATGTTCATTCCAATTCAGTGGGTTCATGTGTATCCTGAACGACCCCACAACATCCTTGTTATTCCACGGTTATTAGAGCGGGGTCCGTACGTATGTCAGCAGCCCAGAGAACAGCTAAGGTAGCTGTGGCTTCATTAGCGGCCCCTTCAGCGACATCTCCTAACAGACCTTTGCCTGGCGCTGCGCTAAATGTCAGCAGTGAGGCCCCCTAACAAGACGGCTACGGGCACAAATGGCTCTCATCCATCAGAGTGTGTCTCTGAGGATCACAGCGTGTGCTTGACCGCAGTCGTCCCCGCTTTGTGTCGCGCTCACCTCCGCTACCCTCCGGGTCGTGGCATCAGTACCCGGGGCCTCCTATCTGCACGGCACACGTCAGACGCACTGAATTGTGGGGTTGAGAGTGTAGGTCGCCAGCCTGTCACTCTTGTCACTCCTCAACTGCAGTACAGACACTCACACGTGCTGCGGGTGAGGGACCCTGAGATCTCCACCCACTGCAGACACACTAACCGCACTACACTGGAAACATAGAGATTGGAAGAAGGGGCTTTGCCAATCGCACTGCAGATTCAGTCAAGACATCGTTTGTAATTTATTTTATTTGTATGTACAGTACTATGTACAGTTTTAAACATAAATGTTATGGCTAAGGCTGAGGCAGTGTGCTTCAATTGCAGGAAACGACAGCTGAAATGTTTTCAGAGGGCATTTTAAAATGGGGCTACAACATTAGCATTAACATTAAGTGAGCTATAACATTAAAGAGAAAGCCTACATTACATACAAGCCTACATATTTTATTCTATGTTGTAAATAGTCTACATATATGCACTGAAGATCTTCACCTTTCGCCTTCACTCTCATGGTATCTGTGTATAGTGTACATTGTACATGTGTATAGTGACAATAAAAGGCATTCTATTCTATTATACAACTTTCCATTTGGTTTGTAACTTTTTTAATCTTTTAGCAATAATTGTTCCTTTATAGCTCCATAGTCAATTTTTTTATCAGTCACAGATATTAACTGGATTTTTTTATGGAATCAAAGTCATAGGTATTAGATTATTATTGATGTTGGTTATTGAACATTTCTATTTTTATTGGTGTAATTGCGGTGTGTGTCTGTGAAGTTGTCTGAATTTGCAGTGTGAATTTGCATGCAATGTGTTTTGCATACGTTGTCAAATGAATACTGTAGGTTTTTTAGGTCTTGTTTGTTTGGACTTGTGTTTTGTCCAGCTGCATGTTTCCTTTGTGGTATTTTGACCTCTTATGGCCACTGTAGTTTTGGCCCTGCATGGTCCCGCACCCATTTTTGGGAGGTCATGATGACCATTAGTGGGAGAGGTGGAGAAGCAGCAATTACCTCCCTGCTGAAAGGCCTTTTTACGGATAGCGGGGAGCTGGCACGGATGCGAGGGCACATTAACCGCGATGAATTGGATGCAGAGGGAAGGTAATGCTCGTTTGCTCATTAGCAACAATGCAGCCTGAAACTTTGGACCCGTCCTAGCAGTAATTAGCCAGACAAATGGGTTGTGCTTTGACCTGGATGGACACCCTTAGCGCGCACACACTGTTACACACACACATACACACACACACACACACACACACACACACACACACACACACACACACACACACACACGGATAAACACACCTTAAGCTTCACCTTACACACACTCCCCCACCCCACCTTCCTTCTCTTGCAACTTGAAAAAGCTTTTAAAATCAATTCCGTTGGCAAGCTGTTGCATTACCATATCCCTTATTTCACAAGCGATGTTTGGACAGGACATTAACTTTATTTACACTGTATCTATCAGGCGGAGAGTGAGAGGGACAGGGAAGGAAGAAAAAAAAGAAAGAAAGAAAGAAAGAAAGGGGGTGGATCAGAAGTGCAATTCCAAGCTGATAGCATCACTGGTTGGCTGGTTAGCACTGAGCGCCTGATATTTCTGGGAGATAAATGCAGTCCGTGCCATAGCCAGTATTGCTGCAGATAAACCAGTCGGGAAATAGTCACGTTGGCTGTTGTCATTTAAAGAAGGCAGTCTGAGAGTCCCCTGGGGTGGTGAAGCTGTAGATAAACACAAGAGGAACCACCAACCTTCTGTGTTATTCATTTGGGGAGGCTTAGAGTTCCCCCTCATCGGGTTGCAGTTTAAAGCAACACTACAGTAAGTAGCTTTTTCAACCTTAAAATAATGTTTCCAAAATCATTTCAGTGGTTCATGAACTTGTAACTGGGTGAAAGGCACTTCTGAATTCACTTTGCCGCCCTCCATGAGCTATAACCTCACCAAGTAAGTTTGGAGGAGCGGGCCGTTTCTTTGTCATTTGAATGGCAGACAATTGCAACCTGTAGGGCGACAGAAGAGGAAAAGTACTTAGTGCTGCTGTGGAGAAGGCAGGCTGGGTTCCCTGGGGCAATGCAGAGCCACAGATATAACACTGGAGCAAGCACCAACCTTCTGTGTAATTCATTGGGGGAGGCAGGAGGCTTAGAGTTCTCTCTCATCAGGTTGCAGTTTAACTCTTAAAGCAACACTAGGTAGTTTTTGTTGGAAGTGGAATTGTCTCTCATTCGAACTACAGAGAGACAGTCCGCTCCTCCAAACCTACTTAGTGCGGTTATAGCCCATGGAGGGCGACAAAGCGAATTCAGTGCCTTTCACCCAGTTACAAGCTGATTTTGGAAACATTATTTCAAGGTTGGAAAAGCTACTCAGTGTTGCTTTAAGCCTCAGCTGCTTGGGGTCACTCCAGGAGGAGCAGCTGAACGCCGGTACACTGCCTGAGGGAAAGAGGTGACGCATGACCTGATGGAGGGGAGATGAAGAAGAGGGGGATGGATGGAGGGAGAGTGCATGACCTGATGAAGGGAAGAAAGAGGGAACATGCATGGAGAGGAGAGGAGAGGACGAAGGGGGGGATATGCGTGGAGGGAGATGTGTGTGATGCTGTTGTGACTCACGGCTGTGGTACTCATAAGCAGTATGCCATGGGAGGGGAAATGTGAAGAGGAAAGGATGCTGGGATGGAGAGATAAGCAGAGGAGCCGTGGTACAGATGCGGATAGCACTGTGTCGTGGAGGCTGTGTGGAGGAGTATTTGAAGTGCAAAATGGGAAAGGAAAGATCATTTTTTTGTCCGCAGGTGGGACAAGAGGACACGCAACAACAACGTGAGCAGCAGCAGCAGAAATGCCAACCTCTTCTCCCTCATCAGAGCACAGAGGCTCCCAGCACCTCCTTTCAAAGGGGGAGGTGGCGCTTGTCCAGTCAAACTCCTTTGTGATTGTCCATCATTCTCCTCTGTAGCTGAGTTATCTGACAGCTACATCAAAGGGGCCTGCAGCGATGTGGAGACGGACTGCCCGCTGCTTCTCCCGTAGTTTTTAATAGGGTCCTCACAGCAGGGGGCATGAAAGCATTTGTGTTTTCCTGCTTCTCTCTCTCTTTTCCCCTCTCAGTTTCTCCCCCCTCTCTCTGTCTCTCTCTCTCTCTCTCTCTCTCTCTCTCTCTCTCTCTCTCAGGCCTTCCCCTTTTCTCATTTTATTTGCCACTCGCCCCCCCCCCCCTCTCTCTCTTTGTGGCAAGGTTATAGGGTGATGTTGGGTGCTCTCATGCTCACATGCTATTGATGTGCAGAGCATCTCTCTTGTAAGCTTCAATACAGAGAAAGCAACAACAACAAACAAACACACAAATAAATAGCATTGCAGGAAGTTGTTTTTTGTTGTCTAGGAAGCATTGCCCCGGGACCGTAAATGTCTACCAAATGAACAATTCCACCCTTGCTGTAGCCTTCTAATTGACATCAAACCATAGTAGGAGCATGATGTAATGAAATCTTTCTCTATCAACACCTTTGAATCTCTTGAATATTTTGAGATATATTCGAATATTTTAGAATGTAAGCAGGCCCAGAGTGGCTTGTGAAATGACATTAGGCACTTTCACACTGGCAGAATTAACGGTAATTTCAGCCGAAATTAGTGGGTCGTCTGTTGCGTTCCCACTGCCGACATGGGGTGGCGTGTCCAAACGACACACCAATTCGACCCACCTCGGACCCTACACTTTTTTGCGACCTGGGGCGTGTGGGAACACGAGCCGAGGCGAGACGGGGCGCAGGGTGTGGTATGGTGACGTTTCACAACTGCCACCACCCACCGTCGGGGCT
>CM050212.1:3522500-3530000 GCA_027475355.1 Coilia nasus
ATCAGACTTTCGAAGAGTAAGTGACAAGAAATAATTGACTATTTCCGCAGCTGCTAAAATTACAGGGAAAAAAGAGGAAAGTTCCATTAGAGGGAACTCATGAAGTGATTTTATTTGACCTAAATGTGGCCCATCACTTGGGTGTTTTTTCCCCTTTCAGCAGCTTTGAGAGACGAGGTAGCATAGAATGCGCCTGTCGAGACGAGGTAGCATAGAATGCGCCTATCGAGACGAGGTAGCATAGAATGCACCTGTCGAGACGAGGTAGCATAGAATGCGCCTGTCGAAACGAGGTAGCATAGAATGCGCCTGTCGAAACGAGGTAGCATAGAATGCGGCTATGGAGACGAGGTAGCATAGAATGCGTCTATCGAGACGAGGTAGCATAGAATGCGGCTATGGAGACGAGGTAGCATAGAATGCGGCTATGGAGACGAGGTAGCATACAATGCGGCTATGGAGACGAGGTAGCATAGAATGCGCCTATGGAGACGAGGTAGCATACAATGCGGCTATGGAGACGAGGTAGCATAGAATGCGCCTATGGAGACGAGGTAGCATAGAATGCGCCTATGGAGACGAGGTAGCATAGAATGCGCCTATCGAGACGAGGTAGCATAGAAAGCGCCTATCGAGACGAGGTTGAATAGAATGCGCCTATCGAAACGAGGTAGCATAGAATGCGTCTATCGAGACGAGGTAGCATAGAATGCGGCTATGGAGACGAGGTAGCATAGAATGCGGCTATGGAGACGAGGTAGCATAGAATGAGCCTATCGAGACGAGGTAGCATAGAATGCGCCTATCGAGGTAGAATAGAATGCGCCTATCGAGACGAGGTAGAATAGAATGGTTATCCAACGAGAGGCACATAGCAGAAAGGCCCCTACGGGGGTAGAAGTGGACTGCATGCCCACCCAGCGACCAGCGACCAGAGACCAGTGCTCCGTTCCTGTGTGACTGAAAATGGTGTGTTTCTGGACCCTTTGAACATTCTCATTGGCCCCGAGCGGCCCACTGGCCTGCATTGAAGTGGTCGGCGCGGTTTCTCCCTCAGAGTCACGCCTGCGTTCTTTTTTTGTTCTTTTTTTGTGTTCCTCATCTGGAATTCCTCCCTTTATATGCTTTTTCCCTCTCGTCATCCCACATAGTGCTTTATATGCTTCACATAGTGCTTTGGTGGCTACGAGTGTTGACAAACAGAAGAGGACGGCCGCAACACTCTTGATGTTCGAGTAAATACGTTTGGCATTTTCAATGGCGGGAGGAGTGTAAACAGGCCCTACAAAGGCAGGGGGTTTTCAGATGCCGGCTGCGTTTGATGTCCCGGGCTTAAACACACATTGCCCCCACCCCCGACACCCCCACACCCCCATCCCACCCCCCACACATTTCCCTCCACTGATTAATTTCAGGGAGCAGGGGGAGATCTAATGACAAGCTGTTCTGATACTTGTCATCTCAGTGTACCCCCCCATACGCACACACACATATATACACACACAGACAGACACACACACACACACATACATAAACACACACACACTCAGTATCATCCTTGTTAAAATCTCACTGCCATTCCTAAAACAAGCCAGCCTCTCGCAAAGGCCAGTGTGTTATCTCCAAGTAAAGACATGCCCTTCCTTACCCCCTCTCTGTAGTCTGCCTACAGCTCTTTGCTCTTTTATGCAGACACGCAGAAACACATGTGGAGTTCAGCCTACTGCTCAGTCTGTCACACTGCAGCTATAAGACCGGCCTTGGTTGAAAAGCACTCAAAGACGCACACACACACATACACATACCCATGTACACACACACATACGCACACACCTACACACACACACACACACACACACCTACACACTCACACGCACACACACACACACACACACACACACACACACACACACATATGCACAGTTTGCTGAAGCCTGAAGCCTGAATATATTTTTATTAGTCCAAAAAGGAAAGCAACAAAGGCATTGTTGGGGAAGAAATGATGTATGTATAAAGGCTTCAGTGAAGCATGGCCAATTCTTTAAACCACATGGGACAATATGTTCAGTATTTTACTGATTGTGTCAATGTTAAATGAGGTGATGGTCATGGTGACTAACAGCAGTAAGAGTAAAAGTGGTGATTTAATTTAGTTTATTTGGTGGTAGATGTTCTGTCATTTCCTATAATTCACCAAAGGAGCAGTTAAAATGCCGAGTGTTATGCTATTGATGAGGGAGCGGAGCGTTGGTTTGTGTTAAACTTGGTCCGACTTCCAGGGCTTAGCACAATGCTCATAAGTGCCAAGTCGACGTTCGTGAGGAACATTTCATGCTGTTCTTACTGTTGTAATACATATATAACTACTCTAGTAAACATCAGTCGACGTACGTGAAGAACATTTCGTGCTGTTCTTACTGTTGTAATACATATATAACTACTCTAGTAAACATCAGTCAACGTTCATGAGGAACATTTCATGCCGTTCTTACTGTTGTAATACAAACATAACTACTCTAGTAAACATCAGTCGATGTTCGTGAGGAACATTTCATGCTGTTCTTACTGTTGTAATACATATATAACTACTGTAGTAAACATCAGTCGACGCACGTGAGGAACATTTCATGCTCGTCTTGCTGTTGTAGTACATACATAACTACTGTAGTGAGCAGTGAGACGATTTGTATGAACTGAGACTTTCTACAGTCTCAGCATTGGGTGACACTTTTCAGCTGCCACTTTGTTATTTTCGATGCAGTCGTCCTCACCCATAGCGTTACGAGTCTTTAACACGGTGGGCTGTAGGTCACTGGTTAGTCTGTCCCATAGCTTTATGAGTCTTTAACATAGCAGGCTGTAGGTCACTGGTTAGTCTGGGCCATAGCGTTACCAGTCTTTAACATAGCAGGCTGTAGGTCACTAGTTAGTCTGTCCCATAGCTTTATGAGTCTTTAACATAGCAGGCTGTAGGTCACTGGTTAGTCTGGGCCATAGCGTTACGAGTCTTTAACATAGCAGGCTGTAGGTCACTAGTTAGTCTGTCCCATAGCTTTATGAGTCTTTAACATAGCAGGCTGTAGGTCACTGGTTAGTCTGGGCCATAGCGTTACGAGCCCTGCGCTCCTCTGGTGCCTGCGCTCCTCTGGTGCCCGCGCTCTTCTGATGCCCGCGCTCCTCTGGTGCCCGCGCTCCTCTGGTGCCTGCGCTCCTCTGGTTCGCGCTCCTCTGGTGCCTGCGCTCCTCTGGTGCCCGCGCTCTTCTGATGCCCGCGCTCCTCTGGTGCCTGCGCTCCTCTGGTGCCCGCGCTCTTCTGATGCCTGCGCTCCTCTGGTGCCCGCGCTCTTCTGATGCCCGCGCTCCTCTGGTGCCTGCGCTCCTCTGGTGCCCACGTTCCTCTGGTGCCCGCGCTCCTCCGGTGCCCGCGCTCATCCGGTGCCCGCGCTCATCCGGTGCCCGCGCTCATCCGGTGCCTGCGGCCTGGTGGCAGGCAAGGGGGGCAGATGGCCTTTGAGCCTGGTGGCCTGGTGGCAGGGCCTGGTGACAGTGGGGTGGGGGGGTGAGAGGGGAGATGGCCTTTGAGCCTGGTGGCTGGACCTGGTGACAGTGGGGTGGGGGGTGAGGGAGGGGAGATGGCCTTTGAGCCTGGTGGCCTGGTGGCTGGACCTGGTGACAGTGAGTGGGGGGGGGATGGCCTTTGAGCAGATGCTGCCCAGGCTCTCCTCTGATGGTGGCCCACACGTTGGCCTTCTGTCAGCTAATCTATTAAGCCTCATCTCACTGTGCCTCCCTCCCTGCGTCTCCACACCGCCTCCCTGTGCCTCCCTGCCTGCGTCTCCACACCACTCTGCAAGGGGGTGGGGGGTGGGGTGGGTAGGGTTTGAAGCAGCGCCACAACCAGAATCTGGCATGGGGAGCTGCTGTGGTGTGGCTCCCTCTCCTCTCTCTCTCTTCTCCCCTCCTCTCCCCTTCTCTCCTCTCGTCTCCTCTCCCCTCCTCTCGGGTCTCCTCTCCCCTCCTCTTTTCTCCTCCCCTTTCCTCTCTCCTCTCTTCCCCTCTCCCTCTCCTCTCCTCCCCTCTCCTCTCCTCTCTCCTCTCTTCCCCTCTCTTCTCCCTTCCCCTCCTCTCTTCCCCTCTCCTCTCCTCTCCTTTTCTCTCCTCTCGTCTCCTCTCCTTTTCTCTACTTTCCCCTCCTCTCCTCTCCTCTCTTCCCCTCTCCTCTCCTCTCCCCTCCTCTCCTCTGCCCTCCTCTCCTCTTATACATAGTGATGTTTCTTCCCTCTCCTCTCCTCTCTCCTCTCACCCCCTCTCCTTTCCATCCTTTCCTCTCCCTCTCTTCCCCCTCTCCTCTCCTTTCCCTCTCTTCCCCTCTCCTCTCCTCTCTTCCCCTCTCCCTCTCCTCTCCTCCTCTTACCCTCTCCTCTCCTCTCTTCTCCTCCCCTCCCCTCTCCTCTCCTCTCCCCCTCCTCTCCTCTTCTCTCCACTCTCTTTTCCTCTCCTCTCATCTCCTCTCTTCTTCTCTTCTCTTCTCTCTCCTCTCCTCTCCTCTCCTCCCCTCTCCTCTCTTTCCTCCTCTCCTCTCCTCTCTCCTCTCTTCTCCTCTCCTCTCCTCTCCTCTCAGCACTCCTCTCCTCCCCTCTCCTCTCCTCTCCTCCCCTCCTCTCCTCTCTTCCCCTCTCCTCTCCTCTCCACTCTTCCTCTCTCCTCTCCTCTCCTCTCCTCTATTCCCCTCTCCCCTCTTCTCTCCTCTCCTTTCCCCTCCTCTCCTCTTCTCTCCACTCTCTTTTCCTCTCCTCTCATCTCCTCTCTTCTTCTCTTCTCTTCTCTCTCCTCTCCTCTCCTCTCCTCCCCTCTCCTCTCCTTTCCTCCTCTCCTCTCCTCTCCTCTTCTCCTCTCTTCTCCTCTCCTCTCCTCTCCTCTCCTCTCAGCACTCCTCTCCTCTCCTCCCCCTCCTCTCCTCTCCTCTCCCCTCCTCTCCTCTCCTCTCCTGTGGGCTAATGATCTGGCACATCAGCCTGGTGGAGATAGATTGCCTTTCCCATATGGAGGCTCCGCACACCAGCTTCTGTGCCAAAAACGCATTCATCTCTCTCTCTGTGGCGCTCCACGTTGTTTGAAGAAATGCACTCTCTTGTACAAACTTTCATATATTGTAATATATTGTGTTTCAAATCCATTATGAAACAAGACATTTAGTAATGAAGGCACAAGTACAAAGCCTAATGCTTTCACAGAGGAAATAATAATTTTATAGAAGCAATTAACTGTTTATTAGTCCAACATTTTCTGAATACTACGTTTGAACTTTATGCAAGAATAACATTGTAAAAGCACTCATTATTTCTTAGGGGAAAAAATCATTTCAATAATAGGACAATAGTATGACTTCATATGAAAATATTGTAAATAGCCTCTGCAAATAGCCAAAGTTACCTCTTTAAAAAAATCCCAGCATTGGGAATTGGTTTGAGTCTCATATCCTAAAAAAAACCTTTTGAGCACACTGCCCTGCCCCAGCATTCTAGCTGAAATTGCAGTTTTAAATCGCTTTCACACAGCCATATTTATGAGGCCTTGTGCTTAGGCAACATTGTGATTTTACCTGACTCCTCAGGAGTCTTTCACACAGTGGACTATGACTTTCTCCTTCTCCTTCGTAGATGTTATTTTAGTGTGTCTTCATTGGCAAAAATGCCCACATCTCACTGCTTCTCCAACGGTGTACCTCAGGGGTCATTCTCTGGACCACTTCTATTTAAGCTCTGCCTTTTTCCAATCTCTTGGGTTTATTGTTATGTGGATGATACTCAAGTGTTCTTGTTCCTGCACTAGGGTGATTCTACAGCTTGGATTCTACTTGAATGTCTGCACTTTGGAATTATATTTCAGTGTGGATGAAGGATCATCACCTTTAGCGTTATCTTCTGTAAAAGCTTAGATGCTGGTATTCACAGCCAATGTGCTAACTGTCAACAGGGGCGTCGCCAGACATATTTTACTGGGGCACATGCCCAAGTATTGGTCTGTAGTGCCCCAGTATAAATTTCACTAGTAAAAAAAATCACTTTAGACTTTTAGGTCTACATGGCATAATCTACAGAATGCACACACAGCTACTCGATATGGCAACTCATTGCTACTTTATTCTCTCCATACACAATGCACACATGGCTACTTTATATCGTAATTTATTCACGCGACTTTGGCTGTGACCTAACGTCTAACAACGGTGTCTGAGTGCTATTTCTTTTCACCTGTCTTACAGGTTAGTACCAGGTAAATTGCCCATCATTGTTCTTTGTTTTCACCTCTGTGTCGCCATTTCCATGTGGATTTAAATGTTACAACTTTATGCAAGCTAGTTCTGGCTGTAAATTGAAGTAGCCTACTGGAGAGGTTAGCTGCTGTCTTTTAGCTAACTGGCATATGCCTATTACCATTGTTGATTTATGTAACGGTTAGCCTAGCACTGTGAGCTCCCACACACTGGAGATTGCTATCTTACATCTACAATGTTTGATGAGCATATCAACATAATCTGATATGATTGTTTAGTTTGAAGCACAATTTATGTATTTTTTATGATAAATAAGTGCTAAAAATGTTTTTGCTTTGCGCGCTCGCATTAATTGTCTGTGCCCCAGTTGTGCCCCAGTACAGTAATAGGACTAGTGATGCCCCTGACTGTCAATACAAAAAAGGTCACCGCTCATTGGCTCCCTGTACAGTTGCTGCTGGAGTTCATCTTAAATCCCTTGCTCTTGCCTATTGGGCAGCCACTGGATCGGCACCAGCCTCTTCAAATGCCACGATTAAGCTCAATTTCCTCTCTGGACTACCTTCATTGTGCACATTGCTTCATTTTCCGTTATTATTAGCCCATTTTTTTTACATCTGTAAACATAATAATATTTAAAAGTGGCTTTCAAGAAAAGTGGCTCCTAAAAGTCTAAATGTTATTTAAGAGTACCGCATGCAGAAATTAGCTGTTAGTATTAAGTGCACCAAGCTCCATTGTTAGCTGGCCATTAGCCTGTATTCATAGCCTGAAGTCAGAGTTGGAGAGTTTGTCTCTCCGTCAAAAATAGCTGAATTCTCCCAGGACTTATGCTGATGCCTGCCAGGCTTATGGTTTTTCTCTTATTCTCTCCCTCTTTTCTCATTCTCTGTTTGTGTTACAGGTGATAATGAATTTGAATCCGCTCTGTGTAATGGGTTCACAGCTCTGATGAACTTTTAATGTTGAAAGTTCCTGGTGAGCATAAGTGAATCACAGTAATTATGATGCCTTTTTTCTTTTTTTTTTTCTCTCCTAGGCAGAAGTGTGAGGGATGAGCACGTGCAGTAATCATCACACCTACAGTTCAATAAAACTGTCTCTTAGATGTAGTTGTTTGTTGCCAGTTGTTTAGTGGGCAATTAGCAGTACAGCAGATACACAAGTGTAGGCTGATGGAGTAATTTGTAGGAAGTTACAAAGCAGTGAGGCGTAGCGGAGGG
>CM050212.1:3537500-3560000 GCA_027475355.1 Coilia nasus
TTGTCTACATTTTACTGCCAATTGTGAATCAGCCAGTTCCAATTCAGCATGATCAATCAAACGTGGCAGACACACAATTGCGCCGTGCAACACAAAGAGCTTGACCTCTTCAGCGACAACTAACACACAGCCTTCCTCCTCCCACCTGACAAACACTACCCAACGACCACTAACACACAGCCTTGCTCCTCCCACCTGACAAACACTACCCAACGACCACTAACACACAGCCTTCCTCCTGCCACCTGACAAACACTACCTAACGACAACACACAGCCTTCCTCCTCCCACCTGACAAACACTACCTAACGACGACTAACACACAGCCTTGCCCCTCCCACCTGACAAACACTACCCAACGACCACTAACACACAGCCTTGCTCCTCCCACCTGACAAACACTACCTAACGACCACTAACACACAGCCTTGCTCCTCCCACCTGACAAACACTACCCAACGACCACTAACACACAGCCTTGCTCCTCCCACCTGACAAACACTACCTAACGACCACTAACACACAGCCTTGCTCCTCCCACCTGACAAACACTACCCAACGACCACTAACACACAGCCTTGCTCCTCCCACCTGACAAACACTACCTAACGACAACACACAGCCTTGCTCCTCCCACCTGACAAACACTACCTAAGGACAACACACAGCCTTGCTCCTCCCACCTGACAAACACTACCTAACGACAACACACAGCCTTGCCCCTCCCACCTGACAAACACTACCTAACGACCACTAACACACAGCCTTGCTCCTCCCACCTGACAAACACTACCCAACGACCACTAACACACAGCCTTGCTCCTCCCACCTGACAAACACTACCCAACGACAACACACAGCCTTGCCCCTCCCACCTGACAAACACTACCTAACGACAACACACAGCCTTGCCCCTCCCACCTGACAAACACTACCCAACGACCACTAACACACAGCCTTGCTCCTCCCACCTGACAAACACTACCTAACGACCACTAACACACAGCCTTGCTCCTCCCACCTGACAAACACTACCTAACGACCACTAACACACAGCCTTGCTCCTCCCACCTGACAAACACTACCTAACGACCACTAACACACCAGATCACAACATCCTGCCATGGCCAAGCTACTGCACAGTCACCTGCACTCTGTGTGTGTGTGTGTCTGTGTGTGTGTGTGTGTGTGTGTAAGACGGGGGAGAGATAGACAGAAACAGAGAAACAGAGGGTGGAGGAATGCATGTATGTTACATAGAGAAAGGCAATGTGTGACTCTGGGTCTTTGTGTGTGTGTGTGTGTGTGTGTGTGTGTGTGTGTGTGTGTGTACATAAAGTGGGTAAATAATGTTGCTTTAGTTGCCTTGCTCCTTTGTGTCAGTCATTATGCTGTTGGATGGCATGTAACTACAAGTTTTATAGTCGTGCTTTTACCAACAGTCCAAAGAAAGTCACAGTACTTTAAAAATTGAAATAATTGTGTTTACAGGACTGGGGGTGACTGTCTTTCAGTCAACTTTTACATCAAACTGGCGATTGAAAAAGAGAGAAGAGCAATCTTTTTGATTTGTAGAATTTTAATATTTAATTCTGTTCTGACACGGTTTTTCCCCAAACACAAATAAATTGTGATCCTGCTATGAAGAGTGTGGACACAAATGACAGTCCCCAAGTGACGATGACGATCCACCCAGCAAACAAACAGATTGGGGGACCCATGGAGAAACAAGATGAAAAGAAAGAAAAAGAAAGAAATCAAAAACAAAAAAAGAAAAACACACCCAGTATCCACTAATGGGCAGTCCCTCTAACTCTGTGCAGTCTCTGACATTAGAGAATGTCAAATGTAATTAAATTATGTCCAAATGAAGTACAGAGAGCTGGAGTCTGGAGGCAAAGAAAGCCCCTCATACTTGCCCAAGCACAGTGCTGTTAGCGGCTAGGATGTGTGTGACGTGTAGCAGCGCTGTGCTGTAAGCTACTGTAGCTAGGCCTCTCTTCAAAGGGCCGTCGTTTACCCACTAGCCATACTTGCCATTTAACTGCCACTCTCCCATCTCCTACATTCTTTTTTGTACTGTATGCATCCCCCTTAAAACCTGTTAAAATGCAAAACATCATGTTTTTCTTCTTTTTTCTGCTATGCTTCATTATTTAAGAATGTATCTCTGTGCCTGTCTTTAAAAAAACCAAGAATCTCTCCCTCTTTTTTCTCTGATTCTCTCTTTCTCTCAAAAAAAGGACAGTTTTGGTATCTTGCTGCTGAGTACACAAGTGTTTTGAAGTCCTGTGCTCCTCACTGCTCTGTCCTCGCATGCTGTGCCCAATTAGAGGCGCCGCCTCAACTCCGAATATCAACAAGGTACGGCGATGACCACAGGCTGAGACAAAAGGGCCAGGGTGTCCAAGCATCATGTGGCTCTCTCACATCTGCTCCAAGGCCTGGAGTGCCGCCCTGTCACGCAGTTTGCCCGCTGTGTGTCAACGCCCTGGGATCACTCTGGCCTGCTCATTGGCCGAGAGCAAAGTAGATGTTCAGAACGAGACAAGATGCAGAGCAAGAACAACAACAAAAAGAAGGAAAGAACGAGAGATGTAGAGTATTGGAACGAGAGATGTAGAGTATTGGAACGAGAGATGGAGAGCATTGGAATGTGTCAGAGTGAGTGGAGGTCCTTTGTCATCAACATGATGGCGAACGAAAGACATATAGATCAGAGAAGGGATGAAGAGTGTGACTCGTTTAATCAAATATTTAATTGCAATTAATACGACGAGGACGGCATGGCCTGGGAGCGTGCTCATAATGAATTAAAAGGCTGACACATTCTGGGGGTCTTACGTCGTTCTCGGCCGTATTGATGTTTAGGCCGCAGTGAAGAAAGGGGCTTTTCTGTTGTGTCAGCTGCCCTTACGCGAGCACGACATCATCCATGTACAATCAGGTGCACGTAGAACGAACGGCTGCTCTTACACGAGCACAACATCATCCATGTACAATCAGGTGCACTGCGAACGGATGGGCTCCCTTCTTGCCACTGGATCCATTTAAGGCAGAGCAACAGAGCATGCTTGGTGCTCATCTCTAAAAGGGCATTTAAAATGGCTTTTGGCTCTCCCGCTGCAAGGCCCTTGTTGAATATTTCTCAGTGATGCTCACCAGAGATGGCGGAGGAGGCTCAGTTCGGCTCGGCAGCCTTGCTCAGTGACCCCAAGAATTCATTCCACACTTTAATAAGACTGCATCTTACAAAGTAGTCAGGGTCTGTCTGTGGCAAATTTACCTGCGAAGAAAGAAGAGGGCGAATGAAAGGCGGAGAGAAAGAGAGAAAGAAAAAGAACAAAAAGCGGATGATGGCTATTCCCACACCAGACTGTTCTCTATTCCACTTAAATGAAAATGAACGTGTCTTTCAGCAGGACCCTATTCACACTCTCAGGCTGGGGGTGGCCATGACGGGGTTAAAATCCTGTCTAGGCACTCCAGTTACACCATCCTCTAATTACGGTGGAAGAAGCACAGATGGAGGAAGAGAGAGAGAGAGAAAGAGAAAGACAGAGTGAGAGAGAGGAAAGGGAGGGCAGAGAAATACAACACATGAAAGTCTGTCTCTAAGTAAAAAAGATAAGTTCTTATCTTAATCTAATGACTTCATGGACTTAATTTGTCTGTCTGGTCTGGAGGGGGAGGGGAAGGGAGAGTGGGGTGGGGGGATCGGGGAGTTAAAAAAACAGGTTTCTGGTTCCCGGTGTTAATAGGAACATCTTTCAAGTGGCGCAGTCGGCTGGCAGAGGGGAAATGATCATCCTCGAGAACATTCGGCGACAACGCCAACGTGAGTTTCGCTGCTTTCGCGAGTGGTATTTCTTACTAAGAGGCGCTAATTAGCACCTTATCACCCGCCAAATGGCTTCATTTCGGAGACACAAGCAGTCCTGCTTCCATCCAGAGTATTTATAGAGCAGGGCCTGTGATGGAGCAGGGAGATACTCATAGGGGGGGGCTGTGATGGGGCAGGGAGATACTCATAGGGGGGGGGGGTATGATGGAGCGGGGAGATACTCATGGGGGGGGGGGTATGATGGAGCAGGATAGCAGGATGATGGCCTGTAATGGAGCGGGGAGGTACTCGTACTGGGTGGAGCAGGGAGATACTGGTATTGGGGTGGGGCTGTGATGGAGCGGGGAGATACTCATAATGGGGGGGCCTGTAATGGAGTAGGGAGGTACTCATACTGGGTGGAGTAGGGAGGTACTCGTACTGGGTGGAGCGGGGAGATACTCGTACTGGGGGGGGGTGGGGGTGTTGTCTGACTGTGGGGTTTCCGGGGGGGGGGGGGGGGTGGTAGACGTCGGACCGTGGGGTTTGCTGGGCTAATGAGACTGAAGCCATGGCCACAGCAGACAAGTGTTTCACAGCACTGCCAAGAGACTGCTAAACGAACAACCTCCTCAATATACACCCTTCCACCATCACCCCCGCCAACCAACTTCGGCCCAAAACTCAGCGCCGCGTTGTAGAAACCGTCAGTGCATCCGTGCATCCGGGCATGGTCTCAAAGAACCAGCAGCCTGACCATGTGCATGACTGAAATCACCAAAAAAAAACATCAGCACTCAACCCACAGGGCCTCAAAGACATATATCGCCAGTCCTCCCCTCTCTCTCTGAACGCAAGCAGCCACGGAGCTGCCTAATGAGTGCTGATGTTTGCGGACGGATCAGACATTCCTTGACCTCTCTCCTCTCTCCTCATTTGCTGTGCAGCGCAGCCAATTAAAATTGCACAAAAGGCAAGAATTCACCAGGATTTTCCACCCTCCCTTCCTTCCTTCACCCACACGGCCACGGCAGATTCCCCCTCAGGAGGTAAATAACGTACCCTTACACCTTCACTCCCGGCCTCCTGTCACACATACACTCCTATCCTCTCCAAACAACACCTTACATGTACCCTTACACCTTCACTCCTGGCCTCTCCTCTCCAAACAAATGGACCTTGCAGTTCACTGTCCTGGAGAGTGTCCTGTAAGCGGTATGGGACATTCTTCACTGATGTCAGAGGGCCATGCACTCGCATTTGTATAATTTGAAGGCCAAATATGTTATACTCAACTCGCAGGGATGGGGTCTTGTGTGTGCTTGACTCACACCTTGATGAGACCCTGATTCTGAGACCCTGATTCTGAGACCCTGATTCTGCCTCATCGGCTGCTATGACAGCAGTGAACTCACAAACCACATTACGTGCGCATGTGTGCGAGTACACTCCTGTGTGTGTGTAGGTGCCACTTAATTAACATAATCAGAAAAAAACATGTTGGGAAAATGTGTGAAAGCCAGTCTAAATGGATTCATTTGAAGCACCCACTCACTTTGTGTTTTTCT
This sequence comes from Coilia nasus, assembly GCA_027475355.1. Classification (NCBI taxonomy): domain Eukaryota; kingdom Metazoa; phylum Chordata; class Actinopteri; order Clupeiformes; family Engraulidae; genus Coilia; species Coilia nasus. The sequence continues at coordinate 3,542,892 of CM050212.1, forward strand.
TTAATTAATGACACACCAAATGCTATGTGAAAGAATTCCTGGAGGATTTGACCTCATGCAAATGTCACTCTGAATGTGGCAACCGAAAATGGGCACATCACTCTTGGCATTCACACAACTCACAACTCAAACAGTTTGCCCATGTCAGAACAGTGTGAGTGAGTTGCTTTGAGATGATTTTCATTTGCGAGCAAGACAGCCTTGACAGAAAAGCATTGCTATTTCAAGAACAGTAATGATGGAGGAGTGTTTAAGTGAGAAAGCTTCCTGGGTGCAAGCTGTGCACACTTCAGTGCTTTTAACATGTAAATGGTGCATCATTCAAGCTTAGTGGAAACCTTAAAAATGTCAGGAAAACATCAAGTTTTTTTTTACAATTTCTACTCTAAAGCCACAAAATGATTATACTTCAATTGCCTTAGTTTCGGCCAATGGCTTTGATCTTTCGTGTTCAACACACATACAGTAACTCCATGCTTAGGTCCCTGAAAAAAAGAGCAGAGTTTGCCTGCCTACTACTCGCGCCATGTTCAATCTCAAAAAGAACAAAACAGCAGAGTATTCCAGTAGGAGATGATGGGACGAGCAAACCAGCGGGAAGAATAGGAGGAGAGGTAGTACAATCGACTTGTCTGGACTTTGCTCATGGCGACGACAAGAAACTACTGCGAGGTACTGCTTGTAAGAACTGTTTTCTTAATAAATGTTGTGTACACTTACAAAGTTCTCAGTGTTTTATTTTGAATGCCAGGGCCTTTCTTTGAGGGAGTTTCTTTGAGCTGTTTTTAATGGTTTGCAAATGGTGTAATCTTCATGCTTCCTCTTGGGTCCCAGCACTTGCATTGCTAGCCTTCTGGGTCAAAACGGTAAAAAATAGTGAAGCTCTAAATGCAACATGCTAGTGCAATTTTGCTCCTCAGCAAGCATAGCAACTCGGTATGATGTTTTAACATGCCAAGTTTCATTTTACACCAAAGTTTTCCTTTCAGTAGATTTTTAGTGCAGCAGGGCCCCCCGATGCTCTGAAAGCACATGGCATGTAGCTGTATTCCCAGCGAGAGAACACCTATCCGTCTGTTTATTTGTTTATTCATCTATTCTTGGTGGGGTGTCATATTGTTTTAGAGAGGGAACATGATTTTTGCACCCTACAGAGCTGTGGTCGGGAACCTGACCCAGGGGAAGAGTCACCTTGTGAGGGGGGGGGGGGGGGGGGGGCAGGGAGAGGAGAGGGCATCTGAGACTGGTGGCGAGGACTGCAGACTGCAGACGCGCATGGATCTGAGCATGCTCAGACAGACTGGTGGCGAGGACTGCAGACTGCAGACGGCCGTGGGGATCTGAGCATGCTCAGACAGACTGGTGGCGAGGACTGCAGACTGCAGACGTGCGTGGATCTGAGCACGCTCACTCTGCAGGCCTGTCGGCCATGATGGGGATCTGGGCACACTCACAAAGGCTGGTGGCGAGGACTGCACACGCGCGGCGCATTAGCAGCGGGAACACTGCCTCTGCGGGCCTGTCGGCCATGATGGACGCAGAGCACCCGTATCTCCCCTCGGCAGAGGCCCGATGCTTTTGATATTTTCATGAGCGAGTCCTCAATCATAAATCACCCACTGAGCCCACCTCTGCCATCCCTCTCTCTCTCCCCTCTCTCTGCCATCTCTGTCGCTCTCTCCCTCTCTCTCTATCTCTCCTTCTCTCTCTCCCTCCCTCTCTCTCTCCCTCCTTTTCTCTCTTTCCCTCCCTCTCTCTCCCTCCCTCTCTCCCTTCCTCTCTCTCTCCCTCTCTCTCTTTCTCTCTCTCCTCAGCTGCATCAGATTACAGGTTATCGTCCACTGAGCCTCAGGTCCCAGGAGTAAGCAATACCCAGGAGCATAGCATTGGAGACAGCACCAGGCTTGTGGGAAGCAGTTCTCCGTGCAAAGGTATTGTGCACAGTATAGCATGCTCAACCTGACCTCAACCTGCAGTTACATTCTTTCACTCACTCACTCACACAAACACAAACTGCAAGTCAACCGTAGCACTGTCGTCAGTCCTCAGTGTCCCCATCCGCTTTTGCAGTGTCCCCTGTTCCTGTCTGGCTTTGCCACAGCCGATGAGACAGCCAACACGACAGGTGGGGAGTGGAGTGGAGTTTTCTGCCGTGTCAGGGCCACATGTCATATTGCTTTAAAAGCACCTCTCTGCAAAAGATCTTCTGCCACTTCCCAATTGGAGAGGCATGATGGTGCCCCTCATCGCCCCGCATAAGCACAATGCCACAGTCTTTCGCATCACGGCCGAGGCAAGCGGCCTGCTCTTAACAATCCTCGTCCACGTCTCACCGTCTCACAACCGGCTCGCAATCTCACTGTCACTGTGAGTCACGCACTGTGCACGGCACTGTCTGGGCGGCACTCGGCACTCGGGCGGCACACGGCACTGTCTGGGCGGCACTCGGCTCCTGGCATGGCACTGTCTGGGCGGCACTCGGCTCCTGGCACGGCACTGTCTGGGCGGCACTCGGCACTCGGACGGCACACGGCACTGTCTGGGCGTCTCAGCTCCTGGCACGGCACTGTCTGGGCGTCACTCGGCACTCAGGCGGCACACGGCACTGTCTGGGCGGCACTCGGCTCCTGGCACGGCACTGTCTGGGTGGCACTCGGCACTCGGGCGGCACACGGCACTGCCTGGCCGTCTCAGCTCCTGGCACGGCACTGCCTGGGCGTCTCAGCTCCTGGCACGGCACTGTCTGGGCGTCTCAGCACTGTCTGGGCATCTCGGCTCCTGGCACGGCACTGCCTGGGCGTCTCGGCTCCTGGCACGGCACTGTCTGGGCGTCTCAACTCCTGGCACGGCACTGTCTGGGCGTCTCAGCTCCTGGCACGGCACTGTCTGGGCGTCTCGGCACTCGGGCGGCACACGGCACTGTCTGGGCGTCTCAGCTCCTGTGTTTGCTATGAGGAATTCCTTTAACACACAGCAGTGCCAGGCGCCCTCTCATCGCCGTGATGGCCTTGGCAGTGCCACCACATGTCCCCCAGTTTCACACGGGCTAACACTAATTCTTTTAATACCCCATCATCAGCTCAACATCAGGTCAAAGGTCAGGCTCTGCAGCACTGCACAGGCTATGTGTTGTTGTTGGCCTCTTTCTGTGTAACATTTGCATATTCACAGTAACGACGGACAGCATTTGTCATGCTGCAGGCCACTAATGGCCTGGTGGTAGCATTTGAAATGTACATATATTAAACCTGAGGGTAATGTTAACTGAAATGTGGTCTGGCGTGGTTAACCACGGCCGAGGCCATTTACGTTCTAGCAACACTGCACTGCTAGTCTGCAGATCATGGTTACACAAGTGTTTTTTGTGCACGTGGAATTAACTGATGAAACGTAGGAAAGAAATGTTTTAGGTCCCTTCAGGATGTTTGGTCAGTCAAGCCCTGCTACAATGTCAATGGGCTAGCGGTTAAGGGGTTGAACATGCAGACAAAGGGTCACAGGTTCCATATAGGGTGATAGACACAAGTGTTTCATTCAAGAGATCATGCTTTCTGTGTTTTTGTATAGGTGTAGTATTTATGTCGGTATGTGAATACAGATTAAAAAATTAAAAGAATAGTTAATAAAAAAAGAAAGACATAATAGCAAAACAATTCTCAATGACATTATTTTCAATAGGAGGACGATCCTTCACCCTCTGAAAGTATGTTTACCAAGTGTCACACAACCTAATCCTGCCTGAGACTCACAGATGTTAACCCGTGAAACATCTTTGTGTCGACAAGAGCTGAGAGCCAACTCACCACACAGTTTAATGCTGAGCAGGACTGAGCCTTTGTTTGTCTTTCCTATAATAAGTGATGGGGGCACTATAAATCAGATCCAAAGCCATAAGCTGACCCAGCCCACCATGCTAGTGCTTGGGGGGGGGGGTGTTAAGCTGTGCCAGGGTTGCCAGATCTCTCCATAAAAACAAGCAACTGCTACTCTAAAAACAAGCGCAAAACAAGCGACCTTAGACCAAAAAAAAAAAAGGTTCATGTGAAGTCCGACAAGAAAATGTCCCAGTATGCCAGAATTACAGCTTTATGATTAAGTAGGTTACTGCGAACAATCTTGGCCTACACAAGATTAATCAGCACAGCCATAGTCATGAAAAGTCAAAGGCTGCCATAAAAAATCCCAAGAACCCGCAACCACAACTTCTCATTTTTAAAATGACTTCATAAAAAAAATAAAACAAGCCCAAAGTTGCTGATAATAAGCGGAACTGGCAACCCTGCCTGGCACTGTTCTAGAATGTCCTGCCCAGTGTGCTGTGCTGTGCCTTATTGCAGGCTTTTTAAACTCTAGAAATGGGGGTGGGGGATGGGGGGGCGGGGGGCAGGGGTAAACTCTAGAAATGGGGGTGGAGGAAGGGGGGGGGGTTAAACTAGAAATGGGGGTCGGGGGTCTGTATTGCAGGATTTTTAAACACTAGATATGGGTGTTGGCTAAGCATGGGGGGGTTAAACTCTAGAAATGGGGGTCGAGGATGGGGGATGTCTGTATTGCAGGATTTTTAAACTCTAGAAATGGGGGTCAAGGATGGGGGGGGGTTAAACTCTAGAAATGGGGGTCGAGGATGGGGGATGTCTGTATTGCAGGATTTTTAAACTCTAGAAATGGGGGTCGAGGATGTGGGGGGGGTGTTAAACTCTAGAAATGGGGGTCGAGGATGGGAGGGGTTAAACTCTAGAAATGGGGGTCGAGGATGTGGGGGGGTTAAACTCTATAAATGGGGGTCGAGGATGGGGGGGTTAAACTCTATAAATGGGGGTCGAGGATGGGGGGGTTAAACTCTATAAATGGGGGTCGAGGATGGGGGGGGTTAAACTCTATAAATGGGGGTCGAGGATGGGGGGTAAACTCTATAAATGGGGGTCGAGGATGTAGCTGCTGGGACAATAGCAGGCATTGAGAGCATCGTGGGTCGCTTAAGTGGCACTGCCTTTAAAGGTCTGGCTGACACATTACCGGCTCAGTCTGGATTAGGGATTGGCTCGCACCAGCCCTCACGCGCAGTGTTTCAATATTATATTTCTGAGGATGAGGGCAGGAAGTGGAGAAGGGAGGGCATTAAATCATCTGCTGGATCCAGAATGGATCCTCTTTATGGCCAGACCATCTTATTCTGAGAACCCTCACTCTCAATAAATGCTGTTGCTAAACTCTCTCACACAGAGAAAGTGGGAAAATTGCAGCTTTATAAATGATGACATGACTACATTTCCTTGATGGCAAAAAGATCGGCTTGCCGTCCTTTCTGATCTCCCGTGTTTGTTTGTGTGAAAACAGGGCTTAGCACTGCTGGGATGGTCAAAGAGGAGGCAAAACTACTCTTTTATAGGAGCTGTTGTGCATGTTAACTTTGAAACCTACTCTGCACCACGTGTCCCCGCCGCTGGCATGAAAGCCAACAACGCTGGGCTTGTGCGCGTGAAACGCAAATGGCATCCTGGCTTTGTCTAATCCTGCTCATCAGGTAGCTGAATGCATGCGGATCAAAAGCCAGGACAACAGGACATTTGGCACTCGGGTGCTCCCTGCCAACGGTGGCCCTGGCGCTTCAAAGGTATCGGGCTCTGTGGCATGGTGGGGTTTCACGGCGGGACAGTTCTCCTGGAAGGCAGTCAGCACGAGAGGCATTTGGCACTTTATCGCCTCACAGAAATGAATTGAAATTACCACTGTTGAAGAGGCAGGGCCTGCCTAGCATGGTAAACCAGCCCCTCTTACTACACTGCATTTTGTACAGAGGGTCTGGCTGTCCTATACTGACACACAAAAAGAGTTTTCTTCCTGGAGGTGTAGACTCCGCTGAAGTTTTAAATGACTAACTCTGCCTTTACCCAATTCCTAACGTCTGGTTGTGACATATGCGATTAGCCTGGCTACAAGCCTGCCTTCGCACTACAATTCAAATGCAGCCATCACTCACAAACACTCCCTCTGTTCACTGATTGGCCCGGTAAAGATACGACCGGAGTCAACCATGTCAATTGAAGGAAACCCAGACTAGCACTGTAGGGAGAAAATAATGGAGTAATCAAATGTGCAGGCAGGCTTAGATAGGGCTAGAGCCTGCCTGCTTCCTACACAGACTTCTGGACTGATCCTTGAGCCAAGAGTGACTGTAGGCGTCAGTACTTTTTGTTGTTGTTGCAGTTGCTCTTCTGAGGGTCAAGCGCTCGGGCATCAAGAAGGGAGTGGATGCACAAATTAAAGCCTGTTGAAATAGCTTGGGCAGTGGGGTCATCTGGATTATCTTAATTGACCATAAGACTGCAGTCCAAAGACCGCAAAGTATTTCTCAATATTTTTTTTGCGAATTCTTGGTGCTAGGGTCATAGAGATGGCTTTGGCTGGACAGGCTTCGCAGGAATTCAGCCAGTGCAGATAATGTTTTATTACACAATAACAAAAATAGATCTCCTGTTATGCTGTATCACTTAATTTTGTCAATTTCTGTTCCTCCACAAAAACACATTCAAATGAAACAACACAATTTATGGTTTTCTTCAAAACACAGTGTGTTTTGTGTGTTTTATCAAAACACAGTATGTACATATTTCTGTTTAAGACAGTGTTGCATATTTGTCTAAATATGATAGTGTGAGAGCACAGACAGTGATGGGGATGGGAGAGGAGGGTGATGGTGGATGGGGGGATGGGGTGGGGAAAGCAACACTGGCTTTGTCCTTCACTGACAAGATTGTCATCTGTTGGGTTAACAGCTAGTTATGATGGCTGATCCTGGCCGCGCCAGAAAGCAGATAACACGCTCCACCCAGACTTTCAACTATGAAAGCATTTTTGTTCCATTTCCAAAACTGTAGGGCCGTGGTCTCTCAGACCGCCATCCCCACTGAAGGATCATCACCTCCAGCAGGCCTGGCGTTGCCACAGAGCATACCAATGCATACACACACACACACACACACACACATAGCAGCAGACTACAGTAGTGTGGCCTGGCATTGCCACAGAGCATACCAATGCATACACACACACACACACACACACACACACGGAGCAGCAGACTACAGTAGTGTGGCCTGGCATTGCCACAGGGCATACCAATGACTGCATACACACATGGAGCAGCAGACTACAGTAGTGTGCACGGAGCATATGGTATGAGTGGCAATTCCCATTAAAAGGCTTTAATACAATAACTCATTGTGTCACAGACAAAAGCAAATATCCAGATCACATCCTTTAAATCCTCTGGTGATTGCATTTCATCTCTTCTCTGCCATGTTGAAACACTGTTAATGTATAAGTTGGACATTTGCCTTGTTCTTCATGTGACAGTAGAGCGTGTCGCCTGAGAGTATTTCAGCAGAGCAGCTGAGGGAAGGCGTTATTACAAACCAGCAAAGAGGTTCGACCTCAAAACACTGGGCGACGGTCTAATCTAATTTGGTCTTCAATTAGCAGTGAAGCATGTGTGTACTGCTGCACGTCTGTGGAGAGATTAGCATTTCCAAACACACCACCGCATGACAGGACGCGCGCACAAACACACCACCGCATGACAGGACGCGCGCACAAACACACCACCGCATGACAGGACGCGCGCACAAACACACCACCGCATGACAGGACGCGCGCACAAACACACCACCGCATGACAGGACGCGCGCACAAACACAGAGGCAGGAGAGGAGGGTGGTGGGCTGTGTGTGTGTGTGTGTGAGAGAGAGAGAGTGTGTGTATATGTGTGCATGTGGTTGTGTGAGTGTGTGTGTGTGTGTGTATGAGTGTGTGTGTGCATATGTGTGTGAGTGTGTGTGCGCATGTGTGTGTTCGTGGGGGCTGGGGAAGAGGTGTGTGGGTGTGTGTCTGAGAGTGTGTGTGTGTGTTCGTGGGGGCTGGGGAAGAGGTGTGTGTGTGTGTGTGTGTGTGTCTGAGAGTGTGTGTGTGTGTGGGGGGGCTGGGGAAGGGGTGTGTGAGTGAAGCAAATGCTGTAAAACACAGTAGCCCTCAGCTGGCCTTCAGCAGGGAGCTCAAACTTGGCGCCTGACTCCTAAGCCAAATTCCAAAACGCCGCTCTTTCGACACAGCCATCCGGAAGCATCCATCTTGCCCCCCCAGTCCGAGTGGGGGCATCTGACCCTTTGTTGGGGGGTGGGGGGGCACAATCTGTGCCAGGGGAGGGGGGGTGGTACTGCTGCTCACTCAGTAGGCATAGACACAGGGGTGTATGTGTGTGTGTGTGTGTGCCCACCAAACACCCCCCTTCCTCCACACATGTACACACACAAACACACACACACACACACACACTCTTACACACACACAGACACACAGACACACACACACACACACACACACACACAGGTCCGTGTGCCCAGTGTGTGCTGGCCGCAGTCTGGCAGTGGCATGTGGAGCCGCAGCTGCAGCAGGAGGAGTAATCCACGCTCACACACTCATGGACACCACCATCTGGCCCTGGGAGCGTCCGCTAAGCCCCCAAACACACACACACACACACACACTGGCACTGGTTTAGGCACACTGAGGCCCGTCTCCCCACTCTGCTGCTGTTGTTAAGGTCAATCATAATCATATTTGTGCTGTGGCATTTCTCAACTTTGGCTACATGAGTGCCTTGCCTACTTGATAAGTCAATCATTGCTCTCATCTGTGTGAGGGAGCCATGTGGTCACTGAGATTTGGTTGCGTTCCTGTGTGGTCACTGAGATTTGGGGTGCGTTCCTGTGTGGTCACTGAGATTTGGGGTGCGTGTACCTGTGGTCACTGAGATTTGGGGTGCGTGTACCTCTGGTCACTGAGATTTGGGGTGCGTTCCTGTGGTCACTGAGATTTGGGGTACGTTTACCTGTGGTCACTGAGATTTGGGTGCGTTCCTGTGTGGTCACTGAGATTTGGGGTGCGTGTACCTGTGGTCACTGAGATTTGGGGTGCGTGTACCTCTGGTCACTGAGATTTGGGGTGCGTTCCTGTGGTCACTGAGATTTGGGGTACGTTTACCTGTGGTCACTGAGATTTGGGGTGCATTTACATGTGGTCACTGAGATTTGGGGTACGTTTACCTGTGGTCACTGAGATTTGGGGTGCGTTCCTGTGGTCACTGAGATTTGGGGTACGTTTACCTGTGGTCACTGAGATTTGGGGTGCATTTACATGTGGTCACTGAGATTTGGGGTACGTTTACCTGTGGTCACTGAGATTTGGGGTGCGTTCCTGTGGTCACTGAGATTTGGGGTACGTTTACCTGTGGTCACTGAGATTTGGGGTGCATTTACATGTGGTCACTGAGATTTGGGGTACGTTTACCTGTGATCACTGAGATTTGGGGTGCGTTCCTGTGTGGTCACTGAGATTTGGGGTGCGTTTACATGTGGTCACTGAGATTTGGGGTGCTTTCCTGTGTGGTCACTGAGATTTGGGGTACGTTTACCTGTGGTCACTGAGATTTGGGGTGCGTTTACATGTAGTCACTGAGATTTGGGGTGCGTTCCTGTGTGGTCACTGAGATTCGGGGTGCGTTCCTGTGTGGTCACTGAGATTTGGGGTGCATTTACATGTGGTCACTGAGATTTGGGGTGCGTTTACCTGTGGTCACTGAGATTTGGGGTGTGTTCCTGTGTGGTCACTGAGATTTGGGGTGCGTTCCTGTGTGGTCACTGGCAGAGCCAGACACACAAAGCACGGTAGAGCATGAGTAGCATGAGTATGAGTATTTATAAATAGTTGTGAATACTTATAAAAAACATTATAAAGCTTTTTGAATGCATTATAACCCTTTATGAATGTGTTTATAGGGTCTTGTGAAGACTGGGTTCATAGACAGTGTTACCAAAGTGCTTGTCACAAGGCTTTTAAAAGAAAATCTGTGTTTTTATTGTTCCTTTCCACACGCACACAGCGGCGATGCTTTTAGAGGCCTTGGCCGCTCAGAGTGGGGGCTCGCTTGCCTGGCCCTCCATTTTCTCCCATCACGCCTTTCATTTGCAAACTCAATTTCACTCCATTTCAAATGGCCTTCTCTTGTATTAGTCATCCCCCCATTCAAACATCTCTTCATTTCTCCCTCTCTCTTCCTCTCTCTTTCTCCCTCTCCCCCTCTCTCTCTGCAATGCTGACACCCTTTCAGGGTCTAGTTTAGAGATAAAACTCTCTCCCTCTCCCCCTCTCTCTCTGCAATGCTGACACCCTTTCAGGGTCTAGTTTAGAGATAAAACTGTGTTGCCTGCCATCACCTTTCCATTCAGATTTTCAATTAGTACAAGCAGTCAGTAATGTGTTAGAGCAGAATCTAAGCTGGGGTTTCTGCACACTCTCGATATTGCCTCAGAATAGGAGTATGGGCTGACAGTATTTTGCAAACACTCTTAAGGGTGCAAACCTGGATGCAGCATGTCAGCAAACATTTGTGTCTAATGGTCAAATACCAGCTCTTCAAAGTGCCCAAACCCAAAGTAACGAGTGTTGGTAAAATAACAATCAGTCAGCTTCTGTATCATCTGAAAAAAGTATCCAGACACAGATGAAGTAACTAATTAATCCTTCCTATAACTGCATTTACGTGACCTTTAAAGGCAACATGGAGTCATCTTGCATGCAGTGCACATGGCCAACGGAAGCAGCTGGGGAGAGAATGGTCATGCGCACAGGCACACATGTATGACCTTCACAGCATCACCAGACCGTGCTCGGCTCAAAGTACAGCTGTCTTCACCCCTTATTCCAATTATTGCTCTAAAACACCAGTGCCAGCATTTAGACATTATGGCCGGTGACCCATTGGCTTCAGTGGGTAGCTCTGCCCTGCAAAGGCAAAGTGCAGTACCTATGCGAACATTAAAACTGAGAAAAATGGCTTCAAAGTTGTCATACTGTCCAGTCCAACATGATGTAGGCCTACTTACTACTCTTAATAGAAAGAAGCAAGACATGTAGTCAAAAGACAAAAGAGGCGTTATGAAGTCAATTTCCTGCCAACGCTGAATTCTGACAAAATATGTAGTTACTGCCTTTTGGCTTTGTAGAGCAGAATTGCATAGGGAAGGACACACTGCTCTAAGCAGAAGCATGCAGTCTAGCTAAGCGTCTTCCGGGTTAGAGTGGCTAAACAAAGACGTGACTGAAGAAGCTATGCTTATCCGCTAACACCCTGGGGGAAGAAAAACTTGCTAATATGCCAGCACAATTTAGGGCAAAATACTTCATATGACAAAGGAGGTTTATTCTTTGGTGTCCAGCACTCAACAAACAAAACAAAAGGAATATTCCTTCTTTACCAGTGCTTTTATCCCTATCCGTACACCCGTATGCACTGAGGGCAAAGACTGGTTACAGCAGAGCACAGATAGTGTGTCCAGAAAAAACAACATCAAAGATATGACAATCAAAAGTGACATGTGCATAACACAACGTATTTCGGTTAGATGCTTCCACTAAAGAAAAACAAAAAATTCACATACATTTTACCTGTCATAAATGTTATATGCAAAATAGAAAATATTTGTAAAAAATATGTTAGTATATTTAGGCTGCAGTATTTGCCTTTGATTATATGTCAAATATGTATTTTTGATTTGACTTGAGCGCTGAAAAACTCCCTTTATTTGAGAACTTGAGTGGGTATTTAAACATCTAGGGGACAATGTGCAAACACCTCTCAATACTTTAATTCTCAATACTTTGATTATTCAAAAAACACATTGTACTTGAAACCTGAATGTGCTTTACCTCTTAACCTTGAAACCATTCCCACTTCAAACACACACACACACACACAGGCTAAAACCCCAGCCCTCTGTCCCAGTGACACATGGCCAGATTGGGCAGCAGGGGTCCGGGTCTTTGTGATCCAGAAGCTAAATGAGTCACTGAGCCTCAATCTGTTTCTCTGCAGCCCCGCGACCCCCCCGCGACCCCCCCGCTCCCACCCCCGTCCCCCACACCGCCGTGCTGCTGGGCCATTTCCTCTTCGTCCAGGGTGGCCATCAGCATGGCACTGGTCATCTCCTGCCACCTCCACTTGCCCTGCCCCGGCCCCACCCCCCTCTCCACCATCCTGATGCCCCCTCACAGCTTGGAGCCCTGGCCAAGGCCTCTGCTCTGGGCCTCCTCCTGTTTGCCCGCGGGGGCGGGGGGCGTGGGCGCGGGGGTGGGCGTGGGGGTGCTGGAGCCCTGTGCCACGGCCGTGTTTGCGCCGGTCAACCGCGGGGCCGAGCACGCCGCGTCGCTCTTGCCCCTCACCTGCTCCCCCTCCCCGGGCCCCTCCAGTGGCCGTGGCAACAGGCGGAATGCTGAGCGCTGTGCCCGCCGGTAGCGCTGGCCCAGGCAGGTAGCCACACACCTGTGGAGACAGGAAGGGGGGGGGGCGGACGGTCATGAGGGTACATATGTATGGACTCGTGTCTGACCGACTCGTCAGAGCATCAGAAATGCATTTCTACCATTGTAGTGATCATAGTGCTAATAATAATGTAGCCAAGAGAATTAAAGTTATAAGGATTACACAGACACTGAGATACAGAATACAGATAACAGGACAAAAGAGGAGAGACCTGAGGACACTGCATTTATAAGTACATTATCTTTTTTTCCAAGAAATGAAATGCCAGCCAACCTTCATTTGCCAAAAAATGTACGTTAAATCATAGCGCTTCAGCCTTCTGTATCTTTGTGATACAGTGCAATGCATTACCAACCACATGAACCACATCATATTTCTGGGAATACATAAGGACAGTGCATTTACAACATGGACAGACCCTGAAACTGCTCAGGATGAAACACATTTTTGTATAAAATACATTTTTAAAATTTCCACTATTCTAGACTAACCAGAATTTGAACAGTGTATACTCCCTCTGTAAGGAAATCTTGTCAGAGAATGGTACTTTCCATCCTGCTTTGCTATTTCAAATCCATTACAAGTTGCCTAGCATGAAGTACTGGGAAATGTTGACATATACTGTTTATTGTAATTCATATGCATTATCAGAAGCAGGAATTTCTCCCCATCTCCATATGCTGCTTTTCTGAAAGACCTGACTTCAACTCTAAGGTGGATGTTTATTTTTAAACATTACTGAAAAACATGTGCACTGTAATTTCGCCACATAAAAGCAAAAAATTGTGATTGCTGGATACAACAATAGGGGTAATTTATCCTGTACATTACCCTAAAACTGCTTCCTATCCATGCCAATGCAGAGTAAGTAATTACATATAAAGTGATATCTTTATTATGTATAGATAAGTGTCTGGTGCCACCAAACTGTGAAACTAATCAGTTTATGTTTAATCATTTTATCTGCGCACCTCCCCAGCCAATAAGGCTTTCATCTAAGATATCAGCCCCCCGTGCTGAGCGGAGCCAGATTGAAGCAGCCGTTTACAGCGGAGCCGGAGCCGGGGCCGGAGCAAAGCTAATTCCCACACCCACAGCAGCCATTGTCAGGCAGGGAGTCTGACTACTCAGAGTTATGATTTGAGGGGTTATCAGTTTGGCTCTGGACTTGGGTGAAGTGTTTTACTTGTTTTTCACTGAGGGGAGTTTGTTATGTAAGTGTTTTTCCGTATGTGAAACTGGCAGTTCAAAACTTTTAGCACCACTCCTATTTTTAACACATTTAATTGGTGGAGTGTTTACTGAGGCATGTAATGTCTTTTAAGAAAGAATGTGTGGTTATAAGAGGGTGACAGCCTAAAGTCTTATAATCACACCAAACCACCTTTGGAATGAAACATGATTCATTATCTTAATGCTTTCATTTATAAAGAGTGATTAGACTTGTCAAGAGGAGAGAACTTATTAAATCTGACTAAGGCTGCACACAAGATGTTCTCCCTTTCACACACAGTAAAAACGATGGGTCTTTTTATTCTTATTTTTCAATCTCCCGTCATGACATTTGAGTATAATTGATGGCAGCAAAGTAATTAGAAAATTCCTCAAAGTTACCAATCTATTTGATTAATTGCAAAGATAAGACACAAGAAGCTGCTGAAAAAGGAGAGAATGAGGAAAAAATATTTTGTCTGGCTGCTTTTGTGATTCCAACTGGCTTCATGTAAATGGCTTTGCTTGAGATTGCATAGTTAACTGATTTGCTCTGCTCTGAAAGTGGCAGGCCAATCTTTCAAATGGTGGTGTCATCAAATCTCAGGACTCCATTCACCTGGGGTAGGGCGGCCTGGCCTGCCTGGTTGCTGTGGCGGCACGCACTAAAGAAACCACAACATTCTCCAGGGCTCATTTCACAACAGTCAATGGCTACGCAATCAAGAGCCACTTGATTTTGAAGAGTTGGGTCAGGTTGCCCGGCAACCTCGGAGAAGGAGCGGAGATGACAAGACAGTGGAGTGTCAGAGGAAGGCTGTTGCCCTCCGCGGAATTTCAAAATCTGTTCAACAGCTTGTTTACTTTTATGGCAACATGAAATGAAGTAGGCTACAGTTACAACTTTAATTAATCTGGAATGCTTACTTCACATTTGGGTGTACATGGGTGTGCGTGTGTGTGTGTGTGTGTGTGTGTGTGTGTGTACTAGAGCCTCCTGCTTTTGCACTTCAAGGGAGGTGGTACCATTTAAATACTAATTAAATACATTAAATGAAATACAATACAATATTATTTAAATACATTAATTTATAAAAAAATTAAATACACTATTTTGAAAAGCACAATCTGTGGGACAGAGAGAAAAACAAAATTTCTGTCAGGAAATATGTTTCGCGTATGGATATAGCTAAAAGACCAAATGCCCATTTACTTTTTTAAACAAAGTATGCATTTCCTGGTTACCAAGTGTTAACAAGTGATCACAATAACTTCAATACATAAAGCCTATGTACATGTTATATTTGAAACGCTGTTGTTTAAGGCTATGCGAGAGCTCCCTGGATGATGGTGCCTTGGTGGCCGAGTTGAGCCAATCATGAAAAAGGAAGATGAAGGATAAGACCAGAGAGAGAGGAACTCTGGGTGGACAGGGGGGCAAAACAGCTCGGAAACTTTTCCCGACAAATAATCAGTGCGAGGCGGAAATCAGGGGCGGCTCTGAAGTCATTTCAGGCCCAGTTATTTGTACTTATCACCCAGTGATCAGGCAGCTCCTTAATGCAGGTCCGCCAAGGACAAAGAAAGCTCCGTTCTCAGTGAATTGAAAAACACATTTCTTGTCCTTAACGGTAACTAAGCTGTCAACAGATAAGGAAGGCTCACAGTATCAGCTCGGCAGTAATCCATCTTAAGATCGCTCTCTTGTTTTCCTTCCTTTTCTCCCCTCTCTTTTTAAACAGATTGGAAATATGGTTTGAGGCCTTTGTCCAAATGTCACTCCGAATGTTTCCTCCAAACGCTCACACAATGAAAGATTAAAAGTAGCGACGGAGGCGCTAGCACACAATCTGTCCTGCAGTCTGTGTTTTATGTATCATGTCGGTGTGTGAATATGGGTGCAGAAACACTCAAGGTGTTCGTAATGGAAACTGCTCTACCTGAGCCACTTAAACATCTTTTTGTCATTGTGAAGCAAAACAAAGGCATAGTCCTTGAATAGGCCATGCATGCTGTGTGTTCGTAATTCATTGCCATTTTTGCAAAAGAAATGCTAGGTTACAGTTTATTTTATGGTTCCTTTTTAAGTATATATCTTCATGTAGCAACATGCAATACAGGGTGGGCCAAGAATACAGGACACATTGTGAATGCTTACATCTTGGATTATAAAAATGATACAGAGTGCCAAATATATTTGTTTAAAGCAGGCATTCGGGTGTTTATACTTAGGTTAATTTTTCTGGACATCACTTTAGATTCTAAAATTTAGAAGCAAATTAAAGACATCTTTTATGTGAGGCTAGCTTTGGAAAACCTTTTTTTTTTTTTTTACAAAAACACAGCCAAGAATGTTAACTTTAAAAATGTTTCCATTAACAGTGTTTAATGTCTTCTTCATAATTTTTAATTCAGGCCTATAGTTTGAAATGTTCTTGGCTGTATTTTTGTAAAATGTACTTGGCTGTGTTGTTGGCTTTGCCTTACATAAGACAATAATTCGCTTCTAAAGTGGTGTTCAGATTAATCTAATCTAAATTAATCTATGTACCAAAAACTCCTCATCAATTTTGTAATCCAAGATATAGGCATTTATGTGTCCTGTGTTGGCTGCCGTGGTACAGCATGTTGTTTAACACTTTATTTGAAGGTGTTTACATAAGAGTGACATGAGCATATTATAAACATGATATGACACATAACATAAACACTAATGACAATTCATTCATGTTTATGACTGTTGTGATTAAATGTCATTTGGTTTTTGTAATGTTAGGTTGATATTGTTTGGAATGCAGACATTACAAAAACCGACTGACACTTATGACATGTGTAATGTCAGGTTTATAAAGGGCTCATGTCACTCTTGTGTAGACATCTTCAAAAAAAGCTTATACCACATATTGAAATACCACATATTGTATCGCAGCATCTCTACTATCCAGATCAGTGTGTGAAATAATCGACCAGTGAGTCTTTTTTTAATCTTTTAAATGCTAAATGCTAGAATAGTGGAGAAAAGAAAGCAATGCCTAGACTGTCACATATCAGTACTACAGACTGTGACAATATTTTCTGCAGGGGCATACCCTCCACAGTAACGCATCCCCATTCAAAATCCTCTTAAGACATTCCGACACAAGCCTGACACCTTTCATCACCCACCTCCCCCTCCCTCTTCTGTGACCCCCCCCCCCCCACTTCCCCCCATGCATCTTGTCTTCATATCATCCCCCCACCCCCACCCCACCCCACCCTGCACACCGCCTTATCTGTCGAAGCTGCTTAAATAATGTAATTAATGACTTAATTAACATTTCCATAATCTATTTTAATAAATCTCATGCGGCATAATGAGAGTGTTGGAGCTCCGGGCGATGGCACGCGAGAGTACACGCCGCTGAGTCGAGGCAGCCAGCATCTCTGTCCCTGTCCCTGTCTCTGGGTCCTCCTTCCTCAGGCTGACAGGGCACGAGGGCTCGGAGGGGAGGGAAGGGGACAGAGGGCAAACGAGTGACGCT
>CM050212.1:3575000-3585000 GCA_027475355.1 Coilia nasus
ATAAATCAACAGCAGGCTGCTTGTCACAGCCACTCAGTCAGAACATTAGGGCCCATCATGTGGTTGCCCAGCAACATCACTCACAAACTTGGCCCATGCATCATCATCATATTTGTTAGCTACAAATAAGTATGCAGGCACATTGCTAACTCATCCCAGACAGCATGTGGTCAGGCCGACCATTCATTGGTAGTATATACTCTTTTCTGTGATGCGTACTGCACCATTCATTGGTAGTATATACTCTTTTCTGTGATGCGTACTGCACCATTCATTGGTAGTATATACTCTTTTCTGTGATGCGTACTGCACCATTCATTGGTAGTATATACTCTTTTCTGTGATGCGTACTGCACCATTCATTGGTAGTATATACTCTTTTCTGTGATGCGTACTGCTTTATGCAACCACTTACAGTGTTTCACGTGCCAACACTATCCTCCACCCTGTCTGCACACTACTGCTTACTCCATTCTCCTCTGCATATCTGCAGCTTGATTTGTGTCCTCTATTGTAAGTCGCTTTGGGTATAAGCATCTGCTAATGTAATATAGTGTAATGTAATATAGTGTAACCTACACTGACAACAACCATAGAATAAGAAAATGCAATATTCAAGTTCTTGTAACTGTTCTCCCTTGTCAACAGAGATGTTGTTAGGGTGTGTGTGGGTTGGAGACACCTGTGAAACGAGTCTCACTTTGGGTTTCAGCATCATTGTTACGTCCCGACACAGTGGCCTGGGGGTCGGGCTGTGGGGCCGTGGGAGAGCAAAAACAAACAAGCGCTCCCCTTCGGTGAAGGTAAACATGAGCAAACAGCCTCTGACGGAGGCCTCGGCCCTCACACCTGTCACAGCTCTGTCTCTCCCTGCCCTGCAGGCATGAGGCACCCAACCTGCACCAAATTACTGACACCAACACGCACACATGCATGCACACACACGCAGACACACACAAACACACCCACACTTATGCGCACACACACATGAACACAAACACTTACACACACATACATACACACACACACAGGCAGAGCAGGTTGGTCATACAGTGGGTTGTTTTTCTTTTCACTAGGTGAACCCTCAGGCAGTTATTAAGATCTTTTTTTTCTGCTAAGCCATCAGCAGCAACAGTAACAACCAACGCCACAGTTTGAGCAGATCACAATAGAATAGAATAGAATGCCTTTATTGTCATTATACAGATCATGTACTATGTGCTGGTCAAGTTTGCAAGCAACTGTTTCTAGGGGCAGAATTTTTGACAGCATTTTACAGAGTAAAAGCAGTCAGTTGCTGAAATGTCAAGAGGCTGTTACATAAAAGCAAAAGCAAGCACGGCCTTCCTTCCCAGAGCTTTTTTACTATGCGAAGCGGCAGACTAATTTTGTCCTTGTACCTCATTATATCACTGTTTTGAAAGCAGGCCCGCCGCCCAAAGCAGGCCCGCCGCCCAAAGCAGGCTCGTAGCCCAAAGCCTGGAACATGCTAGCACTACAGCATATTCCACAGATGCCCATTACATAAAGCATTATGTCCCCCGGGGTGAGTCGTTAGTCGACTTAGCGGATGACTTACAGCTCCGGCTTTTCACGCTCTCTGTGCCACTGTGTGTGCTCATCTCTAAGCAAACATTCGCAGCATTTTCTATGCATGTAGCAGCACTGCGGTGGAGGGGCCTGCGTGCTAAGCTTCTCCATAAACAGGCCTATGTTTACAGTAAGTCAATACTTTAATAAGCATACACATCCTGCTAGTACACCAGACACTTTGTTTTTTTATAAGGCCATGACAACTGTAACTCTGGAGAGATCAGAGGGTTGGTTTTGTTTGAGAACTAAAGACAAAAGAAACCAAAACTGACTTTGTAAATGTTCATTTGTTCATCTTTCTAACTCCCACAGTCTCTTCTGAAGGATTCCAAAGCCTTCAACCTTTGTGCTGGCCTTTATGTATGGTGGTCATGTATATGTTTGCGTGTGTGTAGTGTATGTGTGTGCGCGTGTGTACGCACGCGTGTGTGTTTGTGTACCCAAGCTAAATAATTAAGAGTAGGACAGTCAAAGAGAGAAAAGGAGGAAGAGGGAGAGGAGAAGAGAAGAGAAGAGAAGAGAAGAGAAGAGAAGAGAAGAGAAGAGAAGAGAAGAGAAGAGAAGAGAAGAGAAGAGAAGAGAAGAGAAGAGAAGAGAAGAGAACACCACTCAGTGGACATCCAAACCACTGCTGCATCTGATATTTAAACAGCGTTTAATTAGTTTGTAGAATTCATCTGCAAATGCGCGGGTGCCTCCCCCACCTCCCCTCCCCTCCCCTCCCCTCCCCTCCCCTCCCCTCCCCTCCCCTCCCCTCCCCTCTGAGTTCCAGTCCATCCATTAATTACACGCTGGCGGTGAGTGCCATTGAGCCAGCCGCCATGTTTAAGGTTACATCAAGGCCCAGTAAGTGCTTGCCTGATAAGGAGATGCATCAATCTTCATTAGTCAGCTGTTTCTGTCTGGCTTTGAGAGAGGAGGAGGAGAAGGAGGAGGAGAAGGAGGTTGGGCTTTAAGAGAGGAGGAGGAGGAAGAGGGAGGAGGGGAGCAGGAGGTGGAGGAAGAGGGGGAGCAGGAGGAGAAGGAGGAGGGGGTGGAGGGGATGGTGGTGGGGTTGGTGGTGGGGTTGCTTGTGTTAGGTTTGGGTTGGGGTGTGTGTGCGTGTGTATGTGTCTGTCAGTCTCTGTGTGTGTGTTTGTGCCTGTGTATCTGTCTGTCTGTCAGTCTGTCTGTTTGTATGTACGTGTGTGTTTGTGTGTGTGTGTGTCTGTAAGTGTGTGTGTGTGTCCTGGGAACGAGATTGCGTCAGTGTCTCCCCAAGAGCTGATAGGATTCATCCTGTGTGTGTGTGTGTGTGTAACTGTGTGTGTGTCTGGCCAGCAGAGGCCCTAATGTGTGTATGTGTGTGTGTGTGTGTGTGTAGGTGTGTGTGTGTGTGTGTGTGTATGTAGCTGTGTGTGTGTGTGTGTATGTAGCTGTGTGTGTGTGTGTGTGCGCTTGTGTGTGCATGTGTGTGGGTCTGGCCAGCAGAAGCCCTAACGTTCACCTCCTCCTGTAGCCGCAGACAGAGAGAGCCTAATTAATTTCACAGAGGGGGGCGGTGAGCAAGGCACCAAGAGTTGTATCCACTTACTTACTTACTTACTTACTGGGAGTTTCAGACTGGGAGTTCCCAGTGCAGGCCCCAAACTGATAATGAAGCCTTGGCGGCAGGAGGCTGAAGTGTGAGGCTATGGTGGTTGTGGTCATGCTTCAGACATGCCTCTGATGTGGTCGGGGGGTGAAAGTCCTTTAAGCAATGGCACCCCTTAAAGACCCGACACAGGCCCTTGAGAGAGTCCCCACAAGCACACATCAAAGCGTGTGAGCAAATGCAAATAGCGCCAAGTTCTTCAGCCGCGCAGATAAGGGGAAGTGGCTGCCTTCTACAGTCTGCTTGGTTTGTCTGACAAAGCCACGTCGATATTTGTCTGAATGGTGCCTTTCTCATCATGCTAGAGTTGTATCTGTGCTCCCCTCCCACGCACCCCCGAGTTGAGATACCACCACTGGCCACATCAGTCTTACACAAACAAGCCGTTCTCCAAGAGCCCCTCACACCAACTCAGAGACCATCTTGCTAGCTCCCTTGTCCCCGTTTGACTCATTCAGGCATGTACCCACCATCCTTAGCCTAGCACATGGCCATTACATTAGGTCATGTGCACAGCAATAGAGCTGTTGTCTCGTGCCATGTCAGTACCAGTCAGTTAACGTGGCCTTCCTAGAACCATCTTCAGCCCTGGTAGGAAGCGTGCGCATGTACGGTACACTGCTTTTGCTGCATTTTTTGCCTGTCCCTTACCGCCCTTTTGGTTACATTTCGACTTGGTCTCGGCCTCTGTTGCCCTCTATCCTCCCCATGTCATTCTGGTGCATGTATCATCACAATCATCAGTTTCACTGCATGTCCTACTACCCAGTATGTCTATGTACGTGACAAATAAAACTCCTTGTATCCTTGTATTCTTTCCCTGCCTGCCCCCTTTTGGTTTATTTCACTCCACCTCCTCCCCTCTTCATCCCACTATTTCCCTCTCCGCCTTCCTCCTCTCTTCATCCCACTATTTCCCTCTCCACCTCCTCCCCTCTTCATCCCACTATTTCCCTCTCCGCCTTCCTCCTCTCTTCGTCCCACTATTTCCCTCTCCGCCTTCCTCCTCTTGTTGTAGCTATGCGGCTGCGTGGCTGTTCCCCAAAGACAAAAAGCTCGTCTGCGCTGATAAAGTGCTCTTCTTTTATCGGTTTGCTCGCGATGCCACAGCAGGCTACCCAGGACCACATCAATGAGCCATTTGATTTATTCCACATCCGCGCTCTACTAATCATCTGCCAAATGCCATAAGCCACGATGCATATTCCTGGTCAATTACTCGGGGAAATCTGGAGGGAGATCCCGCTTTCTCCTGGAGCCAAAGTGCAGCGCACACACAGACGGAGTCACAGACGGAGTCCGATGCTTATCGCCGCGTAATGAGATACTCAGCGGTCAGTCTTCAGAGACCGAGGGTCAGAGTTCACTGGCATCAATATCCTTAAAAGGGCCTTGTGATAGATACAAGCACTTGCTTTTGGCCATGTCCAGTAACCGCTCGCATTGGTTAGATGTGCATGTGAGCCTGAGCTTGTATTTCTGTTCATACACAATAAGTGAATGGGTATCAACCACTCCCTGTAATAATCTTACAGTTTATTAAAAGTGCATAGAAACAATAGCTGACTTTGGTTTGTGGTTTGATGTGTGGGTCTGCTTACGACGTGAGTGGATTTGCTTTAGATTCAGCACTTGCAGCAAGCTTTGTGAACAACAGATCACATAAGCAAAGCTTATGGCCAAATAATTGCTTTACGATTGTGTGTGCATGCCTGTGAGAGTGGGCAAGCTTATGTGTGTATGTTTGTGCATACTGTGCGCATGTGTAGACATGATCAGAGCATAACATACAACCAGCACGAACGCTTAGCTACATGTGGTGGTGGGAATGAGGCCAATTATGTTTAGGCTGGCGGTAACCGAAGACCTGTTTTTTCTGTGTACTTCCGAAGTGATAAAACGACGGGACTGATTGCCGTTGAGATTGCGCCGGACTCTGCTTCGCTTTTGTTGTCCCTGACATGCTCTTTTCAAAGATTTTGTCATTTGATAAACCCACTGGTATGGTAGGGCAGCTTTTAATTTCAGGTCACAATGCCTCCTCGTCCTCCATGCAGAGTGCACACAATGGCTGTTTCGGCCCCAAAGGGCTCTAATATGGAACAATTATAAATGGCTGGAGGTTAATGGCTGCGGGCTATTTGCACTGTTGGATTTCCAGCTGAACAGTCACACAGGAGGGTGGGGGTGGGCAGTGGGGAGGGGGGTGGGGGGTTGTTTTGTTACAGAAACTTTCTTTG
Organism: Coilia nasus; assembly: GCA_027475355.1. Classification (NCBI taxonomy): domain Eukaryota; kingdom Metazoa; phylum Chordata; class Actinopteri; order Clupeiformes; family Engraulidae; genus Coilia; species Coilia nasus. The sequence goes on from CM050212.1 coordinate 3,580,467, forward strand.
CGTGTCCTTTCTCTCGTTCTACCTCCATCCTTCTGTCAGATAATGGGCACGACTCCCAAGGTAAAAGCCTTTGCTGGGAGCTAATGTGCTCTTGTACAATGGGCGCTTCGCTCTTTAAAAATGATTTCTTTTTGATCAGCGCGCAGGAAAGGACGAAGTAAAATGCAGAGTTCAAGATTAAGACACATGGTGGGAAGGTCTACATGAGCGTCCACCGGCAATGCAGCACGGGGGGGGGGGAGGGGGGGGGGGAGAGAACACTGTCCATGCAACAACGCTGAAAAGATACATTTCAATGACAACATTGGCCCTGTATGTAGGCCTTCACTCTCTCTCTCTCTGTCTCTGTCTCTCTCTCTACCTCCTTTCTTTTCTCTCTTCCCACCCATGTCTCATTATGCGCATAGCCAGCAATCAGTGTTGTGATTAAACAATGGCGTTAGGGAGGCCAGGCAGCCCTGCGACTGAACTGTGCAGGTTAAAAGCCCCTCAATGGCGTTAGGGAGGCCAGGCAGCCCTGCGACTGCACTGTGCAGGTTAAAAGCCCCTGAGAGGAGCAGCCGTGCACACCAGGAAACCCATCCCGGGCAGAAACCTGATTACCCTAAAAGACTCCAAAGACAGGGCACCCAGACAAGAAAAGATACCTCTAATAGATGTTTCTGTCTTTTCTTCTCTCTCTCTCCCTCTCTCCCCTCCCTTCCCTTCATTTCTCCTGCCCTCAGTCTGAAAACAAAATGCTCAGAGTCTGGTATGTACATCAGACATATTGAAAAGGACCAAAGTGGTTTAATGGAGAGAATCACATAATGGGCCGTTTCATCGGGTGAGGCTGAAGCGTGGTAGCGTGGCGAGCGCGGAGTGGCTGTGACCTAACTGGTTTAGGCAAGTGCAGTAAGAGCCTCCTTTCTTTGCAACCCCCACGTCCCCACAACACACACATATACATACACACATATACATACACACACACACACCACTACCCCCCCTCCCCACACCCCCACACCCCCACAACACACACATACACATGCACACATATACATACACACACACACACACCACTACCCACACCCCCACACCACACACATACACATGCACACACACATGCAGACCACTACCCCCCCCTCCCCACATATACATACACATGCACAGGCACACACACACACACACACCACTACCCCCCTCCCCAGTAGAATATTAAATGCCCAAAGCAAATACACACAGGCCCACCCAGAAATGCATGTGTGTGTGTGTGTGTGACAATGTGTTAGTATGTGTCTCGTGTGTGTTTGTGTCTCTGTCAGCATCTGTGTGCTTGTGTACACCTGGCTCTGGCAGAATTGTGATACGCAGTATTAAAAGTTAGTATAAATGCATACATATGACTTGAATCAGTAGTATCAAGTTGAAATTGGGGAAAATATAACTAAAGTGCAAATGTTATTTCCAAGACCAGGAGAGACCAGGAGAGAAGACAGCTGATGGCTAAACACTAAGGCCCACCTACTAACACGCTACTTATCCTAATTAAACCACAATCCCCACGGATACGTATTCTCATACAGAGGGAGTCAGCTTATTCTGCCTTTCCATGACATGTGCGCACACACACACACCCAGAGAGAGACAGAGAGAGAGAGAGAGAGAGAGAGAGAGAGAGAGAGAGAGAGAAAGAAAGAAATCTAATTCTCCTGTTGTCATGACAATAGCAGTGGTTAAGTGTTTGATATAACTCAAGCATTTAATTGCCTGCTTGTCCACCATTTAAATGCAGTAAATCTACAACAGCTCTGAAGTGGAGCAGATTGTGACGTCTAATTGAATGTAATTACAAGGGGAAGGGGGCTAGCACCTACGCGCGCCTGCTTGCCCTCAAACACACACAGCTGCTCTACCAGGAAAAATAAAATCATTGGGCAAAAATAAAAATAAATAAATAAAACAATGAAAATGAATGTGAAGATATACAAATGAGAATGAATAGATACTTCAGGTTTATGTTGTAATGGCAGTGGTGTTTATTCACCGTGAAACTTTAAAAAGTGGTTCAATACAGCAGGACATCAAAACTTAGTTTAGGGATTATTTTTGTTTTTCTGGTGGAGCTGTGCAACTATAGCTATATGTGCTATATAATATATAAACTACAACTTAACAATCTTAGACAGCAATGTGTTAATCAGACCCTAATGTTTTATGAACATGACCTTTTGGGAGCCGATCCAATCGATCAATAAGCAGGCAAGTGGTCTATTGGGATTATTTAAAAAGCGGAGATGTAGGAAGTAGGACACTATTTATCCTGCTGCAATCATTATTAATGAGAGCACAGTTAACCCAAATACAGTTTCTGCATCTGTTTGCACTACTGGCCAGGGAATTATTGCGACTGCTCCCCGACTGGAGTTGGCGAGGCGGGGTGGGGGAAGAGATGGGGTGGATGGGGTGGATTAGGGGTGGATGGGGTGGATTGGGGTGGGGTGGATGGGGTGGATGGGGTGGATTGGGGTGGATGGGGTGGATGGGGGGGATTGGGGTGGGGGCAGGATGCTATTGTTGCAGCTGTAGCAAAGGACAATACTGCAGGTACACTGTTAGCCATGGTGTTATACTTACACTTAACATGTATGCTATTCATACTGTATGCAACAAAAAAAGACATACCAAAACAATGACCGTAAGTGTACAACTGATTCACGCTGAGAAAAGATCACAAAGTAATTCTTTCTTCAGAAGTGTCAGAGATATGTTGTCACTCTGGAAGCTTTCCTTGCTGAGGAACCATGGGAATATACCACCACTACACCTGACCCAAAAGCCAGTAAACATGGCACCGGCCTTCAGATTGAGGTTGGAAGGCAGAAATGTGTTTGCTGTCGTTCATGGCAACATCACATCTCTGTCTACCATTGGTTTTGTTTGTACTGATGTCTAAAGTTGGTTTATTTGTACTAATGTCTAGAGTTGGTTTATTTGTACTAATGTCTAAAGTTGGTTTATTTGTACTGATGTCTAAAGTTGGTTTATTTGTACTAGTGTCTAGACTTGGTTTATTTGTACTAATGTCTAAAGATGGTTTATTTGTACTAATGTCTAAAGTTGGTTTATTTGTACTGATGTCTAAAGTTGGTTTATTTGTACTAATGTCTAGAGTTGGTTTATTTGTACTAATGTCTAGAGTTGGTTTATTTGTACTAATGTCTAAAGTTGGTTTATTTGTACTAATGTCTAAAGTTGGTTTATTTGTACTAGTGTCTAAAGGTGGTTTATTTGTACTAATGTCTAAAGGTGTTTTTCTGTACTGGTGTCTAAAGGTGGTTTATTTGTACTAATGTCTAAGAGTGGTTTATTTGTAATAATGTCTAAAGGTGGTTTATTTGTAATAATGTCTAAAGGTGGTTTATTTGTAATAATGTCTAAAGGTGGTTTATTTGTACTAATGTCTAGTGTATTATGTTGCTGTGTATGTTTGTGTTTTACACCTGCCATTTGGAATACGATGACATGAGATTTGTGAAAAAGATTATCTCTATAGGACAATAAAGGCTATCTACAGGTGAACTGAGAGGAGAGTTTAGTAGATTCAGATAGCCCTCTGAAAAGAAGAATATAAAGAGGAAGGAAGAAAGAACGCCATGCATGTTTGGAGTCTTCCCCGCGGCCCTTGTTTAGCATACATGCTGCTGGTGAGGCATGGCTGCCCTGAGAGGAGGCCATTTGCATAAGTTGATCAGAAGGCTTTTTTTTTATCCGTGCTGACAGGCCTGCCTCTACCGCCCGTCCACCACAGGCTAGTCTGACCAAAGGCATCATGGGATATGAGGGGAGACAGGTATGGGCTTCCGGCTCACAGTAACAAAATGCAACATACCCAGTAAATCAAGGATTTTTTTGAAAAAAGGCATTTTTCTAAAATTATATTTTTTCGGTTGTTTTTACAGATTTTGGTATTTACACGCCAGCATTCTATTATAATCTTTTTGTTGTGACAATATGTGACATAGCCAATGACATCTAAATGAAACATTGAAGTTTCGTGTATCCTGTAGTAAATTTATGTTAAGTTAATGTATGTAAACTGTCCGTCTTTAACAAATAAAGGTAAAATAAATAAATATATAAAAAAAACTTGTAGAACATGCAGTGGTCTGACTGGGGCCAGGGAGCAGAGTCTGTCTTATGTGGTATGTAGATAGTAGCCATGTTGAGTCTGTCTTATGTGGGTTTAGGCCAATGGAGGCCATGTTGAATGTGTCTTACATGGGTTTAGGCCAATGGAGGCCATGTTGAATGTGTCTTACATGGGTTTAGGCCAATGGAGGCCATGTTGAGTCTGTCTTACGTGGGTTTAGGCCAATGAAGGCCATGTTGAGTCTCCTTTACGTGGGTTTAGGCCAATGTAGGCCATGTTGAATGTGTCTTACGTGGGTTTAGGCCAATGGAGGCCATGTTGAGTCTGTCTTACGTGGGTTTAGGCCAATGGAGGCCATGTTGAGTCTGTCTTACATGGGTTTAGGCCAATGGAGGCCATGTT
>CM050212.1:3590000-3605000 GCA_027475355.1 Coilia nasus
TGCTATGTTTCTTAGATGAAAAATATGCTGTTTTAGTTACTTTATTGATGTGAGGTTTGAAGCTTAAGTCAGAGTCAGAGTCACACAGTGTGTGGGCGTGTGTGTGAGTGTGTGCATGTGTGTGTGTATGTATGTGTGTGTGTGTGAGTCTTTAGGCTCTAGAGTCTGCAAGCTAGCGAGGGCTTTCAAGAGTGCACCAGCGCGGCGTGCACTTAAGTCGAGAGGCGAGGAGTGCAGGAGCGCAGAGGGGTGCAGGAGTGTGTGGTGGAGAGGTGAGGGGTGCAGGAGTGTGTGGTGGAGAGGCGGGGGGTGCAGGAGTGTGTGCAGGAGTGCAGGAGTGTGTGGTGGAGAGGCGGGGGGTGCAGGAGTGTGTGGTGGAGAGGCGGGGGGTGCAGGAGTGTGTGGTGGAGAGGTGAGGGGTGCAGGAGTGTGTGGTGGAGAGGCGGGGGTGCAGGAGTGCAGGAGTGTGTGGTGGAGAGGCCAGGGGGGGGTGTGGTGGAGAGGCCAGGGGTGCAGGAGTGTGTGGTGGAGAAGAGGAGCGCAGGAGTGTGTGGTGGAGAGGTGAGGGGTGCAGGAGTGTGTGGTGGAGAGGCGGGGGTGCAGGAGTGTGTGGTGGAGAGGCGGGGGGTGCAGGAGTGTGTGGTGGAGAGGCGGGGGCGCAGGAGTGTGTGGTGCAGAGGCCAGGGGCGCAGGAGTGTGTGGTGGAGAGGCCAGGGGCGCAGGAGTGTGTGGTGGAGAAGAGGAGCGCAGGAGTGTGTGGTGGAGAGGCGGGGGGTGCAGGAGTGTGTGGTGGAGAGGTGAGGGGTGCAGGAGTGTGTGGTGGAGAGGCGGGGGTGCAGGAGTGTGTGCAGGAGTGCAGGAGTGTGTGGTGGAGAGGCCAGGGGGGGGTGGTGTGGTGGAGAGGCCAGGGGTGCAGGAGTGTGTGGTGGAGAAGAGGAGCGCAGGAGTGTGTGGTGGAGAGGTGGGGGGTGCAGGAGTGTGTGGTGGAGAGGCGGGGGGTGCAGGAGTGTGTGCAGGAGTGCAGGAGTGTGTGGTGGAGAGGCCAGGGGTGCAGAAGTGTGTGGTGGAGAGGCGGGGGGTGCAGGAGTGTGTGGTGGAGAGGTGGGGGGTGCAGGAGTGTGTGGTGGAGAGGTGAGGGGTGCAGGAGTGTGTGGTGGAGAGGTAAGGGGAGGAGTGTGTGGTGGAGAGGTGAGGGGCGCAGGAGTGTGTGGTGGAGAGGTAAGGGAGGAGTGTGTGCAGGAGTGCAGGAGTGTGTCGTCGAGCCCCATCGGCTGCTTAATGCATTATTATTGTTACCACATTCTTATGCGCCGCTCTGCGCCGCCAGGACGGCAGAGTGGCCTGGAAATGTTTCTCAAGACCCCGCTCGGACAAAATGTATACCACTATAAATACCCACTTAGGGCTGAACATGGTTACCTACTCCCCCATAACACACACACACACACACACACACACCACAATCACCCCCCATCCTTTCCTCATCACTGCATCATGTGATATGGTGAAGTGGAGCCAGCGGGGCTGTTAGCGACTACTAATGTTCATTTGTTTGCAGTGAACCTGTTCTGTGCAAAAAGGCACTTTCACACAATGGGGACAATGAGCCTAAAAACAAAGAGAAACTGTGTGTGTGTGTGTGTGTGTGTGTGTGTGTGTGTGTGTGTGTGTGTGTGTGTGTGTGTGTGTGTGTGTGTGTGTGTGTGTGTGTGTGTGTGTGTGTGTGACTTGTTTACCTGCATTCCTCCCCTTCGCTAATGGCCTCTGTTTGTTTGGAACAGACAAGCGCACACACACACATACACACACACACATGCAGACACACAAATGCACACACACACAAACACACACACACACCCCTGGCCAAGTTTGTGTAAATGGCGTTTCCAGGTTTCTGTTTGAGCACTGTCACTCTCAGTGAGAGCCAGACTGCTAATCCTGTCCAGAGGAGAGGAGACAAGAGGAGACGAGAGGGAGCAGAGGGGAGGAGAGGACAGGAGAGGGGAGGGGAGGAGAGGGGAGGAGAGGAGAGGACAGGAGAGGGGAGGGGAGAGGAGGAGAGGAGCAGAGAGGAGAGGAGAGAAGAGAAGAGAGGAGAGGAGAGGAGAGGAGAGGAGAGGAGAGGAGAGGAGAGGAGAGGAGAGGGGAGGAGAGAAGAGGAGAGAGGAGAGGAGAGGAGAGGAGAGGAGAGAGGAGAGAAGTAGAAAGGAGAGGAGAAGATAGGAGAGGAGAGGAGAGGGGAGAGGGTAGGAGAGGAGAGGAGAGGAGAGGAGAGAGGGTAGGAGAGGAGAGGAGAGGGGAGGAGAAGAGAGGACAGGAGAGGAGAGGAAAGGAGCAGAGAGGAGAGGAGAGGAGAGGAGAGGAGAGGAGAGGAGAGGAGAGGAGAGGAGAGGAGAGGAGAGGAGAGGAGCAGAGAGAAGAGGAGTGGAGAGGAGCAGAGAGGAGAGGAGTGTAGAGGACAGGAGCAGAGAGGAGAGGAGAGAGGAGAGGAGAAGAGAGGAGAGGAGAATAGAGGAGAGGAGAGGAGAGGAGCAGAGAGAAGAGGAGCAGAGAGGAGAGGAGTGTAGAGGACAGGAGCAGAGAGGAGAGGAGAGAGGAGAGGAGAAGAGAGGAGAGGAGAATAGAGGAGAGGAGAGGAGAGGAGAGGAGAGGAGAGGAGAGCAGAGGACGGGAGCAGAGAGGAGAGGAGAGAGGAGAAGAGAGGAGAGGAGAAGAGAGGAGAGGAGAGGAGAGGAGAGGAGAGGAGAGGAGAGGAGAAGAGAGGAGAGGAGAGGAGAATAGAGGAGAGGAGAGGAGAAGAGAGGAGAGGAGAATAGAGGAGAGGAGAGGAGAGGAGAAGAGAGGAGAGGAGAGCAGAGGACAGGAGCAGAGAGGAGAGGAGAGAGGAGAGGAGAAGAGAGGAGAGCAGAATAGAGGAGAGGAGAGGAGAAGAGAGGAGAGGAGAGCAGAGGACGGGAGCAGAGGGCTGACGGTGCTCTGCTAAGAGGGAGTAGAGTTACTAATGTGGGGAGGGTGACTTTTTTGAATCGCTGCTTGGCTGAAAAAAAGAGCTGTATCCCGTAAATGCCCCTACCTCTGAGAGTCCATCAAAGGCCCCAGGGGGGGAAGGAAGAGAGGGGAAAAGGAAAGAGCGAGAAAGGGAAAAGAAAGAGAGATACGGGCGGTGCTCTCCCCGCCCCCTCCCTTCCCCTGCCCCCCCAATCTCATCGCATTTCAAGTGCTTTTACACAATACAAGACGCCTGTGCTTGAAAAGTGACCCCCCCACCAGCACCATCACCCAATAGCACCTCTTTTATAACCTGTCTTCAGCCCCCCCCAACACCACTCTACTCCCCCCCCCACACCCCCGCAGCTCCATCCGCCCATCCTGTGAAGCTAACCCTTTTAGCTGAGAAAAACCATAGCTCTTTAGAGAGGCATGCAAGCAGGCGCGCTCGGGGTGAAAACACATAATGGCCGGGATTGGGTTACTCCCTACTTTAGGGCAAACAAGGCTGGCCCCTTAATTGCCTTACCAATATTTGCATGTCCCTCTCCGTGTTACTGAGAAGCCTGCTAAGTAACTGAGTCCCGGCAGGCTGGCACTATTTTAAGTTGTTTGCGGATGCCTCGGAGGACCGTCCAAACGGGACAATTACGGAGCAGGTTTTGGCACCATAATGGATGGAGGGTGGCTGGGTGTGGTGGGGGTGGTGGCGGTGGGGGGGTGGGGGTGTGCTGAGGGGCCATCTAGGTTTCGCCAGCCAGCAGTCTCATGGGGGACAGGATCTCACCTCGTGTCCTCTTTGTCACCTTGGCCTGCCTGCCCCAACCAGCGTCCCTCTGTTCCTGTGTTGTGTGCTGCCCCTGTGTACTGTTGACCCTTGGAGGCAAATTTACCAGAAAACACGCCCAACCTTCCAACCGTTCCAAACCCTCACCAGCCCGCATCGGCAGTGTGGTCCTGACATGATTTAAGGATGTGGGAGAAGAGACAATCTCCATATGTTTTAATTATTGAGCTTTCTGCGTTAATAATTCACACCCATATTATGGGCTGCAGCTGAAGTGAAAGCAGTAATATTCTCCAGTTGGTGGGCTCCTCCTACAGACCCCTCTCCCGTTCCCTTTCTATTTTAGAAGAGAACATACCATGCCACTCAGACAACTGCCTCTAAGTGTATTAGATCCAGGCCGGAGTTTGGCCTGGTAATGGTAAATGCTTGTAGCGTTGGGAGCCCACAGCTCTAGTGGAGTGTCCAGGGAGAGGGCCGCTTCAGGCCGTATTTGCCCAGGTTGAGGGAGGTACTCCGACCGAAGACCCCCCCTACCCCCCCGTCTCTCTCTCTCCCCCTTCCTCTCTTTCCCTCTCTCCTTCTCTCTCCCTCTCTCTCTCTCCCTCCCTCTCTCTCTCTCCCTGCCTCTTTCTCTCTCCCTCTCCCCCCCTCTCTTTCTCTCTGTCTCCCCCTCCCTGTCCCCCTCCCTCTCTCCCTCCGTCTCTCTCTCCCCCCTCTCTCTTTCTCTCTCCCCCTCCCCGCTCTCCCTCCCTCTCTCCTTCTCTCTCCCTTCCTCTCTCCCTCTCTCTTCCTCTCCCTCTCCCTCTCCTTCTCTCTCTCTCCCTCTCCCCCTCTCTCTCCCTCTCTCCCTCTCTCTCCCTCTCTCTCAGGCTGTCAGACATCTCCCGGAACTGAGTTTGTGGAGGTTGGGATGTCTGCATAGGTGTCTGATGCTAACATAGGTGTCTCATGCTAACATAGGTGTCTGATGAAAAAACATAGATGTCTGATGAAAACATAGGTGACTGATGCAAATTATTTCTTCTTTACAGCTGAAACAGCAGCCTCCTCCACAAGATTCCTGATGTCTATAACTTTGAGAGGCCACAGCAAGAGAGAAAAAGAGAGAGGGGAAGGGGGAGAGAGAGAGAAAGAGAGAGACTGTGACAAAGAGTGAGAGAGAAGGAAAGAGAGGAGAGAGGCATACCATGTCATGTTTAGAACTCAGTGACACATCTTTGAAAGACTTGGTTGCATTCCTGTCCGATCATGACCCTGATAGTGCTTTGTTGGCCCACATCATGACAGCGTCTACTGAATGAGCATACGGTGACACACCCACACACTCACACACTCACACATCAGGATCCACACACTCACACATTCACCCATCAGGATACACACACCCACACACTCACATACTCACCATCAGGATACACACACCCACACACTCACACATTCACCCATCAGGATACACACACCCACACACTCACATACTCACCCATCAGGATACACACACCCACACACTCACACACTCACACATCAGGATCCACACACTCACACACTCACACATTCACACATCAGGATACACACACCCACACACTCACATACTCACCCATCAGGATACACACACCCACACACTCACACACTCACACATCAGGATCCACACACTCACACACTCACACATCAGGATCCACACACTCACACACTCACACATTCACCCATCAGGATACACACACCCACACACTCACATACTCACCCATCAGGATACACACATCCACACACTCACACATCACCCATCAGGGTACACACACTCACACATCCACACATCAGGATCCACACACCCACACACTCACACATCAGGATACACACACCCACACACTTACACACTCACCCATCAGGATACACACACCCACACACTCACACACTCACACATCAGGATACACACACCCACACACTCACACATCAGGATCCACACACTCACACACTCACACATTCACCCATCAGGATACACACACCCACACACTCACATACTCACCCATCAGGATACACACACCCACACACTCACACACTCACACATCAGGATACACACCACCCACACACTCACACATCAGGATCCACACACTCACACACTCACACATTCACCCATCAGGATACACACACCCACACACTCACATACTCACCCATCAGGATACACACATCCACACACTCACACATCACCCATCAGGGTACACACACTCACACATCCACACATCAGGATCCACACACCCACACACTCACACATCAGGATACACACACCCACACACTTACACACTCACCCATCAGGATACACACACCCACACACTCACACACTCACACATCAGGATACACACACCCACACACTCACACATCAGGATCCACACACTCACACACTCACACATTCACCCATCAGGATACACACACCCACACACTCACATACTCACCCATCAGGATACACACATCCACACACTCACACATCACCCATCAGGGTACACACACTCACACATCCACACATCAGGATCCACACACCCACACACTCACACATCAGGATACACACACCCACACACTTACACACTCACCCATCAGGATACACACACCCACACACTCACACACTCACACATCAGGATACACACACCCACACACTCACACATCAGGATCCACACACTCACACACTCACACATTCACCCATCAGGATACACACACCCACACACTCACATACTCACCCATCAGGATACACACATCCACACACTCACACATCACCCATCAGGGTACACACACTCACACATCCACACATCAGGATCCACACACCCACACACTCACACATCAGGATACACACACCCACACACTTACACACTCACCCATCAGGATACACACACCCACACACTCACACACTCACACATCAGGATACACACACCCACACACTCACACATCAGGATCCACACACTCACACACTCACACATTCACCCATCAGGATACACACACCCACACACTCACATACTCACCCATCAGGATACACACATCTACACACTCACACATCACCCATCAGGGTACACACACTCACACATCCACACATCAGGATCCACACACCCACACACTCACCCATCAGGATACACACACCCATACACTCACACACTCACCCATCAGGACCCACACACCCACACACCCACACACTCACCCATCAGGACCCCCCCACACACACACACATTCACCCATCAGAATCCACCCCCCCCACCCCCCACACACACATTCACCCATCAGGATACACACACCCACACACTCACCACACCCACACATCCACCCATCAGGATACACACACTCAGACACCCACACATTCACCCATCAGGATCCACCCCCCCCCCCCCCACCCCCCACACACACATTCACCCATCAGGATACACACACTCACACACCCACACACTCACACATTCACCCATCAGGATACACACACCCACACACTCACACATTCACCCATCAGGATACACACACACACATACTCACACACTCACCCATCAGGATCACCACACTCACAAACTCACACACACCCACACACTCACCCATCAGGATCCACACACCCACACACTCACCCATCAGGATACACACACCCACACACTCACCCATCAGGATACACACACCCACACACCCACACACTCACACACTCACACATCAGGATCCACACACCCACACACTCACACACTCACCCATCAGGACCCACACCAAGGCCTGGAGACATAAACAGATAATCTATCCCCCAACTAAAGAACGGCATCACACTGTCATAGCTGTTTGTGCCGGACTAGACAATCTTTTACACAAGCATGAAGAACCGACCCGCTTGCTATTTCTCAGCAGCGCTTCATGATTGTGTGCTAAGTCGTCCAACTCATGATTAAAGGCATTAAGGTCGCCTGCGGTCAACATGCGCCTCTAGAAGCGAGCACAATGCTTGCCTTTGCAGCACAACTAGCTGCCAGTGCAATTTGCTATGGTAATTGTGGCAGCTCCCTGGCAGCTGCTGGTGATACTCTGTTCTGTGTTTATCTGACTGTTTTGGGGAACCAAGACGTGCTCCTTAAAATATCCTGTCTTAACTTAACTTTGCTCTGTCTGTTCTGAGGTTGCTACTTTGAAGAGCATCAGTGACCATGGTCCTTCACTCACACACACAGACACACAGACACACAGACACACACAGACACACACACACACACACACACAGACACACACACACACACACAGACCCACACACACACACTGTTTTCTTTTTCAACCCTAAACCCCCACTTTCTAGGTCACCATTGAAAATATGAGCTCCTTGTTAATGACCCCCTTGGTAGACTAATGGCTAAACAAAATAATAATAAAATAATTTTCAATTCTCAATAATGTTTTTTTTTCAGTGACTGTATTTCTGTGCTCCCATTTGTAGGCTAAATGTCTCTCCCAGTAGTTTTGGTTCGGCCCAAACCCAGCTCTATCCAGAGGGCCACGACTGCATCCCTTGGTGCTCAAACTCAGCCGTAATGCAAGGGGAAGTGGCTGAGCGACTTAGCCTCGTTCGGGGCTTATTGAAGAGACCTTTTTATGGGCCGAACATAAAATAAAACAAATGGCAGAAATGAAAAGCAACGACCCAAAATTAGCCCCTTTTCCAACCCAAAACCACAACCACAAACCCACCCACAATGCACCGCCCCTGTGCTGTGTGCGAGGCTGGGAGGGAGTTGTTTGGGGGTTGTGGCTGCAGATTGGGTGTGTTGGTGGCGGAGGGTGTGAGGGAGGGTGCTGAGCTGACTGAAGCTGTAGGAAAAGTGTGCTTTTTCAGGCCTGAGAGCCACAGGTCTGTAGTTGAGGGTGAGAGTGGCTTTGCCCTGCGCTCCATTGTTGTGGTTGAAATCCATTACAGCTCCGCTTTTGTGTGGCACATCAAAGACGGGCCTGGCGTATGGATTATGAGCACGCAGAATGATGACTGACAAATCTGTCACTCGTCGCTCTCACTGCTGTGGGTTATTTGCGTTTAATAGGAGCAGATTAGCGCCAACACGCACTCCCTTTTGTACCTCAGGGAAGATCAAAGAAACAACATGAGATGGAAAGAGCAACAAAGAGATGGGGGGGGTGGGGAGGGGGGGTACAGAGAGCTGGAAAATGTACTATCCCATAATATGCTTACACCATAAAATGTAAGTCACGTAATAACATAACGACAACAGGTTGATAATGAAGGCATCGCAACAAAAGGTTGGACGGCAGCGCTTACTTTAATCACAGCTGATTAGAAATAACCCTGAGATGATTACTTCAACATCACGGTGACATCGCTGGGGGACGGCTGCCCCTGTCACGAGCGGAACGGAGCTTTTTACGCTGATTGGCAAACCAGATGTGTCTGCGGAGCCAGGCCTGCTAATTGCGTGGAGAGCAGCTGGGCCCTGTCTTTCATAACGTCCGCTTTATTTGATGTCAGCCCGCCGCCCTCCACTTCAAAGCCGCACCATTACTAATATCGCTTCTTTTGCACATTCGTCTCGACGCCGCTCATAATGCTGCATTATTTGATTGGACTGATGGGCCGAATCGAGGCCCATTTCCCTGATGGACCAGTGGCATGGGTGAGGCACCAGCTTTGCAGCAGAGGATTCATCACTACTCCTTGGTCGCTATTCTGAGTGCTGGGGGGGACAGCATTTGTGTGTGTGTGTAGGGGGGGGTTGTGCTGGTGGTGTGTGGAGTTAGTGGAGTTAACGGCAGAACCAGCTGCTCCGTTGTGGCGCACACCTCACCTGTTGCTCATAAATGAGCATACTTGAAGGTCATCTCTGTATCCATTACACGACTCTCTGGCAGGCCACTAGAGGAGGCGAAGGCTGTTCCAGAGGACAGTGCTCTAATGGCTAGAGAAGAACGTGCATGAGAGGCTGAGAGAGAAAGAGGGACAGAGAGAGGGCGAGAGAGAAAGAGGGAGGGAGAGAGGTAGGACAACTGTGACCATTTGATCTGTCTGACAAGGGCCAGGTCACTGCTCAGCTCATTGTAGAGTGTGATTGTGCTCTGAGCGTTGCTGTGAAGGCTTGTTTCTTGTGGCAGTGTTTGGCCTGAAGAGTCCCCATCGATGTTCTGCACTCTCTGAACTAGAAACATTCCACGTGGCTTTTACAAGTGTGGAAATGGTCCGGAAGTTTCTGGGGAAACGCTTTAGCGCTGAGATCGGTGTTTCATAGTGAAGTTTATTATTTAAATTCCTGACGCAAGTTAGGGGAAGGGTTAGTACCACACCTGTTATGCAGGGATTGTTCCAGTGTTATCCATAACAACGGCACAAAATGGGGGAAAAGGAGCCTAATTTTTTACAGCAAATGACAGCATGGGGTACACCATTAAATCCCCCTCGCAGTGTCGCCTCTGCACACACTCCAACTGTTTCCATATGATGGAAAATGGCGGAAGCCTTCTGACTGACAACAGATGGTCAGTTATTCGCCTACACTGTTCAAAATGTTCCTCAGGAAAAATAAACAAAACTAGTTCAGCAAGAAACAGAAAAAAACAAACAAAAAAGAATATATCTCAAATCTCCACGCACAGCCTGCATCGGCCAGGTGCTTGTAGAATGCAAGGACATTTTAGGTCATTTAAAAAGGAAAAACTACTTACTTAGTGTTTATTCTCTATAACTCTATATAACAGTTACATTTAAGGCCTCTGATGATAGCGTGGGCTTTACTAAATATTTCCCAGAATGCCTTGAGCCTAGCATTCCTCATCCCCCATGATGCCCATCTGAGGGTTAAAATGGTCATTTGTTCAGCAAATAGGCAATTCACATTGTAGCAGGATGGGAGTGAACCCCAACTCTTTCTTTTCAAAGGTAATTGAATCCTCAAAGGGCGATTTTGTGTCCGTTTGTATCAAGGCCTGTCTGCAATGAATTGGAGCCGCACGTTTCTGAAAGGCAGGAAAACAACACTCATGAAGGAGGCATGTTTACCGTTGCACCATTATGACTCGTTATCTGCATTTGTAATTAAAGACTTAAGATGCAAAACCCTCTGTTCATTTGCGATGAATTTACAGAAATATGTTTATATCATTTTGATAAACTTTATCATCAGTCCACCTCCAATTGGACTGTTTTGGTTTGATTTTTTTACTTGTTAATAATATTTAAATTGCTGTTTGACAGAGATGACTTGAAAATTATTATTAAACGAATTTAGTTTAGCATATTTCTGAAAATGGATTTAGAGAATGGGTGGATGGATTTAGAACTCTTCAATTTGTGATGAAGTGTATACATGTCTTCTTTGTGTGTGTTTGTGGAGGGACTTAGAAAGGGAGGTGGTCTAAATTAGGCTGAAAATAGATGTCTGCTCAAGGACTTTAATGAACGGGATATTTCCCTCATTACTACGTATATGTATATATGCTACATAGACATCTTATCAATATATCCACATAGACATCTTATCTACATAGACATCTTATCAATATATATTCACAAATATGTCTATGTACGAATATGTTGCTAATATGTTATGATAATGATTGAGTCATGTGTCGGTGGTTTGTGTGTGTGTGTGTTTGTGTCTTTGTGTGTGTGCATGTGTGCGTGTAAAAGGAGCAAGGGAAAAGATCAACGTCTTTGTGACGAAGTGCTTTGCAGACAGGTAATCTAAGCTGCGCAGCGGCTGCAGCGAGCACGGTGGAGCAGGGCAATCGATGCAGGCAATTAAAAGTGAAAAGGAAGGACATCTGATGAGGCCGCGCAGCGCCCGCTGTGTGAGTTTAATGTCAAAGGCCCAGAGCCCTGTCAAGCTGAGGGGGTCAAGTTCAAGTAAACTTGTCATAATTCCTCTCAGCTGGGTGACAGCCAAATGGATGACTTCATGTTTAATTTTTGTCTAAAACACACACACACACACAAGTGCACGCACTCTCTCACAGACACACACACACACGTGTGTGCACTCTCTCTCTCTCTTACACACACACACACATACACACAATGAATTTGGCATCAAGCAAGTGGGGACAACAGTTCCTTTTGTATCTTAATTTTTATTAATTAAATACACCATACTGGATCAAACGTCTCTGAAAATATCACAAATAGATTTCTCTCTCATTCAGCATTATACGTTGGTGAAAATTTCTACTTTACCAACTATGATCTTCATGTCTGCATGTCTGTCTGTTTGTCTGTGTCTGTCTGTCTGTCTGTCTGTCTGCGATGTCTGGAGTGGTTTCAGGGTTGTAGGGGCAGGGATGGGGTACGTTAGTCGTGTGTACTGGGAGCAGAATGCACTGTGGCCACACTGGACAAAAACATTTACATGCATACATACATGGTAGGTTTTTTATTATTTTACAAATACACCAAGAGTGTGTGTGATTAGATTTGCACAAAAGAAAAGCCACAGACACTTCTTCGTTAACCCAGTCAGGATTTTTTTTTTCTTTTTTTATCACCCAAAATGAAACACATTCCCTTTTACAACACTTAAAATATAGAAGAGGAGATAGCATGTCGTGAAAGAAACGAGGAGGATAGATAAGAAAATGAATTAGCAAGAAGAAAAGAATATGGTACAGAACGAGTCAGCTCGCCACACCCCCAAACATTTCTCAGAAAAACGAAAGAAACAAGCGACTGCAGAGTTACTGGGGAACAAAAGGAGGAAAAGAAGGCAAAATAACTTGCTGTAGTTCATTCGCTTTTTTTGTCTTCTATCTCCTTCCGCGCTCTTCCCTTTCGCCATCTCTATCACTTCTTCAGTGCCGCTCCTCTCTCAGCCAGAGATGTCTGGTAGTCATCCCAGTCTGGATCTCCATCCATCCCTTGCTTTTCTCTCTCTTTCTATCGCTCTCGCTCTCTCTCCGTCCCGCTCTCTCCGTGTGAGAGTTCCTCTGGCTCTGAGCGGGCTCTTTTGAGTCCAAGTTTATGGAGTCCTCAGAGAGTTGTCTCCAGTGCACATGTACACAGGGCTATATACGGGGGTTTGTGTCGGGGTGGAAGCGTGTGAGTGTGAGGGCGTAGGTGTAGGGACTGTGTGTGTATATGTGTGTGTGTGGGGGGTCTGCTTGTGATTGGAAATGGGTGAATACTAGGGGTGTGTGTGTGTGTGTGTGGGAGGGTGGTGTTGGTGGTTTCAGGATGTTGCTGGAGCTCGCTAGGTTATCAGCGTTCAGCGCAGCTGACTGGGGGGGGAGGGTCTGCTGCTGGGGGGGGAGGGTCTGCTGCTGGGTGGGGAGGGTCTGCTGCTGGGGGGGGAGGGTCTGCTGCTGGGGGGGGAGGGTCTGCTGCTGGGGGGCTGGCTGAAGGCGCTGAAGCAGTGGAGCTAGTGGAGCCCCATGGGGGGTGGGGTGGGGTGGGGGGTCAGGTAGTGGAGCTCCATGGGGGGTGGGGTAGGCTGGGGGGTCAGGTAAGGATGCTCTGTGGTGGGGTGGGGGCTCAGGTGGGGGTGCTCCGGAAGCAGTAGGGTGGGGGCTAAGGTAGTGGAGCTCCATAGGGGTGGGGGTGGGGTGGGGGCTAAGGTAGTGGAGCCCCATGGGGGTGGGGTGGGGTGGGGGCTAAGGTAGTGGAGCCCCATGGGGGTGGGGTGGGGTGGGGGCTCAGGTGGGGGTGCTCCGGAAGCAGTAGGGTGGGGGCTAAGGTAGTGGAGCTCCATGGGGGTGGGGTGGGGGCTAAGGTAGTGGAGCCCCATGGGGGTGGGGTGGGGTGGGGGCTCAGGTGGGGGTGCTCCGGAAGCAGTAGGGTGGGGGCTAAGGTAGTGGAGCGCCATGGGGGGTGGAGTGGGGGGTGTCTCAGGAAGGGGCGCTGAGTTTGAGGAGCACAGGGGTTCACCAGAGCCTGGCAGAGGGTGGGGGGACGAGGATGAAGCGGAGCAGTGGATGAAGAGCTGGCGGGCAGGCGGGCAAGAGGGTAGTTGGGGGGGGTGAGAGGTGGGTAGAGGGGGGCGGAGGGGCGAGAGGGGTGTCCGAGACGTCTTGAGCACGAGGGGGAGCGAGGGCTGAAATGAAGGCACACGTCCTGCGTCCTGCGGCAGACCTCCTCCTAACAAACCTGAGACACACACACACAAGCATGCGTCAGTGCCGCCAATCATTAGGGCAGTCACACACATACAGAGTACAACATACAAACAACACAGAGTACAGCCATCATTTCATGCACACGTCCTGCGTCCTGCGGCAGACCTCCTCCTAACAAACCTGAGACACACACACACAAGCACGCGTCAGTGCCGCCAATCATTAGGGCAGTCACACACATACAGAGTACAGCCATCATTTCACTGAAAAACTGAAATTAAAACGGCATAATGCCAAATAAGATTTGGTTGTACAACCTTAAATTTTGGGGGTAGCGAAAAGTGTGCAGTTTAGGTTGAAATACAGATCAGCTCTCACCGATATAAGTTTCTACCATATTTTACATTTAACATCATACTCAACACCTAGCTTTAGCAGTGATAGGCTTCTGTTCCCGCCCCAAGAGGCGTCGCTAATTTCAAAGTTGTTATGAATGTCTACTAGCAAGTGTTAAATGTAGCCTACTGTCCTATGGCTGACGTTAGGCACCATGCATGAGATCTTGCAGCCCTGATGTAAACACATCCTGAGGGAACACAAACAGGAAGCTGCCACAAACAGCAAGCTGCACCTCTCAGCCCTTGTGGGGCATCCTGCCTGCTGCATGTGGACACCTGCAAACGCAGACGCGCCAATGCTGTTCTGCCTGCTTGTTCCCTGCGCCTGAGCCGCCACCTGCCTGCCTGCGTGTTGCATGTGGACACCCTGCAAACGCAGACGTGCCGATGCTGCTCTGCCCGCCTGGTCGCTACTGTAGCTGTGTGCTCTGGCGCTAATGAGGCGGAGGCGTGGAACGGGACCGCCTCCGCAAGGCCTCCTGCAAGCCGCAAACGCTCCCGCAACCCTGCCAGGCCCCCCCAAGCCTCCTCCTGCTCCTCCACCACCCACCACCACAAACACCCCCACGTTACACTTATTGATCAGCCAGGCTGCAGCAGCCATCTGCTGCTCTATTTCCTGTGTGTTAACTCTAAAGCGCTAAAGCCGCGTTAAAGTCCTCCCCTCTCTCGCTCTTTCTGCCTCTCTTTCTCTCGCTCTTTCTCTCTCTGTCTCTCTGTCTGTTTCGTGTAATTTTAACAACGCTCAAAACACAGCCCCCAGGGTGTTAAGTTTCTGTGAAGCAGAAAAATGCT
>CM050212.1:3615000-3617500 GCA_027475355.1 Coilia nasus
CGCTGTTCCCAAATAACCTGTGGACGGACACACAAACACACACACACACACACACACACACACACACACACACACACACACACACACACACACAGGGTTAGAACCAGCTAAAAACGCACATGTGAGTCTGCATGCCCAATCTATTATGGATATACACACGTACACAGAGAGGCTGTGCATCACTTGAGTGCCAGAGTGCATGTTGAGGAGTATGCAGAGAGTTCACAGAAGACTCAGCTATGCCACCACAGCAGTATATTTAGTTATTGGAAAAATTTGCGTCACAAAATGGCTAAATCAGATGCGCGTACATGCATGGGAAACAGGCCGTGGAGTAGTGTTTGTGTGGGCTTGGTGCCCTCAGAAGGCCTGGCCTTGCTTTAAAAAACAGCGCTCAGCCCTGTGGTGACTGATGACGCACTCCAGCATCCAAACACATGTGCGCTTATGGCTTCTTTCCCTTCCAGAATCCCTCTCAGTGCCACTCCTAAAAGGAGGAAATTTAAAAAATCACAACACCACGACAGGGAAAAACAAAGTCAAATCCACTATCCAGTGGCTCTGGAGTCCGTCCACTGTAGAACTAAGTATTACCTTTGACACAGGCTCTCTCTCTCTCCCTCTCTCTCACTCCCTCTCTCTCTCTCCCTCTCTCTCACTCACTCTCTTTTTGCTGCCTAATAATAACTGGGGAACATAAGCAATGAGAGACTAAGAGGATTTGATTGTACATCTAGGCGTAGACGCCGGTGCTTCTGCCATTAGGGGCTGTGGTGAGCGTTCTGTCAGACCTGGGTTTCCATTAGAAGCCTCTGAGTCCCCACAGCTGATATATAATGTGCATGGGGTTAACCTTTTCAATCATGGTGTCAACACTCTAGATTTGCTTCAGCTCATCTCTTTCGTCCCTAACCTTCTCTCTCTCTCTCTCCCCCTCTCTCCCTGTCTCTCTCTCTCGCTCTTTCCCTCTCTCCCCCTCTCTCTCTCCCTCTCCCCCTCTCTCTCCCTCTCCTCGCGGTGCCACTTGATAATGAAATGCTTGCTCCGGCTTCCCTTCTATCTACCTTCTGAGTCCACAATTTAGATTACTTCATCTCGCCCGAGCAACAAACTGAATGAAATTTCGATTTGAGCAGAAAGTAATTTACTGGGATCTGGGCCCATTTGTCATCATATCTCACCGCTGTTTGCTCTATCACTGCACTTTTCCTATGCAATCAAATAAGACCACAGCATCTGACATGCTCAGGAAGGGGGGAGAGAGAGGGAGGGAGGGCGGAGGAGAGGAAGAGAGGAAGAGGGAGGGGAAAAAGGAGAGATATGGGGAATGGAGGGAACTGGTTACTGAGGCTGGTGTGAGTGAGTGTGTCTGCACATGAAGACATTTGGCTCCCACGGCTAATGAGCAATTTGGGAGAGAGAGAGAGAGAGAGAGAGAGAGAGAGTGAGAGAGAGAGGGAGAGAGAGGGAGAGATAGAGAGAGATAGAGGGAGAGAGAGAGATAGAGGGAGAGGGAGAAGGAAAGAGAGAGAGAGAAGGAGGGAGAGAGAGGGAGAGGGAAAGAAAGAGAGAGAGGGAGGGAGAGAGAGAGAGAGGGAGAGAGAGGTAGAGAGAGAGAGAGATAGAGAGATAGAGGGAGAAGGAAAGAGAGAGAGAGAAGGAGGGAGAGAGAGGGAGAGGGAAAGAAAGAGAGAGAGGGAGGTAGAGAGAGGGAGAGAGAGAGGCAGAGAGAGGGAGAGAGATATAGAGGGAGAGAGAGAGAGGGAGAGAGAGGGAGTAGAAGGAGAGTGAGAGAGGGAGGGAGAGAGAAAGAGAGAGAAGAGAAAATGAGAGACAGACAGGGGCAGGGAAAGAGAGGAAGAGAAAGATAGAGAGAAATGAAGAGAAGAACAGTGAACAAAAAAACAAAACAAACGCCACAGAAATGAAGGTTAATTATGTACAACATTGGCCTCAAAATTCAACACAGGTTTCATGCTGTTTTTGAGTTAATTGTTCTTCTTTTTCTCTCGGCCGACATCATCTGCATTCTGTGATTTAGCTCCCGCTCTCTGTCATTAGCCTATGAATTGAGACATATGAAGAGGGCACAGCCTCATATGCCTGCATTATCCTGGCTGGCCCCACAGTAACACATTCACATTAAAAGAGAAAAATAAAAAAATAAAAAAACGTTCAGCAAGCCATCTATAAACATACAAAATGAAAAAGGCAAAGTTGAGGGAGGGTGCTGTGACAGCATCCCATTAAAAAAAAAAAAAGCTCTTTACAGAGAGCCGGAGACAAGCGTCGCCGTGGCAATCGATTGGAAAAGCTCAATCAAAACTCAATTTCAAAAGTAATTAGTTGGAGGCCCCGACGACAGGCATGTGATCCCGCCACTGCGGCTGCAGTGCCAGAGGAGGTGGCAAACGTCAAGCCAACACCGCCACCAACACCTCGCACAAACGCCACCAACACCACAGCCTCCACCGCCACTGCACAAACGCCACCAACACCA
>CM050212.1:3622500-3635000 GCA_027475355.1 Coilia nasus
CTGTCTCAAAAGCCAATTTGGTTAATTAAATGTTTTGTTTGCAATGTGGCTCTCATTCATTTCGGACACGTCACTGGGAGCAGAGTGGAGCCAGGGAGCAGATCTCATTAGATAAAACCCATCAGGGCTACAGCAAAATGGAGGGGGACTCTAATTAAAGCTTTTAATTGTGTGGACTCACTGTCAGATGTTTTCCTTTGTGTGCGTGAGTGTGTGTGTGTGTGTGTGTGTGTGTGTGTGTGTGTGTGTGTGTGTGTGTGTGTGTGTGTGTGTGTGCGTGTGTGTGCGCGTGTGTGTGTGCGTGCGTGTGTGTGTGCGTCTCTCTCTCTCTCTCTCTCTCTCTGTCTTTCTCTTATCTTCTCCAGATCACAGGCTTGTGCCGAGCTGTGCTTTAGTTTCATTCTTCCAGCATGGCACACTCATTACAAGTGGAAAGGTGTATGCACTCTCTCTCTCTCTCCTTCTTTCTCTCTCGCTCCCCCCTTCCTCCTTTCCCTCTTCCCCTCATTTTAATTAGGTTGCAGGCCCAATTACAAGCGGCCTGTCCCTTTGACTCCGTCCCGTGTGGAGAGCGGGGAGTGGAGAGAGCGAAGGCACTCTTGAAAGTTTTGGGCTCTCCTCAGCACCTCTCGCTGTCTTACTTGCTCTCCTTCTCCTGTTCTCTTTCCCTCTCTCTCTCCCTCCCTCTCTCTCTCCCTCGCTCCCTCAACCACCCCCACCCCCACCACACGCCCCGTCCACTGACACCCATCTGTTTGAGCTTTGGGCAACCATTCAGGAGCCTGCTCCTGCCAAAGAGGTCATTGGTCGATGCCAAGGAAAGTTCACTTCATAGTACCGCTCGCACGTGCACCACACTGCTGGCGTGCTGTGAATGAAGGGTCAGGCCATCTGAAAATATCTGTCACGCCGTTTAACGTAAAACAACAAGGGTTTGATTTCTTCACTAAATATCAGAAAGTCAGAATTTAAGTTAAGATTAAGTAATCCACTGCGGCATAATTCATTGCTCTCTGATTTTACAAAAAATCTAATCTAAAACTGGAGCATGATTACCTTTTCCAGGACTCATCTCTTCCGTAATGAAACTAATTACCAACTTAGCAAAAAGTTATTTAAAAAAAAAGTTCCCAGGCAGTTTGCGAGTGTCATCAAATACCCCTGCCGCAGCCTGCTGCCCCTCTGCTCTCCCTTTCCCGTATGCTCCTCTCGGGGTAAAGTAGTCGAGCGAGCGAGCGAGCGAGCGGGCCGTCAGGAGAAACCGCGCCACATTAGCTGAATGAGAGAGCCATCAGCACGGCTCTGCTTAAGTGTCAGACGCACTTACATAAATATTTAAAAGGGTCCTTTTTGCTAATTAAATTGTCTCTTTCAGATACACAAAATATGGCGGACAGGGTGAGCGAGCCCTTTTAAATTCCACCTGAGCCGAAGGTCAGCACGTGCCGCCCGACACCACAGAAGTTTCTAGACTCTTGTAAAATAAACAAAGGGATGAAGGTCGGGCTTTTTACTCCTAAAGCGAAATAGCAAAATGGAGGGAGACAAAAAAAACAAAAAGGCAAAAAATACATGCAGACACCCAGAACAGAGAATTCTCTTTTTCAGGTTGTCAACATGTCGACAGCTTGAACCCTCTTCCTCCCTTTTTTCCCTTTACGAGAGTAGCAGCTTGTAGGAGTTCCCTCCAAAACAGACATGTCGAGGGCAGTTTTAACATGTGTGCTCTCTGTGTGGAAAGTGCATTCCAAACCCCAAAATAAGCTCATTAAAGCTCCTATAACTTCCCCCCGCTCCGCATCCCTTGGTCCTGGTGCCAAAAGCAGCCGTCACAACAATAACACACTCACACACACACATCCCAGCTGCTACTTAATGAACGCTCTGACATCTCAAACTGTCTGCTTTTTCCTAAGCAGCCCAACCCTATCAACTCACTTATATCGAATCTCACCACTGTTATTACCACACAATTATCTAGCACCTGCTGTCAATGACCAGTATGTGTGTATCTTTGCAGACAAGGCAGCAGTGTGTACGCAGTGTGTCTAAGAGGATTAAAAAAAAATCCTATCAAAGACAATTGTCCTCTCTTTCTCACACACACACACCACATACACACACACTGAGGTAGTCATGTCTGCATACATCCACGTCACTATTATAGTGGAACAAGGTGCCAGTTTGTCACAACAGAGCTGGATGTATGTGGATGTCACATGTCTGTATGCTTATGTGTACATATGTATGATGTGTATATATGCTACTGAACACCTTCATTTCTTTCGAAATAAATAAATGACCTCTACTACTATCTGTACTCTTACTGTACAGACACACCTGACACCTGATTAATACACTATCCCTACTGCTATCTCGACTACTACTCTACACACACTACTCTACACACACTACTCTACACACACTACTCTACACACACGTTTCTGCAGAGGATCTCTACTACCACTCTACACACACACACCTGATGTAGTCGGGATGAATACAATATCTCTACTGTACACACACACACCTGATGTAGTCGGGATAAATACACTACCTCTACTCTACACACACACCTGATGTAGTCGTTTCTGCAGAGGATCATGCCGCTCTTGGTGTAACAGGAGGTGCCGATCTCGCCCAGCTGCGCCTGGCAGCAGGAGCACTTGAGGCAGCGGCTGTGCCAGTAGCTGTCCATGGCGTAGAGCAGGAAGCGGTCGGCGATCTTGCCCCCACAGCCAGCGCAGCGCTTCCACGACAGGGAGCCCGCTCCCACGGGCGGCGGCTGGGCACTTCCTCCGGGGTTCACCATTGTCCCTGTCACACACACACATACACACACACACATACACGGACACGGACACACACACACACGGACACACACACGGACACACACACACAGACACACGGACATACATGGATGGACACACACACATACACACTCACACACACACACACATACACACACAGATACACACACAGACACACACACGGCGACAATCATGCAAGGAACATTCACATCCACGCATACCAGATGCAGGAATGGGTGCAGGCATACCATTGCACACACACACACACACACACACGCACACACAGAAAGAGAAAGAGAGAAAAAACAGAGTAAGGGTTAGGAGAATGTATAGCCTAGTCAGAGAGATGTATGTCACAAAAGTTCGAACAGCACTTTGCTCATATCCTGTAGAGTTCCCTGTCTGGTGTATTAGTTTCCACAGCGCTGAGGTGGATTGTGATTAGGCCACCGCACTAATCAGGGCCTGGGGAGGTCTCAATTATTCAAACAGTTGGTGAATTAAAACATTTACCAGGGCCTCTGCGAAACCTGCCTGTCACCGCCAGTGTTCTCAGGCCTGTAAAGGCATCAGATCAAAAGAGAGTAGCGTAGCATGTATTGACTGCAGCCAATAGGTACTCCATGGGTATACAAGGGAAAAGCACACTTTGCTTAGCTGTGTGTTGGTTGTTTGTTTTGTGCAGTGGTTCTAGCACTCTCTGAGAGCGCTAAGCTCGAATATACAGTGCAAGTCAAACTGGATTAGCCCTTTAGAGCCTGTTGCCTAATTTACAGTCTTTGTTCGTTTAAACGTCTTGGGGAAAAACATATCTCAAACCCTTCAAGCAGCATGGTCCATATTCATTGTTTAGACTGGTCCACTGTCACGGCATTTAAAAGTGGAGAAAGCTTAAAACTTGTCAGACTGAAGATCAGAAATTAAGATACCATTAAACTGTTCAATGTAACTGCGCTCACAGACTCCTCATAAAACATTTATATAAAACCTTGCTGTCAATCGTCTGGGAAAACTAGACTACACAAGCAAGCTCTTGATTATGCTGACTACTTTTGGTATAAAGTAAAGAAAGATAATTACTTAAGTTGACAGCGATTTAGCCTAACTCTCCAGACTTAGTTTAAACGTCGTTGGGTGCTCTAATCTGTCCTTGATCTCTCATCTCGTTGCTAAGGTCGACTCCTGGCTTCCTCGGTGATGAATACCCTCTCTCTGATAACACGCGGCCAGTGGCACAATTAAACAAGCACAGAGCTTTTGTTGAGCTGTATAAATGACTTTTAAATAGCGCAATACACCGAACCCTCAGCTATAATCTGTTTTCGCTCGATGGGCAATGAGGCTGTTGCCTAGATGCTGCTTGTGATTACTGGAATTTGAAAAGCCGTGGAAGTCATATAGGCTAGAAAAACATACACAGGCGAGTCTCCTACTCGGAACGTATAGGCACAGACTAACCCATTCTAGTCGATCATATGCATGACTGTCTGAAGCAATGTCATATGATTATGTTCGGTCAACAAAATAAGCTGGCTTTCTGTACAGTGGGTTACAAATGTAACACAACATACCAACACGTACTTTATGTTTATAACATTGTAACACACTCCACCTCCCCTCTCTAAATCAGCATCTACCCCTCTGTTGTTTGTATTCAATGCACGTATTTCTGTTTCAATCTTCCACTAATATATTTTATTTTTTAATCCTTTTCCAATTTCGTGGGCCAGGCAGTCTTCATGGCGAGCTAAGCCAAATCTTTGTTGAAAGGTAATTAGAGGAGAGAGGAGAGGAGGGGGAGAAAAGCACTGCACTGAGAGCAGCATTCAGTAACCCCATTAGGGAAGGCTCTTAGGGACAAGCAATACCTCAGTGCTGATTAAATCTTCGAAGAGATGAATCAAAAAGTCCGCCCCGAAAGTGACTCCTGAGATAAATAAGATCGGACCGTCCTCAAGTTTCATTCCGAGTTGGGTAGAGAGGGGATTTTGAGAGGGGGTGGGGGGAGCTTTTAACTTAAATGGTCTAAGTCAAGTAATTACATGGGCAGACAATTTAGACATCGGGCTGGAAGAAGCCAGGGAAATATAAAAACATGACGACGATTGGGGATTTCAACAGATCCCTGTATATAATGGCGAAGCAAAACATAACGGTGCTGTTAAATCCCATTACAATCCTTAACAGACACGTTAGCAACAATCTCATTTAGGACAAATAATCCAGTAATAGATTTAAGATGTCGATACCACTTATAATTACATTTGGAAGGGCCCTACATTTAGAATACTTGTGCAAATGCATATTATTATGTTGCATTGTGTCTTGCTGCATTTAAAAAATTAAGAAATTAGGGAGTTAAATTCACATAATCGCGCGCAATATCTTGTGCAGTCCTGATGTGCTTGCCAACAAGCAACAATGCACAGCTTTCGCACGTACCACGAGAGCTGCATTTCAATTAAAGTAACGCTGGCACTATTGTGAACTTAACAATATTACACATTAGTTTGATGCACACCCACCTCTTTTGTCCCTTTTAAGTGTAATGGTTGGATCTTTCCGTTCACGCCGAGTTGTACAAAAAATGCGATGTGCAACAGTCCCAGAGAAGTCGACTGACGGCTAGGCAGAAGCCCACAGCAATGGTCCAGCGGGTCGAGTGGAATCGCAGCTCTCAAGTCCGTTGGACAGTGCGTGTCTGAGCGGTGTTGAACTGCGGAGAGGGAGGCAAATGGAGCTTTCAGATTATATTTCCACTAGAGTCGTCCTGGTTTGTCGTCTGTTTTATTCTTCAAACTCAGATGCTGTTCTTAGAAAAAATGACGAGTTGTGACGCTAGGTCAGTTATTTCCAGGTAGTGTCTCTGCAATACAAATGTGGCCAAAACGCGTGTTAATTAATTATGGAGGTCTATCCTCTTCCACTGGTCCCGTCGGAATGTGTCGTCTACAGTCGGCCGTCGCTGTACATGTGTCAGTGACAGCAGAAAAATCCTAACTAAACCTCCTCTTGGTGGATGACGTCAATCACTCGGTAGCCAATCCCAACGTGCTCCATTCAAGCGGAATAACAAATCTAACCAATCGCAAGACTGCAAAATAGACTTGGATACTTCGGAGTAAATGAGGAAAATGCAGTTGAGTGTGCAAGCTTCTCAAGGTTTAAACGCTGTCCCTCGAGCCCTCAGGACGGCACGCCCTTCCATAGCCTGTGTAAATAGTCTACATCATAAACTTTCCCGAATGTAAGTAACCAAGTCATTTAGCAGCATCAAATAGTTTGCTAAAGCCAGTCACCCTCAGCATCTTATGGCAGCCTTGATTGTTTAATTTGTGTGTGTTCTCACAAGTTGCAGTATCAGCACGCCTATATAAAAAGCTTGCACAAAAGGAAATGCAAAAGCAAGCCTGCTAAATATTATATTACAAAACCAACAAATGTATTTTAGTTTTAATATGCACTAGCATTTTTCAATTCTACATTTATAGCTACATTTCAGAGTACACCTCAGTCAGAAAAACAACCACGCGTGTCTGAGTGCCTACACCGACTGGCTTCTTTCGTCGAGCCTATTTGCAAGTTCTTGCATAGTGGCGCCATCCTCTGACCACTACTTATAATTGCATATTCGACATACTCATAGCTTACCATTGTCATCAACTTCAAAACCTGTTCATAATCAAATATGATTACATTAACGAAAAGAACACTTATTTCTTAGATTGAACTTGATTGCACTCACATGCCAACATTCCCTATGGCATTTGGTAGAGACCATAGTTTAATTTCTAAAACAATGTGAAACCCTCTCACAGATGATGTGTATACAGTAGGCAAGCCAGTAGGCTATTTTTTGACCATTAGATGTAAGTATATCTCTTCAGTTCATTACAATAATTGTGCAAGGATATACTGGGGATGCTACTCATTGCCACTGCACTGCCCTTGTGAATCAGATTGTAAATTGAACCCCCCTAACTTTCTCTATGATGAATACATGGCTGTCTGATGGTTTGCCTGTCCCAGGCCTCATAGACCGATGGTCATGTTCAATCATCCCAAGAAGTCTCTAAAGCACTTCAATCACGCACTCCATCCCAGGGCTTTGGGGAGTGAACAGTCACAGCTCCATCCAAGGGCTTTGAGGAGTGAACAGTCACAGTCCATCCCAGGGCTTTGAGGAGTGAACAGTCACAGCTCCATCCCAGGGCTTTGAGGAGTGAACAGTCACAGCTCCATCCCAGGGCTTTGGGGAGTGAACAGTCACAGCTCCATCCCAGGGCTTTGAGGAGTGAACAGTCACAGCTCCATCCCAGGGCTTTGAGGAGTGAACAGTCACAGCTCCATCCCAGGGCTTTGAGGAGTGAACAGTCACAGCTCCATCCCAGGGCTTTGAGGAGTGAACAGTCACAGCTCCATCCCAGGGCTTTGGGGAGTGAACAGTCACAGCTTACAGAATACTGCTCATGATACAGAGGCAGGAGGTCCAGTCTGGGTGTGATAGTCCAGTGATGTGGACAGACATCAATCAGGGGCAGACGTCTTCTATATCTCTCTACGCGACACACACGTGAATCTCTTGTTGAGGACGGCAGCATTCTTTCACTGCCAACCCCGCCATCAGTCAGTGTTCTCATTAACACAGAGGGTAATCAGTGCAGACAATACTCTTCAACCATCCTTGACTCCTGTCCTCCTCAGACACAGGCCGCGTCCCCTTTTACACGTCAGACAGGATGACTGATGTGTGAGAGATGCTGATCACCCTTACAGAAGACGGAGGACTCAGAGAGGCTCTTCAGACACGTACCGGAGACTGGGGCCCTGGTAGTAGGAGGAAGTCGTAGGCTGACTGAAAATTGGTTGCTTGTCTTTAGATGCAGTACAGCCATAGTATGAATTAGAGGGGGTACTGGGGGGGTACGGCACCCCCGATCAATACCCAGTACCCCCCAAAGAGACCAGAATAGCAGGGCTGGGCGGGGCACCATTAATGTTATATTAATGTAACTAATGCTAAACGTAAATGGTAGTACCCCCTTAAAATCTAGCACCCCCCAAATAATGAAGGGGTAATTCATACCCTGAGTATAGCTGCAAGAGCCATGGTGACAACAGGTATGTTGCTCTGTGTCAGTAGCAGCTATACAAGACAATACTACACATATCTAAATAGGCCTCACCACACTCACATCTGATGTATGAAATGAAGAAAACTTGGAAATTGGAAAAGTTGGAAAAGGTGGAAAACTTCACGTTGAAATGTCATGGCCTATGGTGTGATTGACTGGCCAAAGTGGGCACAATACTTGATAGGTGTTTTGGAGGCTTTTGTGACATTGAACAAAGTTGGACAGGGCAACGGGCCTTTACATGACAAAACATTGTAATTATGTGCAGCCCTTTGATTCAATAGAGGGACACATCACAGTTAGAAAGGCCTCCAAAAGCTGATACTAATGGTTTAATTGTGCCCACTCCTGGATGATTGCACTGCGCAGTCCTTCAGCCCCTTAGCAAAGGCACCAGTGTTTTGCCTAGGGATAGGCCCCATTCTCCTGGCCTGCTCATCCATCTATCCTGTGCTCTTCACGATGAAAGGAAACCATGGAGGAGACTGTGTTCCACAGAGGAATAATTAATTTATCTCAACTATTAAAACTGGGGGGAAATTATGGGATGCCTTTGAATGGTGAGGGCCTCTGAGGAAAAGCTTTGTTTGTTCTTTGCCTGTTTTAATGAGCTTTTCAGAAAGAGGCTAGACAAATGACTTACTTCTCCCTCTCTTTTTTCTTTTTCTTTCTTTTCTGCAATATGATACTTCTCTTACAATGAATGGGGGGGCCTGGGGGATCCCCACGGAAATCGCGCACCTCCCCAATACTGAAAGCCTACACACAGAGTCAAATACACACGCAGACACACACGCACACACACACACACACACACACACTTGGTCTGCGATCCTCTGATGTCCTCACATTATGATTACAAACAGTGCAGATAAAAGTGTGCAACAATGTGGAGCAACGCTATTAAAATCTTTAAACAGAGGATGGTGAGGGAAGCACGCCAGCTCACCGCACTCTATTGATACCCCCGACAGGCCCCGTCTTTGACAGCGGGTAGAGAAGAAGCGACTTCACCTCATAATGAAGTTTTTAGCCTCAGGGGGTCAAGCAGAGGGAGCTGCTAAAAGACTCATATTCAGTGTGATGTTTCACTTCAGATAGTCACTCTTGACAATTCTATTATCACATTATTGTGCTGCAAGACAAGCCCTCGCACCCAACTGTGCAGGGCCCGACCAGCCTCCATTATTTACCGTTCCATCACATCCCAGATAGGAGAGTATTACTGTGGATAGCATGTCTGCCCATGGTGAGGGACATAGGTGGTTAAATGCGATGTGCTTCACAATATGGATTTTATTGCCGTGACTGAGGGAGGTGTATTATGAGGCATAATGAAAAAATCCCAAATTGAAAGTAAAGATAATGGGCAATAGGATGTGCTGTGCAATAATGTGTTAATTGTTTGCGTTATTAATGTAGAAATATCTACATTTAGTGTGACACTATAGTACAATTTAGTCATTGCAATGACACGACATGTAAAAGGTTCTTCTGTGATAGTAGTGTCATAACAGTAGTTTATTAAATCAAATAGTTCACAGTTTTTGAGAAACTTCCATTGTTTAATGAACAACTATGACCTATGATGTAGGGTTGGCCGGTCAAATCAAGGGCTTATTGAAATCCATTCCAGTGCAATGGCCATTACCTTGTTGTAAATAATGTATTACTAGGTTCACTGAAGGTGCAGTTGAGGGGCTTCACATAACATGTTTAGCAGATGTGCAGATGTGTTTTGCGGAAAACATGGCAGTTGAAAAGGTATATATGACACTCCCCCCTTCTCAGCACCACTGGCCAAAGAACGAGGCGGTTGATTACTGTAGGATATGCCTGCCAGAGTATTTGCATTGACCAATTTCCAGATGTTACACCAACAGAATGGCTTGGCATCTACATGTGATGTGCATCAGAGGACTAAATCCACCCCTAAGTTCCTGTGACCCAGCTCTAGCCTCGGTATGTTTAAGAACGATGGGATATCTTAAATGATAATTGAAGTTCGATTGCTTGACTCCATAATTTACCACTTGCAAGTTGTGCTGGCCGTGTGCCTATCTTTCCCAAGTGACGCAAAAACTTAATGGGGTGTGTAACTCTGCGAAACCCTGACTGGCAGCTCTCGAGATGGATTGAGTTCTCCACACTCCTCTCTGCACTCACCCGTAGCCTGGCCTCCTGCCTTTAATATGCTCGTATTGATCTCCGTGAGTGATCTGTTGTCAGTGGAGGGCAAATAAGTGAGTTTAATTAAACATAAATCAATATATTCTTAATAAATAGCTGCATTGACTGAAAATGGAGGGCAAAAACAAAACAGACAAAAAAAAACAAAAAAAAACTTGTCCAGACATCTCGTAGAGAAGCTGTGGAGAACAAGGCGGGAAAAAAACGAAGTGCTCGACGCATTTTCACTGCATCATATCTTCATCTTTCTTCCATGATCATTAAGTTTGTGTCGAAAGAAAATGGGAGACTGATGACAAGGCTACTGTGCTGCAGGTCCCTGTAATGATCTGCTTTCTGATACCTTTTCCTGTGCTGTGATTACATTTTTGTAAGGAATGGTAGCAGCACGCTCGGGCCTGGTGTCGGATAATTGGCTATTCTCAGCACAGTTGACTAATCTGGTAAATTGGCCTAGTACAATTATCAAGCCATGTAGTGGGGAAAGTGACGCGGACGCCCATTGATCCTTCATTTCCAGATTAAAAACCCAGACAAGATATCGAGTAAACAGAGCAAAGAGGCTCTTTTTCTCGGCGAAAAACACTCTCAGCCGTAATTGATGTTGTAGTCTTTTGTCACAGTGAGAAGCGGCGGCTTCATATTCTTGTTCCCATTGGTGGGGCCAAGCCCCCCCCCCCTCCCCCCAATGCTCTTAATTAAAGCTGGCACCTGACGCGGCAGGCGAGCGTGATTATGTTTGTGAGTGCTGCCAGTGGAACTGATCACGCGATAATTTCCTTTGTCAGCGACGCTGATTTTGAGAGGCTCCAGGAGCAGGGAAATGGGTGGAAATGAGCAGGATGGGAAAGACGAGACGAGCAGGAAACACACAGCACGCTCGGAGAAAGAGTGCAGAACTTTTGATGGAGACGGAAATCAGAGAAACCGTGTGAGGAGTATCACAAAAGCACAGTTAAATAATGCACCTCTCTTTGGGAGGCCGCTAAGTGAAATGTCTCTGTGAGGCCTAATTCTCCTAGTGAGGCTAGTGTGCCACACTACCATCCATAACGAGGCCAGTTAGTTCTCTAATGTCAGCATTGTGATATATCCAGATATACAAAAGCACAGTTAAATAATGCACCTCTCTTTGGGAGGCCGCTAAGTGAAATGTCTCTGTGAGGCCTAATTCTCCTAGTGAGGCTAGTGTGCCACACTACCATCCATAACGAGGCCAGTTCTCTAATGTCAGCATTGTGATATATCCAGATATACAAAAGCACAGTTAAATAATGCACCTCTCTTTGGGAGGCCGCTAAGTGAAATGTCTCTGTGAGGCCTAATTCTCCTAGTGAGGCTAGTGTGCCACACTACCATCCATAACGAGGCCAGTTAGTTCTCTAATGTCAGCATTGTGATATATCCAGATATACAAAAGCACAGTTAAATAATGCACCTCTCTTTGGGAGGCCGCTAAGTGAAATGTCTCTGTGAGGCCTAATTCTCCTAGTGAGGCTAGTGTGCCACACTACCATCCATAACGAGGCCAGTTAGTTCTCTAATGTCAGCATTGTGATATATCCAGATATACAAAAGCACAGTTAAATAATGCACCTCTCTTTGGGAGGCCGCTAAGTGAAATGTCTCTGTGAGGCCTAATTCTCCTAGTGAGGCTAGTGTGCCACACTACCATCCATAACGAGGCCAGTTCTCTAATGTCAGCATTGTGATATATCCAGATATATTTTGCAGGGCACTTTAATTGTGCTTGCATAGCTTACAAGTCATTTGGATCATTTCCAAGGGCACTCAGTGATGTGATGTGATGCTAACTGTGTGTGGTTCATTTAAAAAGGGTTAATTTGCAATACGCTGCTTGCTAATGTGAATTACAAGTGCCTGGCAAACTGTGTTAAACTGCAACATTAATAAGTGACTGATAATTAATGCCAGCTCATGCTTTATTTGTCTAATATCCACGACCCAAGCACAAGAGACTGCCCAATAGCAAGTAACCACAGTGGATTGTACACACGCAGTTATGGATAGATGTGTCAAGAGTGCATAAAATAAAATTTGAAAATGTAACTGTGCCACACTGAGGCTTGCAATGGTTAAATAGAGCCTGCTGGAGCAGTTATAAATAAAGGCGTATTATTGGCGTGATGTAATTTATAGGTGCGTCCCACTGCTGTCCCCGGAGGCGAGGTGTCTAAGTGGAATGCAAATGAAGCCATATTACAGCGGTATTTCCATACTTAGAAAAGTGATCAGTAGTCACCTGAGCTCGCCTCTCAGGTTGCAGGCCCTCTGTAACAGAACTGAACAACAAAAGCCACCAATGTCACTTTCATTAGGGAAGCAGCAGCTAAAGAGGACACCG
>CM050212.1:3642500-3677500 GCA_027475355.1 Coilia nasus
TAGTACACAAGGTTCAGTTCTGTTGTTATGTAGAGCAGGCAAATTCACAAATTCACATTTTGCACTCTACTGTAAAGGCTGCTTAAGAGGACATTAGGAGTAAGTTCAACACAAATTAAAGACCACAGGCATCTGATTTTGGTCTAATTTTTGCCATTCATTTAGACGTATTTATGTAGCGCTCTCTACTACCAATAAACTGAGTAAATGAATCAGAATGGCATGAAAACCGGGGTCTAATCAGGGCTACCTGCATGTATTTACTGTGATTCACAATCACAGGACATCCAGATGAGTTTGTGGACATACCGATTTTAGGCCATTAGGCCCCAAGGCCTGCTGCCAAAACATCATTACTGTAGGGAAAGGATCCTAGCTGCTCGTCTAAATAAAAGATTCTCCTGTTCAGAATGGAATGCACGAATTGGCTGGGAACGAACAGAAGCTTTTCAGAGGCCGAGACAGACGTGGTCAGATCTTTGGCTCTGATGACGCGTAGGACACACACCATGGGGCTACAATAAAGGGTCTATGAATGCATCTGTGCGTGGTAAGGGTGACACTCTGGCCCGACAACCTTCCTAGCATGCAGAGATGCCTATAAGCTCATATGAATAGTGGATGACAGATGAATTTTGGGCTTGATTTGGGCTGTTATTACACATTGAGTTGTATAATTACATTTTTCTCTCACATTTGGTAATAGTGACGGCAATATCACATAATGCTTTATTAAAAAATAAAGGCCGTTAATTACAAAATTCAGAACATGATTACAAAATGTAATGCAGGTGTTACGTAATATTATGGCAGTTTATTACATTTTATCATAATATTACATAGTGCGGTGTTATTTCATAATGACACAAGGGAATATGTGAGTGAACATTAAATCACCTGCTGGAATTCACATCCACTGTTAAGGACACTTGCATCCAAATGTTATATTTCTGATGCCAGTATAGCAGAATCACATACTCCACTGACACATACTACCTCTGACAGATGTTCCTCAGTCAGCACCCATGTTCAATCAATAATAAAAAGCCAAAAAAAACATCTGTGGTCTTTTCTAGTCTATCCTTATTGCACATCATACATTATGTATTTATTATGTATTTCAGTGTAAAATAGGCATAAAAGATGAGAAATGACAAAAAGATTTGATTTTATTTTTAAATAATTCGAAAGATTGCCTTTTCCATTTTGAATGGGCCGAATATACAGATTTTGAGCACTGAGCCAGAATGTAGAGATCCACCCACGTTCATCTCCAGAGGGAGGAAGCGATATATGTGCAGATTAATGATGGCTGGCCATTTTGTTTACAGGATGCCTGTCCGCTGCGTAGAAATGACATTGCCCAGGTGTTCCCTCTGTGCGTGACACATGCTCCACCTGCAGATGTAATCACCACCAGATTTCACCATTTCCTCCTCCAGCATTCCTTTCCCTCAAACCTTCTCACACGCTAGCCAGCACTGATGGATTTCTCCATCTCTTCAAAAATCACTCATAATGAGGTCGCTTTCCTGGGGGAGCAATCCCCCCCCCCACCCCGGTCAGTGAAATCACTCATCCACTCACATTAGAGGCAGTGGCTTAGCACTGCCAGCCCGCCCCCCCCCTTCCACCAAAGACCTCATAATTAACAAGGTGTGCACACAATTGTCACATTGTAAAAGGCCGAAAGTTTGCACAGCACGGAAGTTGGGTTTTAAAATAGACTGCACCCCAAGACCAGAGGCTGATTACAATTAGGCGAGCCACTCTCCTGATTCCAAATCAATGAGGCCAAATTTTGCTGGGGCCCCCATCAATGGTTAGCAACTAGCATTCTCTCTCTCTCTCTCTCTCTCTCTCTCTCTCTCTCTCTCTCTCGCTCTCTCGCCCCCCTTCCCCCTTCCCACTCCCCCCTTGAATCCTTCCCCAATCAAAAGTTTTGCTCTGTATAATTTCAAGCAATCAGATTTCTCCACAGTCATCCAGCGCAATCAGGTAATCAAAGGGGGCACATTAACAAGACAAATGCAGTTTAAAAAGTGGGTGCAGCCTGTGTTTGCAGGAACTTCCCATGGTGCAGTGCTGCCACCTCTCCACCAGCCCCCACCCTCCACCCATCCCCCACCCTCCACCCTCCTCTCTTCTTTCACACCAAATACCCTTCATCACCCACGTAGCTCTCCCCCGCTGCCAAAGCCACAAAAGCAGCATTTGGCTCATCAGAAAAAGTGCACGATGGCTTAGGAGCAGGCTGTTGTCGTTCACATCTGTCGTAGCATCTGAGGAAGAGAAATGCCACTACTCTTTCACCTGCCCCAGAATATCGCCCCTGTAAGAGAAATGCCACTGCTTTTTCACCTGCCCCAGCATATCGCCCCCTGCACGAGAAATGCCACTACTCTTCCACCTGCCCCAGCATATCGCCCCCTGTAAGCAGGAGCAGATTCTGGGATTTGACTGTGTTACTGTCTAGAATGCTCTATCACCTGTGAGAGTCACTTAGTGGCTGTATGTTATATGACCAGCCTTCACCGCTGTTCCTACCCAGATTAAAGCAATATAGCCACCAAAGCTCCATAATTTCCTGCATTTCCTTCGGGATAAATAAAGTGGTCTGCACTTTACTCTATATGGTGCTTTTCCAGTGCATTATGAACAACTGATGTATACTAATACGTCTTCATTTTTCTATGACAGTGGAAAGTGGAGAAATCGTACCTTTCAGTAATTGTTTCTCGTAATCTCTAAAGGTTTTGCGTGAGCTCTTACAGGAACACATATATACAGAGAGAGAGAGAGAGTGAACATGACCACACTGTGCAGAGATTCCAATTAAACCTCTGCTGAAAGTAAAGACTCGGGTCACTAGGTGATTTTTCATGGCTATCTCTGGAATAGATTCCTTTGTTGTGGACATGTGGTCAATAACAGTGCTGCACCAAGGAGGAAGGAAGACATATTTAATGTACAAAGGTTGAAAGCTGCAGTGTCGTGTGGGTGCTGAAGATGTCTCACAACTGCACACAGAGCATACTAATACAAGGATGGCATGTCTCCAGTCAATTAAAGAGATAGCAATCTTAATCTGTACATAATGTATCACGAAGAGGTGTGATTAAACAAGAAATAGAACAACCCAACCATAATAACATTTGCCAGCATTCCCTAATGCATATACATATGTACATTTTTTTGATGTCAGGTGCACATTTCCATCATTGCCATCCTGCCATCTTTTTAGAGGTAGATCCGAGTCCTAGCCTAGCCGGCAATATCTGATCCAGCCTTCTTATCTCCAATTTGCCAGACCAGAAGATGTCATTGGGATATCTTTCATGCCATTAGCACCACAGGAAGGCCCGTGATGCCGAAATAAGAGAGAAATAAGCTCCCTCTCTCCACTGCCGTGCCTCAGTCAGGACATTCAGGTGCTCCCTCTCTCCAGTGCCGTGCCTCAGTCAGGGCATTCAGGTGCTCCCTCTCTCTGGTGCCTCAGTCAGGGCATTCAGGTGCTCCCTGTCTCTGGTGCCTCAGTCAGGGCATTCAGGATGGAGGAGCCTCCATGGGCACAGAGTGAGAGCAGGACAGGAAGGAAAGAGAGGAGGAACATGCAGGACAGGTGAGGAAATGAAAGAGAGGGCCGATGCTGACCCCTCGCCATCCTGTGCCCCCCCACCCCCAGTTCCTTAGCTGCCATATTTGTGATGGAGCGCATGTCAGCTGGGGTGTGCAGTGCTCTCCCACATCTGGTGCAAAGGATCATTGGCAGGCAAACATGGCTCTGTCTACGTCCCTGTTTCACAGGCAGCCTGATTGTGGTAGCCAGATCCATTGGACCCCATTCCCTGCCTGTGCACCTTCCCATCATGCAATGCCAAACCGCCATCCTGCACCCCACAAGATTGTTTTGATTTCTAACAAAACACTCATTTCCCTCAAGGTTACATTTTTGGTTTTAGAAGGTACTCTTTCTCTTTACATTGTGCATTACCATCTTAATATGTAACAGTAACTACCACCTACTTTTACATCATAATGCTAATCACTTACCCCTAACTCCTCTTCATGTATCCTGTTGTCATTTGCCAGACGTTTGCTGGTTATAGTTGTTGTCATGTGGTTGTCCTCTGCTTCTCAAAGAACAGCTGCTACATGAGCAAAGCTACATGGCTAAATCCTTCTCCATTTTCCCCGGACTCCCCCCCTCCCAGGGATAGAAGTAGAGAGGGGAAGCGGCGCTGCACTCTGCTTTTGACTCAAAGGCTGCTGATTTTGTCTGGCTTACATTTCAAAAATAAATGTAACCCATATATTATCTTTTCCAACGTTATCTTAATGACCAAAGTGAAGAGAGTCACTTGTTAATGATACATTGTAACAAGGCAGGTCTTTGTTCCTTGACCTGGCCATTCGTCATCATTGATTAGTCAGTGTCTCATGCTTTGGCAGGAAGCGTATACACCAGGTCACTGTGAATCAGTGCGCCAGAGGACGGCACCAGTTAAGCCCACTGTCCTTTGGCGTCCTGCGTTTGGAGGTCGCTCTCAAATTCCCGCTATAGATCTCAGAGATTAACATTAAAATCCCGGCCTACCCAATCACTGTGATTAAAAAGAGCGTTACCATAGCAATGTCTGTTAAAATGGCAAGGGGGAGAGGGTACAGGGGGTTGGATTGTTAGATCATCTGTCATCCACTCGCGCTAACATGTTTTGATATTTGGTTGATATTTAATTTGCATTTTTAATTTCTCAGCAGATGAGGCAGATTCCTGATTAATGTGCAATTAATTAATGGCAGGAGCAGATTGATATTGGATTGGAGAATGCCCCCCCAACACCACCTACCCCACCCCCCCGCCACCCCTCTCCACCACCTTCTGCGTAGCATGGGCTGCTACAGCTGCAGGTCACTGCTCTTCAGACCAACAGCAACACATGTAAATTAGGGCAAAAATTTGCAAAAATGTGTAAATGCTTTGAAATGCCCTAAAATGAGAAGGGTCATAAACAAGTGAATAAAAAAGATCATTCTGGTGTTGGCTGGAGTGGAGTCGTACTGGTGACAAATAAGAGAAGGCTTTTAGCTTTCAGAAGTCCTCGATACAGTTGTGAAAGAGAGGCTTCTCCTCATGACCCCACTCTCGTTCGCACTTAAACACTGCGCTACAGGGCCTGGAATCCATCTGTCTGCATGCGTGTTCCAGTTTAGCAGGCCTGGTGTGTTGCGCAAGCCCTAGTTGTTGGTTTTCCTTTGGTTGAGTGAGCGTTTGGCAGGCGTTCCACTCTCTGCTCTTCTCTGGGCTGCCTCCCCCAGCACAACAACTACAGTTTGAAAGCGCATGCATGTTGCCCCTTTCCTGATGGAATATGTGTTCCTCTCCTGTGGTCCCGCACCACAGCCGAAACAGCGCTCTTTCAGTGTTCACGTTCTGAGCCATTCTTCTTTTAATTTCAGCGGTCTGCTTTCCCCTGTGCTCAATAATGGATAATGGGCATAAATAGCTGGGAATGAGTGTGTGTGAGTGTTTTTTATAATAGCTTATGCTGAGGAAGGGCTCTGGACTGCAGGAAATGGAGATCTTATCTGCTGCATTAGCCTAGCGGGGGCCGCTACATGCTACGTAATCAGGATTATTGCACAATGCTGCCTATATGTCCCCTTTCAAGCAAAACAGATAAATCTTCTGCCTATGCACTTCACTCCTTATGAGCTCTTCAGTACTTTTCACTCCATTCACATTTATTTTAATTTACTACTTACTGTTAATAAAAGTTGTGATCCCAATCCCATTAATCAAATCGTTGTGTAAAAAGCTATCTTTCCGTTTTCAATCCATCTTTTCTCTCCTCATTTTTCGTCCCCAAAGTTTTTCCGAGTCAGACATGACAGGCAGCAGGCTCAATAACACAAGAGGAACATATTCTTGTGTTGAAACTTCATATTATAACACCAGAACACTGCCTGGCCACAAATCCCTTGTCTTGAAATCTCTTTCTCCCACCAGCATCTCCTATTGCGGTTTAGAAAGCTCTCCACGCTCTCATGTAATACAGCGGTCTACATGGGCTTGCTGCTATTATCGCTGAAAGCAATCTCAGCCACATTAAATAAACCCTGTTTATTAGGCCTACAACTGCCCCCAACAGTTTTATTATGGTTAATGTGCTCGAAACAAATGTGTGCTTTATCTTGCGTTTCGTCTCAGAGATTGGCCTGTATGCATTCACTCTTTCAATTAAAAGCACATTTTGGGTCCTTGGTGGAGCCACGCACTGATGGGGTGAGATGGGGCAGGCTTACCCAGACTATGCCTTAGTTTCTCTGGGTGAAGGCACCAGTCCCTCTCCTACCGAGCACCACTGCTGCACTGTTTGACGAAGATGTTTGTGTGTTTTTGGCTGTGCATACTAGTTTTACTGATCTGCACGTAGTCAGTTATAAACGTAAAAGTGCGACTGCTTTGTCCCCTCTTCTTTCTCTGCTCCCTCTGAGTAACTCCTCTTCATTTGTAAAGAGCGCAGACTGTGTATAAGAGAACTGGACAAACTTCATTTGTAGAGAGCGCAGACTGTGTATAAGAGAACTGGACAAACTTCATTTGTAGAGAGCGCAGACTGTGTATAAGAGAACTGGACAAACTTTATTTGTAAAGAGCGCAGACTGTGTATAAGAGAACTGGACAAACTTCATTTGTAAAGAGCCCAGACTGTGTATAAGAGAACTGGACAAACTTCATTTGTAGAGAGCGCAGACTGTGTATAAGAGAACTGGACAAACTTCATTTGTAAAGAGCGCAGACTGTGTATAAGAGAACTGGACAAACTTCATTTGTAAAGAGCGCAGACTGTGTATAAGAGAACTGGACAAACTTCATTTGTAGAGAGCGCAGACTGTGTATAAGAGAACTGGACAAATGCATAGACTTTCTCACGGAGGGCATGAGGCTTAAATTGAAGGTTCCAGGTGTGGCCATCTTTGCCAATTAATTCTGTTAATGTCAATGTTCATTTTCTGAGGATTAGACGAATGGATTCTAAAACAAAATTCACCCCCCTCATTATGAGTTATCATGGACAGGAAAACTACTGAAACACACTAAAAATAGGCTGTAAATATGTTTATTTTTGCTGTGAAAATGGGCTGGAAATGGAATTGAGTCTATTTGAAGTTACTCGCTTTTGCAGCCAACCCCAATAGACATGTGAGGTATTGCGACTTTAGAACGTTCAGTTTGGGCTTCATAGTTTAGCCTGGAGCATTGGCGCTTGGGAGAGAGGTCTATCCAGTAGTACCCCACTGATGAATGAACACAGAGGGACAGTGGTGAGAATGCTGTCCACTGTCGTTGCCACCAGTTTCTAAAAAGCACATGGCCCAGCCATAGCCATAGTCTTGTCCAGCATATGACACGGCTTAGCAGGCCACAGCATAGCGTAGCGTAGCGTAGCGACTGTCCTGCTCAAGGCAGTCTCTGGGTCCAGCTCCATGCTTCCTCCGCTGTGTCTGCACACGCACCCCGTTAGGGTCTCTCAGCTCCGACAGGCAGGACAAGGAGGCCTTGTTTTTCGTGTCGTCTTAACAGTTTCATCCACAACCATCAGTGGGGGCAGACTGCACAGCCGAGCACTTGTTTTTTTGTTTCATTCATTTCATTTGGTCGCTTTTTCATGCATCAGTTGGTCGGTAGGCGTCTTACTGACTGCAGTGTGATGTCTCACAAGTAATCGCCCTATACATACACACACACACACACACAGATACACACACACACACACATACACACACGGGCAAGCTTGCCCAGCCAGAAGAGCCGACCAGGCGACGAAAGTCCCAAGTAATATTTCCACATCATTTTATTCAGCGGGGTGGGGGAAGGCTGAAATAACGGTGGTTTTATGCATCAACATGAAACCTGAGCAGCCAGACAATCTCATAAATATGTGTTGCATTTAGTGCTCACAGTAGAGGGAAAGAGGAGAGAGAGAGAGGAGAAGCGTGTGAGAGACAGAGATCTGGAACGGGAGGGGGGGTGAGAGAAAGA
Organism: Coilia nasus; assembly: GCA_027475355.1. NCBI lineage: Eukaryota > Metazoa > Chordata > Actinopteri > Clupeiformes > Engraulidae > Coilia > Coilia nasus. The sequence continues at coordinate 3,650,548 of CM050212.1, forward strand.
GAGAGAGCCTTTGTCCGAGGGCTTGGCTGACAGGAGGTGGATAGAGCAGTGGACAGTGAGTGACACTCATCCCGGAGCAGTCGGAATGCTGGGGGACAGATTTGTTTTTTGATCCCCACGTCGCTGATGGATGTGCCGGAGAAAGGCAAATTGGGATCAGGTCAGGCCTTGATGACAACAGGGGCAATTTTGATGCCCCCCCCCTCTCAACCACTCTCCTGCAATGTGTTCCCCAACACACACTGGTGTCTGACAGCCAGTGGAGAGGATGTGGTCTGTGTGTGCGTGTGTGTAGAGACGGCCAGCCAGCTTGTGCCAGTTTGCTGTGCAACTGAGAACAACACAGAAACGCTGAATGACAGAAACACCATGTGAATGGGAACAGAGATGGCAATGAAAAGGCAGCCTCTTATGACAGTAGTGGGCTAGCTCTTACAGACGAGTCTGAGGAAGCAAGCGTGAGAGTGAAAAAGGGAAAAAAAGCTAGTTTGATTTACTCCAGAGGGTGGGGCGGCCCATCCCGTCCTGCTTGTTAAACAAGATAAAGCTTTCATTGGGGGGGGCAGAGGGCACTGCCGGCTGTCGCGTTGGCGCGGCCCGAAGAGTGAGCTTCCGTGTTTGTCGCCACGGCTGCCTTTGATTAATGTGCTCGGCGGCCATGTTTGGGGCAGCCCTTCGGGACATGGCAGCGGATGCAGCGGATCTGCTCTGAGAAGACACAATTTATGTCCTTGTCAAGAACCTCTTCCTCCCCCCCCCCAAAAAAATGGACGCACACAAAAAAGTAAATGCTCTCCCTTTTTCTCCACCTCTCTCTGTCTCTCTCCCTCCCTCCCTCCCTCCCTCTCTCTCTCTCTCTCTATTCCTCTATGTGTGTCCACCCCGCTTTCTTTCCCCCATGTTTCTCCAGAGCTTAAATGATGTCTAGCAGTGGAAAAAGGACACCGGTGTTTTCATCAGAGAATGATTAATTCTGCAACGCTGAGCCATGTGCAAAGTGTTACATCGGAGCCGCTTCCAGCTCCATATTGAGTGTAACCCTAACCTCAAAGGCCACCGAGCCTGCTGGTGTTTACAATGTATTAGTGGAACAAACTCTTCACTGTACTCTATTTACAAACCCCAGCCCAGGATGTATTAGTTGCAGATGTGCCTACGAAATTGCCTTGACCAAATTCATACCAAAGTAATAAAGGTTTTGTTAGTGTAAGATTTTTTTTTCTCTCTCTTCTCCCAATCTCTCTCTCTCTCTCTCCCCCTCTAGTCTGTCCCTCTCTCTTTCTCTCTTATAGTTTGCATTAATTCTTTTTATTATTGTAGGAGTGGCAGTGCAAAGAGGATATTGCACATGGCTTAAACTATGGTCTGTGGAATGTTGTGTTTTTGTTTAATACGAGCCGTTTATCACGCGTGCTTTTCTATGAAGGCTTACACACCTAGAGTCATCAAACACTGAGGCTCCTGAACACCCTTTTACACACTGAGACGGCCTGTGCTCTTCGACAGAAACAGCTCACTCTGTGGGCCTTACCTGCATTGCATTACCGGCACGTACAGTGCAGTGTTTCCAGTAAAAACACACCTTCACCAAATGAAGATGTAAAACAAAGGGAGCACACTCTTTAAACTGCTCTAGAACAGCACAGAGTGGCTGTTTTAAACCGCTCTAGAATACATAACAGCACAGAGAGTGGCTGTTTAAAACTGCTCTAGAATACATAAAGGCACATAGAGTGGCTGTTTAAAACTGCTCTAGAATACATAAAGGCACATAGAGTGGCTGTTTTAAACTGCTCTAGAATACATACAGTAAAGGCACATAGAGTGGCTGTTTTAAACTGCTCTAGAATACATAAAGGCACATAGAGTGGCTGTTTAAAACTGCTCTAGAATACATAAAGGCACATAGAGTTGCTGTTTTAAACTGCTCTAGAATACATAAAGGCACAGAGAGTGGTTGTTTTAATGCCAGCGTGTTGCAGTGCATGCACTAATTATCACCTAAAATAGATCATGGAAAGCTATAGTATTTCTGTCATGTGCGTCAATGCTGATTGTTTCAAGAGGAGCCAGAGCTAATTTTCTAAGCCATTAAGTAACAATGCAAAAGCAAATGCTTGCCAGGCTCCACATAAAGATGGAAACCAAGCAGTTATGGACTTTCAAAAAAAGAGTCCCAATAAGTAAGCTTTTAATATCCCTCTAGCAACAGAAAGCACATAAAACATGCTAGGCAAATCAGACAATACGTTAAAAAAGAGGAAGACAACAGCCAGTAACATGTGTTATCCATTTGTCTTATCCACTTTTCTGCATGTGTGTGTATGTGTGTGTGTGTGTGTATCTTGTGTGTAGTACAAGCCATGATGCCGATAGTGCGCTGCCCAGCTATGACATGCCATTTATTTATTGTGCTGCACCTGTCTGCATCTGTCAGCGGCGGTGCCTCTCCGTCAGGGCTAATGGACAGACAGGAGCATCCCCCTCTCCGTCAGGGCTAATGGACAGACAGGAGCGTCCCTCTCCTCTCCGCTCTGCTCAGTCCCAGCACTCCACAGGCCACTCTGGTGCCTGGTGCATTAGGATCACACACACACACACACACACAGCTCTCAGTCTCCCTCAGTGGGGGTGGCTGGGATGGGGTGCCAGGCTGACTCCATTTAAGTTCAAATAGAATATGGGGAGATGTGTGTGTGTGTGTGTGTGTGTGTATGTGTATGTGCGTGTGTGTGTGTGTGTGTGTGTGCAAGGGGAGATGTGTGTGTCTCATTCTCTCTGGTTTTCTTTTCCTTCCTCCTTCTTCCGTTTCGTTGGCTTGCAGGCACGTTTGCCCTGCGGATGGAAGTGGAGATCCCGCTTTCAAAGCGCTTCTATCTCGCTCGACCCTCCCGTCTGACGACGCAGCTCCACAGTTTCAGCAGAGCTGAACAATGGCTTTGATATTCAAGCCCCTCACATGAAGTCCTTGAAACGAGAAGACCTGGGGATGGGGTGGTTCCCCCAGGTCCACACCCCGCTGGCCCCCACATCCACACACCCCCCACCTCATATCTCCCTTATCTTAGACATCGCAACCTGCAGAGCCACCCGCAGGTGGAACATGCAAAAAATAGTTTGTCAAAACCTCAAACCTGTTTATGTGCTTCATCTAAAAGGAGGCCGAACGAACAACACTCTTGCATCACTCCACCATCACTCCCGAGAATGACCCTCCCTCCATGCCTCACATGTGTGTGTGCCAGGATGACCCTCCCTCCATGCCTCACATGTGTGTGTGCCAGGGCCATCCTCCCTCCATGCCTCACATGTGTGTGTGCCAGGGCCATCCTCCCTCCATGCCTCACATGCGGGCTGTCAGGGCCATCCTCCCTCCATGCCTCACATGCGGGCTGCCAGGGCCATCCTCCCTCCACGCCTCACATGCGGGCTGCCAGGGCCCTGAGACTGGAGCGCCTTGGCACAGCGCGAGGCAAATTGGCCCCCTGCGCCCGAGCCAAAATATGGTTTGTTACTTTTGGAAGCACTGACATGTTTGGTCCCTGTTTTGATTGACATCTGCACATGAGTTTGTTTTACTCCGTTGCAAAAGGTCAACTCACGTTCCCCTCGTTGGCTCCCACGCGCCCAGGCCCCCGTGCTGTAGTTTATATCGGGCTTTATGGCCTATGGGAGCGACGGCTCGCTCAGGGGGTAATTTATCCTTGAGGATCTCAGAAATAAAGAGCATATGAGGGCTTTGTTGAGCCATAGTGGAGTTGGCTGGGGCTCGTCGGTGACCCTAACCTACCCTCATCCAGCATGCACCTCTGCTCTACCTCTCCCTTGAGTGTGGGTTTTACTGTGTGTGTGTCTGTGTGTGTGTGTGCGCGCGTGTGCGTGTGTGTGCCTGTGCGTGTGTGAGAGTGTGAGTAAGAGAGAGACGTGTTTATAAAAAGGCCCGACAGTCTTGATCCCTGCAATTTATCAATCCATAACAGATAAAAAACGGGGGAAAAAGAAAGAACACAAAACAATCTCACCCGGGAGCAGCGAGTAAGAAAGAGATCTTTCTCCACACTAGACACAGTAAGTCAGCCCTGCAGTCTCAGACTTCTACTTTCTCAAAACAATCTCTCATTTTATTTAGCTATTCTTTACCTTTTTCCCCTTTCTTCCTCGGTTTTCATTTTCCTCTCCGTGTGGAAGTTTCGTTCCGGTAGTCAAGCGTGCCTCAGGCCCACCACACCATGCTGCTGGACTCAGGAATCTTTTAAAACTTTACCCGTAGCTGGGTCCCTGCTCCTTCAGCTCTTGAACCCCAACCGCTCACATTTTTTATTCCACATTTAAAACCCCAAAGCAATGTCAAGTGGTGCCAGAAAGGCTGCCAGACAACCTTTGGCCAGCAGTGCATAATGTTTGTGAGCAGCGTTTTATGATTTATCTCCCTGGATCTGGCCATTTGCCTTCACATCAAATTGCCCCTGTCAGACAGAGGGAGGGAAGGAGAGCAAGGTGGACTGAGAAGGCTGAAAATCAAATAGGCAGAATTATAAATCAACATATATATTTACTGGGTTTATCTCCAGGAAAATCTACTGGAGTTCTCCCTGACATCCCAGTCTCACTGATCTACTATTGTGTGAAAAATCACCTCAGTACGTGTCTGCTCTCCTGCTTTGAAAGGACTACAGCGATCTGACGAGGACGGCTTCTGATTTCATCCAGCCTTTTCGAGCAAATTACACCAGATCCCCCCTCCCTCCCCAGTCTACCCACCACTTTCACTGACCTGATTTCAGACACCTGTCAGAGGACACTCTCTCCCTCTCTCACTCTCTCCCTCTCTCTGGCTCCAAGCAGCTCTCCTTTGATTTTCCCATCACCGCTGAGATTTCAGAGCTCCCTCTCTCTCTCTCTCTCTCTCTCTCTCTCTCCCCGTCCCCATTCCTCATCATCACACTACATCACACCCCCACTACAACCCCCCTCACACACACACACACACACACACACTACCCCCGCCCCTACCCCCCCCCAGCCCCCCCTGTCCTGGAGGCAAAGGAGCGCTCATATTGGCTTACCTGCCGCGGCTCTGCTCTGCGCCGTGCGGGGCCCGCGCTTAAAGAGGCGACGCAGCGGGCGTGGAGGGCGAACTCGACACCTGGCTCTTTTGTCGGTCAGCGTAAGTCACACCTTGCTGCTTTTAATGGCCGCCCCCCCGAGGGCTCGCGGGACCCTGGACCCGGCCCGGGCCGCTCTCCACCCTCCGCAGCTGGCTGGAGTGACACGTTGCCTGGGGGCCGTTACGACTCCACTCAGGGAGGGAAAGAGAGAGAGAGAGTAAAAAGCGGAGGAGCCCGGCTGTGGAGGGCCGCGGAGGATAAGCAGTGCGTAAGGAGGACAGGAGTGGCGGGATGGTGCTTGCTGAAGCGGCCAGCCGGGGTGAAAGTGAGAGCGGGGTTAAGGTTCTCGTTTCTCGGCGCTGGCAGGAATCAGGGGTGTCTCCACGCGCATCCTGGGTCTAGTTTCAGTGGCTACACAGCCGACACTTCTGCTGGTTTTATCTCACTGTAATTTTGCCAGCTCAACACTTCCACTGATGCCCCATGGAAACAAGGCCTGGATGCTTATTGTGAAGGACCTACTAGTATGCTAGGAATATTAAAGAGAGCAATATATACTAATGATTACTAATTATTATGAAGCACCTACTAATATACTAGAAACATGAAAGAGACCCAGGGATACTAATGAAAGAGTGCATTGTTTGTTAATATCTGAAGCAACACTGTTATATATAAAAACAGTTGTTTTATAAAGAAAAATACTATTTGAAATGGACCAGTATGAGGAAATGCAATTTGATTTTATTTCTTCAGTGGCTGTGAACACAACACTAAGATGGATGATGCACGGTTGTGTAAATGTTCCATCTCCAGTGAATAATATATCACGCCAAACAGGCTTCTGTTACTACAACTACCTTACATAAGACTGCTATGCAATAGAGTAGCGCATTCACAATCTGTGTACAAATTACAACTTTTATGTTATAATTGTGAGTGCTGACCAAGAGAAGTGATTTCATTTTACTAGACTAATGGCAAAATAATTGCAGTAAAAAAGCAAACACACATTGGTTTCCTAAGTACACTGAAACATGAACTGGTGAGGCAGTGGTGTCACAACTACACAGGCACAATGCCAGAAAACACACTACAGTTGTTTTGTTCTGTTTTGGCTGTTTTCAGCCAGCAGCAGCATCTGAAGGCACACAGGCCAAGAACACGCGGTGGTCCTTATTAAACATTAAGGCTTTGAAACTTATATGATTTAAGCCACAGGATAGGATCTCGGTCACAGGAACCGTTACCCTACTCTTGACGCTGCAGATCATCTGTAGGGCACTAATTTGATATTGATGTTTTTGCGTCTAGCCTGCCACCTGAATGGGCCACAGCCCCAGTCTGGGTCAGGGGTATATGAGCAGGGTAGGGGGAAAGGTTCATCCTCTCATTCACCAGCTGGGGCAGGTTAAAACTAGATCCAGAGGTCGATCACAGTCGCACAGTTTTGGTTGCGTGTTTGAAGGCTGCATGGTAATACTGCCAGTGGCTAAAGTTATGTTTTGGGCTTTGAAGTACCGATACGACACTGGTGGGCATGGGAGTCGTGAAGGCTGCTGGAGTCAGGGGGGGCTGGGGGGTGGGGGGCATTTGTGTCCTCCATGCCACCCCGACATGTGCACTCTCTATCCTATCCCCTTTACAGTACAGAATTCCTCCTCTGTGAACACACGGCACTCTCTATCCTATCCCCTTTACAGTACAGAATTCCTCCTCTGTGAACACACGGCACTCTCTATCCTATCCCCTTTACAGTACAGAATTCCTCCTCTGTGAACACACGGCACACTCTATCCTATCCCCTTTACAGTACAGAATTCCTCCTGTGTGAACACACAGCACAGTAAAGGAAAAACATACTCGCTAATAAAGCAGAAGGGTGAGATTTAGAGAGCGAGAGAGAGAGAGGGAGAAAGAAAAAAAAGAGAGAGTGGGAGAGAGAGAAAGGCAGAGAAGGAGAGAGAAGGAAAGAGAGGGAGAGAGGGAGAGGGAGAGAGGGAGAGAGAGGGAGAGAGGGGGGAGAAGAACTGTGGGGTATTGTAATTAGTTGCACCTGTTTCCTTCATCACAGCTCCAGTTTCCCGCTACAAGCGCATGCAGATTAGCCTTCAAAGGGCCCGCGCGCCGCCACCCCTCAAAGCCGCCTTTGTTGCCAGTTGTCAGGGAAGCGATCGGCCTGCAGGAGAGCACAGCAACCCAAGCACACTCTCTGTCACACACACACACACACACACACACACACACACACACACACACACACACACACACACACACACACACACACACACACACACACACACACGCACGCAGACCCAAGCAGGGCCACGGAGCTCTGGAACTCAACACACTCACACACACACACACACACACATACACACAGACCCAAGCAGGGCCACGGAGCTCTGGAACTCAACACACTCACACTCACACTCACACACACACACACACACACACAAACCAAAGCAGGGCCAGAGCTCTGGAGCTCAACACACATGGCCTCAGACAAGACACGCGCACGCGCACACACACACACACACACACACACACACACACACACACACACACATGCAGCCACCCAATGGCCACATTACAGGGTGAGAAGGACACAGTTAGAGAGAGAGAGCAAGACAGCGAGACAGCGAGAGAGCGAGAGAGAGAGAGAGAGAGAGAGATACATATAGATAGAGAGAGACACACAGACAGAGAGACACAGTAAGAGACAGGGAGAGAAGAGAAGAGAGAGCGAGAGACAGAGAGAGAGAGAGAGAGAGAGAGAGAGAGAGAGAGAGAAGGGGGAGACATATGCATAGAGAGAGACACAGAGAGAGAGAGAGGTAAACACATGCAGTGGTGTGCATAATGTGGCCATTCTGAGCAGGAATAACAGCTGTAATTGACACTGAACATGTTCCCAGTCTTTTGGTTTGTTTGCTTTCATCTTCAAAAGACCATAATTCAAACAATCATCCTTGATCTCTTCTCTTCTTTGGGCTGTTTGTTTTTAAAACTCCCATCTATGACTTTTCCTCACTCCAACATCTGCTGGAATTATAACAATTACAACTCTAGGAATGTGAGCGAGTCACTGAACAAAACACTAGCTACCACTAAACAAAATGGAGAGGTTTTCTATTCCAACAACCCTCTAAGTATTGACTGTAGTATGTGACTTGGCTTGAGAGTAAAATGGGTGAATGAAGACAAATGTAGGTGGATTGCTGGCAGTTGTGTTATATTAGGATATAGCACAACCTAGTGGACAAGAGGAGGCATAGCAGCTACTCCCGTTGGTTCCCACTCACACTATTGATCTCTGCACCATAACGAAGTTGCCTCTCCCCAAGGCCATTTAGAGACGTGTGCAACGAGAGGAGAAGAAACTGTAGTCAAATGTTGATTCGATTTGATCTTCATGGAGCAAACAGGGAGTGAAACACAAGCCACTCATGTAGCAATCTCCAACTCTTCACTGTCGATATGCATTTTGCCACAGGCCACAGCATTTCCAATTGCACCCCTGCCTAGTAATACTAGCCGTATTAATTAGAATAGATAAAAGTCCCTTCATTAGCCAACTAATCTGATGGATTTTTCTTCCATGGGATGTTACCTTCACTAGAAGTTTTTAAAGCAATTTCTCTTCATTTCTGTCTGTGTGTGTGTCCCATACCTACACATGCTGAATGTAGAACTGGGGAGTACTGTCACTGTTTCCGAGTCACTGTGTCACTGTGGGTGGACAGTTACATTGAAATGCATGAATTTATTTGGTTTTGTTTCATAACTATCACATGCTTCCCCTTTCAGTGTCTGGAAGCTAAGCAAGCAATCATGTTGATGAGCATGTGTGTGTACAGTGCTGTTCTCAGCAAGGACAAAGCTTCAGATGGTGCTCTTCATGTCTGTATGTCACTTTTGCACACAGGCACACTGTTACGGCCCGCTAGGCCTTTCGCCCTTTTTTGTGCCTGACTGATTAACTACCTGAAGGTTTCTAGGGGGCTGGACTTCGCTAATGGCTGGTGAGCTGCTCCAGGTGTCTCACCAGCTTTAAAAGACTGCTGCCTCTCCCATTCTGGGGCCATTTTCTCTTTGATTGTAACGCAGCCACACCGCACTCAGAACATCTCACATCCACCAACATGCATGCATTACTGATGACTGACTTTGACCCATCTCATTGTGTCTCTCCCATACGCACACATACACTTGCATACGCACACATATACACATACACACACAGACACACACACACACACACACACAGACACACACACGCACGCAGGCACGCTCACTTGCACATGCACGCACACACACACACACACACACAAGCTCACTTGCACTCGCACGCACGCACGCACGCACGCACGCGCGCGCACACACACACACACACGCACACATAAAGGTGTTAAAACTGCGCTGAATTGGCACAGCCCCCTGGAAAGCAGGGCCTCATTACCAGGCACACGGAGGAAGCGCAGGATCGAGACGAGAAGATGCCGGTCAAGAAGATATCTTTAAAAACACACATTAGATGGGGGGGAGGGGGTCAAACTGTCAGAATCACAAATCAATGAACTGGGGTAAAGGCAATCAGGAAAGGGAGGGTGGTGGTGGTGTTTTGGGGTTGGGGGGGGCAGACTGGGTGAGTGGTGTTAACGTCATTAACCTGCTCACAAAACACACATTCAGGGACAGGACAAATTTATAGACGGCTATTTGAGGGGAGTTGTTGCTCAAAGGTGTAGTAGCTAACTTGGTCTGTCTCTGTTGGTGTCACTGTCCACCCCTCGACTGACATGGAGCACATGCAGATGTGATGGCAATATTTTATATAGCACCCCCAGCTAAGCAGACACAATATTTAATATAGCATTCCCAGCTAAACAGCTGCTCTGCAAACTGGGCTCTCTCTCTCTCTCCCTCTGCCTGGCCACCGCCCTCCTGCCTCCACACTCATTAAACTGTCAATAGCTTTAAAAATAGATTTAAGCAGACGCTTTTGTTCCATCACTCAGCAGGTATTTATGGGCACAGTGGTCAGGGCGCGGAGGTCTGTTTTTCTATCCTGGCTACTAGCCTCCCTACGCACTTTCGCTCGAATAGTTTCTCCCTACAGCGGTAGTCTGGGTTTGCTTCCATTGACATGGATGGCTCCGGGAGAATCTTCACCGGGACAATCAATGAACAGTGGGAGTGTTCGTAAGCGATGACGCTGACTTTGTGTTACATTTGAATTGTAGTGCGTGCGTCATGACCACACGTTAGCGATTGGGTAAAGGCAGATCCAATCATGTTAAACTTCAGCAGAGTCCACATCACCAGGCTGAAATCCTTTCTCAGTGCAGCGCTGCCAGACCCTCTGTACGAAATGAGATGTAGCAGGAGGGGCTGGTTTATTAGCCTGGTAAACCAGCCCCTTATACTTCATTTCATTTTGTACAGAGAGTCTGGAGCGGACAAGGGGGTAGGAGCATAGGCGGAAGTTGAAGCACCCATGGGAAAATCCCAACCCGGAAAGGGCCCAATAGCCTTTAGCATGCCGTTGACTTCCATTAATTTTAGCGTCACTTTGAAATCAAATAACTTTACATGAGAAGGACTCTGTGTGTTGATATTGGCATTGTTCTTAACCGGAGAGGACACAGCACAACATATTTGCTTCGATCGGAAATCTGTCATGTTACTGCCTTGTAAGAAACGTTTATCTGAAATTGTGCTAAAAATGGCGTCACAAATCATGCAACGGCTAGTGAGTTTCTGTCGCACAGGAGAAAATTTACCGTACTGTTTGGATAACAAGCCGTAGCCATAGTCATGCGCCTTTACTTTTCTATTCATGTTGGGGAAACATTTACATCAGTATTTCTCAAAAATAAGCTTAGAACTTGGTATTTGTTTGTAAGCAGAATCGCTATCTTTATGGATTTTACTATTCGATGCATGTGAATTGAGAAAGATGGCTAAGCTAAGCTACACGCTATAGCTTGTAGTTTACATGCTAACTAGCTAGCTCCCTTGACATGCTGGCTTGCAAGACTGCCTGGAACCAACGTTAGTTGACGAAGAATCAAGTCCCCACGTACAATATTAGCCTTCCATTCCACTAAGTGATTGCAGCTATAATGGTAGAAAAATACTTATTAAGAAAATTATCGTACACTGTATGATTTGTGATTGACCATCTACCACTCAATTTATAGTATTTGGGTTCGCTGGCCGACGTGACCGTACGTCACCCCGCGCTTGCGCAGTTGCCTGGTCACCAATTAAAAATCTCAAAATCGTGCTTTAACGGCTCCCATTGAAAACAACGCCATCCCACGGTCTATTCATTTCTACTGTCTATGGGAGCGGAGGCCATGAGAAATGATTTCTTCCTGGAGGTGTGGACCCAATTGTTAACGCCTGGTCGTCACGTATGCAATTAGCCTACCTACGCAAATGTAGCACACAAGGTCAACGTCATGGCTAACGAACACACCCTCTGCTCGTGGGATGGCGTAGTTTTCAACAGAAGCCATTGAAGCAAGATTCTGAAATTTTTAATTGGTCACCAGGCAACTGCGCAAGCGTGTGGTGACGTACGGTCACGTCGGCCAACGAACCCGAATACGATAAATTGAGTGGTAGATGCTCAATCACAAATCAGACAGCGTACGATAATTTTCTCAATACGTATTTTTCTACCGTTATAGCTGCAATCACTTACTGGAGTGGGAGGCTAATATGGTACATGGGGACTTGATTCTTCGTCAACTAACTTTGGTTCCAGGCAAGCCAACATGTCAAGGGAGCTAGCCTGTACATACCAAGCTATAGCGTGTAGCTTAGCTTAGCAATCTTTCTCAATTCACTTGCATCAAATAGTAAAATCCATAAAGCTAGTGATTCTGCTTACAAACAAATACCAATTTCTAAGCTTATGTTTTGAGAATTACTGATGTAAATGTTTCCCCAACATGAATAGAATTAGAAAAGTAAACGGGCATGACTATGGCTACGGCTTGTTATCCAAGCAGTACGGTAAATTTTCTCCTACGCAACAGAAACTCACTAGCCGCTGCATGATTTGTGACGTCATTTTTAGCACAAGTTCAGATAAACATTTCTCATCAGGCAATATTTCCGATCGAAGCAAATATGTTTTGCTGTGTCCTCTCCGGTTTACAACAATGCCAATATCACGGCACAGAGTGCCTCTTATGTAAAGCTATTCGATTTCAAAGTGACGCTAAAATGAATGGAAGGCAAAGGAATGCTAAAGGCTATTGGGCCCTTTCCGAGTTGGGATTTCCCCATGGGTGTTTCAACTTCCGCTTATGCTCCTACCCCCTTGTTCTGTACAAAATGAAGTGAAGTACGAGGGGCGGCGTTACCAGGCTACTGGTCTTCTGGAGTTTGGTGCTACGTGTGAGTAGGGGCTGTTGCCACAGATGGATGCAGGGCTGAGGATGGACCGGGCAAAACAAGGGGAAAGACCATCAAAAACACTGCGTTATGTGAGCAAACAGGGGCAATAAAAAACTCATTTGGACAAAAAAGAGCTCTGCAGTGTGTGAAAAGCACGACCAGAAGAGGTATGCCATCAACCTGCAACTACTACACAAAAGAAACAGGCAACATGTAATGAAAAAATGGAGGGGAGAGAGGGAGGGAGAGAGAGAGAGAGGGAAGGAGAGGGGGAGAAATAGGGGGAGGAAGAGAGAGAGGGAGGGAGAGAGGGAGAGAGAGAGGGAGGGAGAGGGGGAGAAATAGGGGGAGGAAGAGAGAGAGGGAGAGAGAGAGGGAGAAATAGGGGGAGGAAGAGAGAGAGGGAGGGAGGGAGAGAGAGAGGGAGGGAGAGGGGGAGAGAGGGAGGTCAGGAGAGGGAAAGAAACGGTAGATAAATAATTTACTCTATTATCTGCTCCACAAAGCTCATCAGTGAAGGCCCACAGTGGCCACGATTGAATAGCTGATTGTGTGTGTGTGTGTGTGTGTCCTCTCATCTCTAAACTTCACCCCACTAAGCTGAAAAGCATGCAGTGAGGGGAAAAAGCTCATTCTGCGGAGGTGGGGCTGCCATGTAGAGCTGTAATTAAGTGTGCCATAGGGCTGTCGGCTGTCTGAGGGTCAAACCGGTTGTGCTGCCAGGCCTGTGTGTGGTGGCCAGGCCTGTGTGTGGTGGCCAGTGATTGGCGAGGGATGATTAAAATTGATTTTCAAGGGTCTTCCTTTTCCGGGCGCTCGTCCCCTTTAGAGCATCATGAGCGGAAGGAAGACAGTCCTCTGCGAACCAGAGGCTCATATCAGTGAGGTCTTCTGTGGCGGCTCCAGGGCTGTGGTGGTGAAGTCAGAGGTGGGGAAACTATGAATTTGGTGATCACGGTGGTGGGTGCACAGTGCAACACGTGATGTTTTAAAAAGACATGACAAAACATTTTAAAGGTCTCTAGTAAAGGTCATGACAGTGTGATTTTGGTATGTTGGTAATTGTGTTTGGTACATACATTCTACTATAAGCTGAATAAACTCTATTAATATGTAGATAAACTTTGTTCAGAGGCGGATAAAGTCTGAGAGGTGGGTAAACTGTTTACTTGCGTTTATCCTCCACTACACCCCAGTCTGTCACAGTGCAGTGATTTAAAAGGCTTCGCATGTGTAAATGCACTGTGCTGTGCCGTACTGTGTTGTGCTTACCTTGAGCACCAGTGCGCAGTGGACAGATGTCTGGCTGGGAAACAGCGGAGGCTGGAGTGTGTGTAAATGCGCTGTGCTGTGCTGCGGAGGCTGGAGTGTGTGTAAATGCGCTGTGCTGCGATGCGGAGGCTGGAGTGTGTGTAAATGCGCTGTGCTGTGCTGCGGAGGCTGGAGTGTGTGTAAATGCGCTGTGCTGTGCTGCGGAGGCTGGAGTGTGTGTAAATGCGCTGTGCTGCGCTGCGGAGGCTGGAGTGTGTGTAAATGCGCTGTGCTGCGCTGCGGAGGCTGGAGTGTGTGTAAATGCGCTGTGCTGCGCTGCGGAGGCTGGAGTGTGTGTAAATGCGCTGTGCTGCGCTGCGGAGGCTGGAGTGTGTGTAAATGCGCTGTGCTGTGCTGCGGAGGCTGGAGTGTGTGTAAATGCGCTGTGCTGTGCTGCGGAGGCTGGAGTGTGTGTAAATGCGCTGTGCTGTGCTGCGGAGGCTGGAGTGTGTGTAAATGCGCTGTGCTGCGCTGCGGAGGCTGGAGTGTGTGTAAATGCGCTGTGCTGCGCTGCGGAGGCTGGAGTGTGTGTAAATGCGCTGTGCTGTGATGCGGAGGCTGGAGTGTGTGTAAATGCGCTGTGCTGTGCTGCGGAGGCTGGAGTGTGTGTAAATGCGCTGTGCTGTGATGCGGAGGCTGGAGTGTGTGTAAATGCGCTGTGCTGTGCTGCGGAGGCTGGAGTGTGTGTAAATGCGCTGTGCTGTGCTGCGGAGGCTGGAGTGTGTGTAAATGCGCTGTGCTGTGCTGCGGAGGCTGGAGTGTGTGTAAATGCGCTGTGCTGTGCTGCGGAGGCTGGAGTGTGTGTAAATGCGCTGTGCTGTGCTGCGGAGGCTGGAGTGTGTGTAAATGCGCTGTGCTGTGCTGCGGAGGCTGGAGTGTGTGTAAATGCGCTGTGCTGTGATGCGGAGGCTGGAGTGTGTGTAAATGCGCTGTGCTGTGCTGCGGAGGCTGGAGTGTGTGTAAATGCGCTGTGCTGTGCTGCGGAGGCTGGAGTGTGTGTAAATGCGCTGTGCTGTGATGCGGAGGCTGGAGTGTGTGTAAATGCGCTGTGCTGTGCTGCGGAGGCTGGAGTGTGTGTAAATGCGCTGTGCTGTGATGCGGAGGCTGGAGTGTGTGTAAATGCGCTGTGCTGTGCTGCGGAGGCTGGAGTGTGTGTAAATGCGCTGTGCTGTGATGCGGAGGCTGGAGTGTGTGTAAATGCGCTGTGCTGCGATGCGGAGGCTGGAGTGTGTGTAAATGCGCTGTGCTGCGATGCGGAGGCTGGAGTGTGTGTAAATGCGCTGTGCTGTGCTGCGGAGGCTGGAGTGTGTGTAAATGCGCTGTGCTGTGCTGCGGAGGCTGGAGTGTGTGTAAATGCGCTGTGCTGTGCTGCGGAGGCTGGAGTGTGTGTAAATGCGCTGTGCTGTGCTGCGGAGGCTGGAGTGTGTGTAAATGCGCTGTGCTGTGCTGCGGAGGCTGGAGTGTGTGTAAATGCGCTGTGCTGTGCTGCGGAGGCTGGAGTGTGTGTAAATGCGCTGTGCTGCGCTGCGGAGGCTGGAGTGTGTGTAAATGCGCTGTGCTGTGCTGCGGAGGCTGGAGTGTGTGTAAATGCGCTGTGCTGTGATGCGGAGGCTGGAGTGTGTGTAAATGCGCTGTGCTGTGATGCGGAGGCTGGAGTGTGTGTAAATGCGCTGTGCTGTGATGCGGAGGCTGGAGTGTGTGTAAATGCGCTGTGCTGCGCTGCGGAGGCTGGAGTGTGTGTAAATGCGCTGTGCTGTGCTGCGGAGGCTGGAGTGTGTGTAAATGCGCTGTGCTGCGATGCGGAGGCTGGAGTGTGTGTAAATGCGCTGTGCTGTGCTGCGGAGGCTGGAGTGTGTGTAAATGCGCTGTGCTGTGCTGCGGAGGCTGGAGTGTGTGTAAATGCGCTGTGCTGTGCTGCTGCTTACCTTGAGCACCAGTGCGCGGGGGACAAATGTCTGGCTGGTAGGCTGAAGTGTGTGTTTAGCTTTTGTTGGTTGGGCTTACACTTCCGCCAGGGCTATTTCTGTGTCTCGGTCAGGCTATCTGCACAGCCCCAAGTATGGAAATAACATGCAAGTTTTCCTTGGCGTACCCTTGTGTTTTGTGTTTGAACTTGGAGTCGTTCTCTCTCTCGCTCTGTAGCTTTTTTTCTCCCCTCTGAAAACAAAAGAAAAAAGCTCATCTGTATTTAGATCACTACATTTCCATGGGCAGTTAGGTTTGTGGTGGGGGACGTGGCGGCCCTTTGGCCAACAGCTCTGAGGTCCGGCCTTCTGTCCCAGGGAGTGGGGGGTCACTGCGTCTCTGGTCTGTCTGCTCTGTTTATTTTATAGAGCACAGGTTTAATCGCTCCACAGCCTCCTTCTAGTGGCAACACGTATGAAGGTTCCTCTGTGTGTTTGTGTGTATGTGTGTGTGTGTGTGTAAAATTGGTCTGTAGCCGACCGATTCCATGGTAGAGCGAGGGAAAAGCAGTGAGAAAGAAACAGGAAACAAGTGTGGCGGGGCGAACTCCACAGGGTTATGGTTGTTAAAGTCCGCCAGCCTTCATTAGTTAAATGAGGTCATTATTTTCTCTGTGATTCAAGGTCTATTTCTGTGGGCCTGTGTACTCCGCATGTAATTGGTGGCAGCGAGTGAGCGAGCGAGCACTCCTGGACCATGAGGCAGAAAGAGCTGGGCAAGGCTGAGCGAAGTTCCTCCGAAGACAGCGGGGTGACAGGCAGCTTACAAAGGACGGTTGCCTATTTTAGTCTGAAAAGCCTTGTTTGTCACAGGCCATGTTCCCCTGCATGACAAATGGAAGGGGGGGAAGGGGGGGGGGGGGGTGCGGCACATTAAGACCTCTGCCATTAACATCTTTATTGGGCTACCTAGCTGCGACGCCATTGTCTGGGAGACCCGGGAGAGAGAACACGCTCCTTTGAGAGCGTTGCAAGGTGTGCTTAAAATCCCCTTTTTTTCCCCCTATCCCCCAAGCGAGCATTGTTAACACTCGCGGTTAGCATGAAAGCTAACATGGCGGGTGTGCCATTTACGCTTCACGAATTAAGCAGCCAGGGTCATTATGCAAGTGCAGGGAGAGTGTGGCACAAATTGTCCCGGGCCGGGCAAAAAGGCTTATTTATAGCCCACAGAAGGCCCGGGAGCCAGGCGGCTCTAATAGTGCAATCTGTATTCCTAATGGTCCTGCCCTGCATCGCCGTTCCATTTGGCTTGGTACAGGTGCATTAATGCGGCCTTGTTTTAGTGCCTCGCCTGATGGGCTGCACAGCACAGGCCCCCTTTGAGGCGAGCATGCAGTGCAAGAATGCCCTCTGCTGGCCATAAGGAGCAACAGCTACTCTCAGGGTTAATCTTTTTAAATCGTGTCCAGAACTAATGACAAAAATAATCGCTACCCTTGTTTGTGGGCTGAAGTTCTTTGATTGATTCATTTCTTATTTTTTCATTGTTTCATCTTACGTAAACTGTGCTCAGAATGAACTTCCCTCATTAAGAAAATTAGTCTTTCAAAAACATTTTGGCCTGACAGCTCAGTGCAACCAATCTGCCGAACACACATCCATGGGAAAGGGGCACATTTAGAAATGTCTGTGGCACAAATCTGTCTTTTCCACAGCAAACAAACAATGACATTGCTGTGGGAAGGAAAGAAAAAGTGTTGTTCATTAAAGCTGCTGTTCCAGAATGCTTTGCTCCCAATTAACCTTCAAGCTCATCAGTCACAATCAATATGGAGTGCAGGCTTGTTTTTTTTTCCAAAATTGAGAAGTGGTAATTATCAGGCTGTATTCATCTAGTTAATGAAACAATGCTCCAATATGCCTGCAGCTAAAAGTTAATTGAGTTCTATTTTCTGAGAAAGGCAGGAAGGGCCAATGCCAGGACGTCAGATTGGGCCGGGCCCGTGTGGTGTCCCTGAGCTGTGCTAACCGTGCCTGGCGTGGGCTAGTGTGGATTGGAGCCTCCCCATCTCCCAGAATGCACTGTGTGAGGGCACGCTCATGATAGAACTCATCCCCCGCCACTTCACTGCCTCTCTTTTGGCACATCTCTCTGGCATCTTATCTGTCACATTAATTATTACAGCTATCGATCTTCGTGCTGCAATTTTAAACCGCACTGAGCACGAGTCCCCTTTCTCAGTTCTTTCCCTCTTTCCTTTCAGCCTTCTGTATACAGCATCTTTAGTGTGTGGATAGGTTTGGACATTTAGAATATTTTCTGTTAAATGAAAAAGAAAGAAGTGAAAAATATAAAACAAATATAAAACAACATAACACAGGGTCTATTTAGTTGTTCCAACAATTAGATCAGATTTATTCTTTTAGTTTACCCTAATCTGTTCAAGTAACCTGGAGTTATCCCCAGACTCAGCCCATGTTGAGTAATGATATTTGAGTATATTTGCTCACTATTTTGCTGTGATTTTTCTGCATGAAAGCAAGACCATTTTTTACATTTAAAGCATTTGTTGAAAGTAATTTCATTTCATTGATACAGCCATCAAAAATGTACCATCTAATTTTGGGCATTTTGAGAAAAAAAAAAGAATTACAGCCCTGCAAATAAATTTAACAACTGCAGCTCAGTAGGTTTTTGTAAGCTATATGTCAATGCTGAGACTGTTTCACATGCAATTAAAACATGAGGCAATCACGCCAACTCATTCAGATTTATTTGGTGTCCATTTGAAGTTAAAGCCATTTTGTTTGCAAGTCAAACCCAAGTTTATTGGGCCGTTAATCCAATCAATAATCTCTCTTCCCTCCAATTTCACCTCCGCCTCCTCTCCTCTCCTCTCCTCTGCATGATGGAAATCTCCGGCCTGACAGGAGCCATCTGTGGGATGAGAGCTCGTTCAGTGGCTGCGCCTTATTTATGACCGTGCTTCGGCTGCACACATTTGTCACCACGCCGGCTACACATCAGACACACCGCACTGCGTGTAAAGGATGTCCCTAAACTATAGGGAGGGACTCCAGCAGCTGAGCTGTGTGGGTGAGGTGAGGACAGACACAGCTCAGATTTAGCCGATTCAACCTTCAAACCAAAAGGGCTACTGGCCACTTGTTTCTATGTTAATGTGTTAGTGTGTGGTAAGTGTTCTCTTAAAAACAGTCTGGTCCAGCAGGGCTGCTAATGGGCTTGTTTGAAATCGTCTGTCTGGCTAGAGGCCGACTTAAAGCAATGCATTCTGGACTTGACATGGTGACAGTTTTAGACAATCTCGTCCAAAAGTCAGTGTACCGCATGGGTGGGTACAGTACGGTACGGTGACCTCACTAGGTCATGGCACGTTGGCATTTAATCAGCTTAAAGCCATTCATACCCACGACTGTCTGACACAGCAGGAGTCCAGATATACCAGGGCTGCATAGTGGCTGGAGGTAAAAGTATACGTTGCTATCTTAGGTTTAACCAGTGCTACACAGTGGTTTGCCTAAAGTGCCACTTTGACTTATTTTGCAACCATTTTGGAGTCGGGCAGATTCAGGGCTGTTGGCCACAAAGCCTCCTCACATGTCTCTGTAAAGGTTTGTGATGAGCAAAATCAAGGCCTTCAGCCTTAGTGGTTCCACACTGCAGCTGACTTTTTTTGCTAGGATTACAAAATGGAAAATGGATAGTTCAGCTAAAAAGAGCTTCTGTTACATGACCAATTAGTGCCCTATGTGGCATGTGTACGGCTGGTACAACCCTCATCAATATCATTATAAACAAACCACACGCTTTTCTGCTTCCACTGGCACCCAAATAAATGACTATGGAAGATGTGAGTCACAGTCAATAGAAGGATTAATGGGACCTATAAATGTCTCATTATCCAGCCCGATGGCCAGGGGTTGCCTATGATTGCCAGTGTGAACCTGCCTCTGATGACACAGTCAGGCCTGGACAAAATGGAGACAGTTCAGACGGCCACAGAAATCCTAAGAGTTTAACATTTATTTTGAAATTTCTCAGACCGTTTTGAAGAAGAAAATGAATACAACAACTTTAACATAACATAAAAGCTGGTGGCATCAAAAACAAAGAAAACTAAAAAATAAAGATAAAAGCGAGAGCTTAAAAAATTGGCTAAACATTTTGAGGTGGTGGGGATAAATGTCAAGGTTACCATGACTGATGTTACCATGACTGCTGTAGTATGAAGGCACTATCAAGTATTGAGCTAATGTCTGCCATCTGATTGGTTCACCCGTACCGTTGAAAAGTCCTTCAGAACCCGACCCAGTGGCCCGGAGACACGTTCAGGCTCCTTATCCTGCAGGCTCCACCTCATGATGACTGCGCATTCCGGTATGACTGTGACGTGTGTGGATAGCGGTCTGTGTTACTGAAACACAGATGCCAGGATCCGCTTGAGTAGATGTGGACAGTAGTAAGCGAAGCTTGGGTTTTAGGACAGGAAGAGTGGAGCTCGGGCTGGAGCCATGTGACCCCCACCTCCTCCCCAGTCCCACACTGTGTGTCTTACGGCTGGGCTTAGTCTGGGCAGATCAACACCAAGTCCTTGAAAAAGCACCCTGGATCCTCAATAGTCTTTAGGTGTGTGGTGAGTTGTCTTAATCAGTTCATGAAGTTTCCCTATTCATGCCATCGAGATCTGACGCCCCTCTAGACTAATCTTGTTCACACAGTCACTGGAGACTTACCAAAGTCAGTTGGCCATGCACCAAGGGGTCATAAAGAACAAATATTTTAACAAAATGCATTTTTGTTTTCAATGACAGACTAAATGGGAGCGATTTATGGAAATATCTTCATTGATATCTTTTTTTCTTCTGTTAAATGTCATACAAATATGATCTGCCTGTTCTCCCCAGCTGGGTGGATAGTGTTCCATGTTTGTCATTAACAGTATGTGTGTCTTTTTTTCTAACAACCATTTGGTCCAAATACATAAAATATGTACTGCTTGTGTAGATACAATATGTACAGATTTGGATTTGAGTTTGCGGTTCTTTCATACTCATTTCCCTCTTCCTAACCCCAAAACACTGTAAACACTGTACAATGCGTTCTAACAAAACAAAAGAAAACATCAAATGCTGTGTGTATGCACACACCCAGAGAACGCAAGTCTGCCAAAAATAATGAGCGCAGAAATGGGTCGTTAGTAAACAGAGGCAAGGCTACTTTCACGTTGATTATAATACCTGCTCTCTGGCACCCTGCTCGTCTTTTCTCGCCTGGGTCTGGAAAAGCACATATATTTCTCTGTCTCTGTCTCTCTCTCTCTCACACACACACACACACAATGCTTCCACACGTATGATAATATTACACTCTTGAGGTGCCAGTTAATTACAAAAAAAGAAAATGGTTAGAAACACATCTTGACCTTCTAAGTGTTTTTAGACAAAATAAGAAGCATGAGAGCGCACAGTGCAAGTCAAGAGGAGGATGTGGGGGGGGGGGGGGGCTGTGGCCTACAGCAGGTGAGTGAGGCCAGCAGACAGGAAGTCTGCAGTGAGACCAGCAGACAGGAAGTCTGCAGTGAGACCAGCAGACAGGAAGTCTGCAGTGCCTCCAGCAGCAGCAGTGGGGTAGCTACACCAGCAGTGGGCAGACCAGATCAGAGAGCAGCTGGATGGAGCAGCCAGCGGATGGAGCTGGTGATGGAGATGACCCCCCACTTTCTCCCTCGTCCCCAAAACCCAGCCACCAACTCTCTCCCTCGTCCCCAAAACCCAGCCACCAATCCACTGCTGCAGCACGCTTTGCTTTTAACATGGCAAAGCAAACGGCGTCACACACACACACACACACACACACACACAGGTGCTTTACCGTGAGCAAAGCAAACACCCTCACACACACACAGGTGCCCCACCCTGATCCCCAGCCTCCACAGTTGGCAGTTGGCTTGTGATGACCACCTGTACAAAGACCTCTCGCCCACAATCCCGCTCTCCCCCAGTGTATGTGACAAAAAACAAAAAACAAAACAAAAACAAAACAAAAACCCAAAGCTGAGAGGCCTGGAGGCCCAGAGTGGTGCTGGGTAATTAAGGGTCCGTGCTGCCCTCTCCAGCCACCTCTGCTCCGACTCCGACCCCGACCCCGATCCCAACCCCTCCCCCACCCGCTGAGGCTGCGTCACGTCTCTCTCGCTCTCGCTCTCTCTCCGCCGAAGAGCGCGGGCTCAGTTCACTTTGGGGTAGATCTTCTCGTAGAAGAAGTTCTGCGCCAGCACGTACAGCTCGCCGTCCTTCTCCCGCACGGCATGGGCACGCACGAACTGGAACTGCTCCAGGGCGAACTCGTAGAACTCGTTCTCCATCTTCCAGATGGGCGACTGCTGCAGCTTGCCGATGGACTCCTTGGTGGGCGGCTTCTTCTCGCTCGTCTTCCTCAGGTGAGACTTCTTACCTGCGAATGAGAGTGTCAATCGAAAAGGGGAAAAATGCCATGAAAAAAACTGCTGTAAATCAAAACATATTTACACACTTTAAAAAATAGAATAGAATGTCTTTTATTGACACTTCACACACGTACAATGTACACTACACACCTACACAATGAAATTGAAAGAATGTACTCAATAATGGAATAATGTTGGAAGTAGCTGCCCTTCGGGTAGATGTCATGACTTGTAGCTGCTGCTGTGGCCTCCTTAAAGACGCGTGGCAGAGAGAGACTTCTGCCTACCTGTGCGGTAGAGGTCATGAGTTGTAGCTGCTGAGAGTGGGTCCTGCCTACCTGTGCGGTAGAGGTCGGTGCTGCCTACCTGTGCGGTAGAGGTCGGTGGCCCCCTTGAAGAAGCGTGGCAGTGCGGCCTACCTGTGCAGTAGAGGTCGGTGCTGCCTACCTGTGCAGTAGAGGTCGGTGCTGCCTACCTGTGCAGTAGAGGTCGGTGCTGCCTACCTGTGCAGTAGAGGTCGGTGCTGCCTACCTGTGCGGTAGAGGTCGGTGGCCCCCTTGAAGAAGCGTGGCAGTGCGGCCTCCAGCATCATGATGAAGTCCTCCAGCTCCTCCGTCACCCCCACCAGCAGGTACTCGTTGACCAGGTTGTACTTGGCCTGCTCCAGGGCCCACCGGCTGCCCACATTCCTGCACACAGACACCACACCACACAACCATAGACTGTACATAAGACAACTGGACAAACCCTCTGTGAGCTCACGCATGGCTTCTGCAGCCAGCCCCCAGTGGACATGTGCGGTACTGCAACTTTAGAACGTTCAGCTTGCGCTTAATTGTTTAGTCTGGAAAGTTGCTGCTTGGACACAACACAAACACGTAAGACAAAGTAAAAGCAATATATACAACTGAATCTGTGTCTGTGCAATGTGCAAGCCGGTCTGTAGTGCCAGCTGCTCCACAGTGACACGACAGCTCAAGAGCTGAATCTGGAATCTGGAACTGAATCAAAGTGTTTGTGCAATGTGCAAGCTGGTCTGCATGTGCATGGGTAATAATTACAGACACAAAGAGGTGCTTCTGTAGGAGAGAGAGAGAAAGAGAGAGGGAGAGAGAGAAAGAGACATTTGAAGCAGAGAGAGAGGAAGAGAGGAAGAAAAAGAGAAAGAAAGATAGAGACAGAGAGAGAGAAACAAAGAGAAAGAGAGAGAAAGAAAAAGAAAGAAAGATAGAGAGACAGAGAGAGAGAGAGGGAGAGAGAGAAAGAGACATTTGAAGCAGAGAGAGGAAGAGAGGAAGAAAAAGAGAAAGAAAGATAGAGACAGAGAAAGAGAAACAGAGAAAGAGAGAGAAAGAAAAAGAAAGAAAGATAGAGACAGACAGAGAGAGAAAGAGAGGGAGAGAGAGAAAGAAAAAGAGAGATATAGACAGACAGAGAGAGAGAGATTTGAAAGGCCGTCTGGGGGACTAGTGGGGTTGAGGGGCATTGGCCGAACCCACCAGCACTCGGAGTAGTGTCCACAGAAGAAGGGGATCTGCAGCCAGAGCTTCTCTGGGGCGCAGTCAGACCCACCCGATGACACACACTCGTCAAATGTCTGCAACACACACACACACACACACACACACACACACACACACACACACACACACACACACACACACACACACACACACACACACACACAGAAACACAGACTTAATTGCAGTATGTTGTGTTTGTATAGTCAGTGTGCTCTATAAAATAGATCTAGTCTGGTAGTAAAATTGATGACCATGATGACACATACAGCGGTGAATTACAATCTCAACTGCCTCTCAAAATGTATTTCATGTGTACATTTCCATATTTGTGTGACCTCGGCTATTTGAATAGTAGTACTTAGCATCCGTTAGCTGCTGTGGTGAGCCTCTGAGGCCAGCTGAACCAGGAGCTAATGTCTATTTCTGACAGCGCTATGTGCTCCTGCACATAAAGAATGGGTGTCCCTCTGAGCAAGTCATTTATAGCCTGATGCGGCCTCTGCACACAACCCCTGACTACTTCACAAAGGCTCACACCAGACTGGGGCCGTGACCACCAGTCCACTCTGTCCCCAAACACCTATGCCACCATCACCTGTCACATACACCCATGCCACCGTCATGCTGGGCTTGACAATGGTGCTGATTCTGCTGACAGCTCTGGTCACGTCATAGTGATGAACTGCCACGGCAACTCAGCCCGACACCAGTACTGATGCAGCTGTAGCCTAAGCACTAAGCACAGGCTTACTTCTCTATAGTAGACTACAGTGCTGTAACCTACTGTAAGCACAGCCTAACCTCTCTATAATAGACTACAGTGCTGTAACCTAGGCACAGACTAACTTCTCTATAATAGACTACAGTGCTGTAACCTAGGCACAGACTAACTTCTCTGTAATAGACTACAGTGCTGTAACCTACTGTAAGCACAGACTAACTTCTCTATAGTAGACTACAGTGCTGTAACCTACTGTAGGCACAGACTAACTTCTCTATAATAGACTACATTGCTGTAACCTAGGCACAGACTAACTTCTCTATAATAGACTACAGTGCTGTAACCTAGGCACAGACTAATATCTCTGTAATAGACTACAGTGTTGTAACCTACTGTAAGCACAGACTAACTTCTCTATAATAGACTACAGTGCTGTAACCTACTGTAAGCAGACTTACTTCTCTGTAATAGACTACAGTGCTGTAACCTCAGCACAGACTTACTTCTCTATAATAGACCAGAGTCCCAATGTCACTACCAGCTAGCCTATCTACCTTCATTTGTAAATGTCATCACTATCTTTGTCTGTAAAGCACCTTGGATCAACTCCTGTTGTTTTTAAATGTGTTATACAAATAAATTAACTTGACTTAGTTAAAGTACTAAAATGGGCAAATTAGAAATAAACGGTCCTGTTGTTAAAACACACCCACATCATGGCATGTGAACCTTTTCTCACACCGTGTACATTACATTTAGGAGACCATACAGACACAAGCAGACAGGAGAAGAGCATGGTTAGCATGAGGAGAGAGAGCATGGTTAGCATGAGGAGAGAGAGCATGGTTAGCAGCATGAGGAGAGAGAGCATGGTTAGCATGAGGAGAGAGAGCATGGTTAGCAGCATGAGGAGAGAGAGCATGGTTAGCAGGAGGAGAGAGAGCATGGTTAGCATGAGCAGTGAGCTTGGCCAACATGATCACACTCTGTTTATGCACCAGGACAACAGTGTTAGACATTCTAATGACTATGAATCATTCTCTGATGAGACAAACTACACAAGAGAGAACTGACTGCATGAGTGTAGAGCTAATTAGAGCCATTTACTGATACCACACCTGCTGCTGTGTCTTGATTTGCAGTGATTTCATGGTGAGCACATTTTCAGGTTAGATTTGTGATGAGACAGAACAGCCTTACTAAGCACAACCACGCAATGTCATGCACTTGTGTTTTGGAAGTCCCTCTGGTCACCTGCTTTTAAGCTTTTTACAATCACTGAATAAAAGCATGTGGGGGAGCATGTCCCCATCACTAAGAGTTACAGTAAGGTATACCAGCACAATGCTTTGGCCTCTGCCCTTGTAATACTGCAAGTGTCCGCAACTTAACCTCAGGCTTAGAGCACTGATGTTACGGTTTTTACAATCACTGAATAAAAGCACCACATGTGGGGGTGCATGGGAGCCAAATTGATTTAGCCTGTTGCGTTCAGAGTTTAACTATTTTTTATCATTTGTCCCAGAAGGCTAACAATGGAAGTGGTAGGTGCCCTTAGACGAAGCATGACGACTACGCTATTTTTAAACCATTAAAACAACTCGAAGAAACTCCACACTCCATCGGTAGTACAACAAAGGCTCTGGCATTCAAAACAAATTACTGAGAATATTGTAAATGTACACAAAGTTTATAACTTTTCTTACATGCAGTAGTTTGCAGTTGTTTTTTTGTCGCCGCCATGATGAAAGCCCAAACAAGTCGATTGTACTACCTCTCCTCCTATTCTTCCTGCTGGTTCGTGTTCGTCAATCGACTTGTGCGGACTTTCATCATGACGGCGATGAGAAACTACAGCAAGGTACTGCATGTCAAAATTGTTTTATTAATAAATGTTGTGTACACTTACAAAGTTCTCAGTGCCTCATTTTTAATGTCAGGGCCTTTGTTGTACTACCGATGGAGTGTGGAGTTTCTTCGAGCTGTTTTAATGGTTTAAAAATAGCATAGTCGTCATGCTTCGTCTAAGGCCACCTACCACTTCCATTGTTAGCCTTCTGGGACAAACGCTAAAAAATAGTTAAACTCTGAATGCAACAAGGTAAATCAATTTTGCTCCTCAGTACACATACCAACTCGGTATGATGTTTTAACATGCCAATTTTTTTTTTTACACCGAAGTTCTCTTTTAAGGTTTTTACAATCACTGAATAAAAGCACCACATGCGGGCGTGCATGTCTCCAACACTAAGAGTTACAGTAAGGTATACCAGCACAATGCTTTGGCTTCTGCCATTGCAATACTGCAAGTGTCCCCAACTTAACCTCAGACTTAAGGCTTAGAGCACTGATGTTAAGGTTTTTACAATCACTGAATAAAAGCACCACATGTGAAGGTGCACATCTCCAACACTAAGAGTTACAGTAAGGCATACCAGCACAATGGTTTGGCCTCTGCAATACTGTAAGTGTCCCCAACTTAACCTCAGACGTAAGGCTT
>CM050212.1:3685000-3705000 GCA_027475355.1 Coilia nasus
TCTGTCTCTGCACCATCGCTGACCCCTGCTCTACAGTATAGGGGATGCATATCTGTCTCTGCACCATCGCTGACCCCTGCTCTACAGTATAGGGGATGCATATCTGTCTCTGCACCATCGCTGACCCCTGCTTTACAGTATAGGGGATGCATATCTGTCTCTGCACCATCGCTGACCCCTGCTCTACAGTATAGGGGATGCATATCTGTCTCTGCACCATCGCTGGGGTGCCAGTGAGAATCCCTCTGCATGCCAACACATGCCTGGGGTTGCTGACACCTGCTCTACAGTATAGGGGATGCATATCAAGAGATGAGAATCCCTCTGCATGCCAACGCATGCCTGGGGTTGCTGACCCCTGCTCTACAGTATAGGCCACAGCCTCTAACTCATCACCCTCTCCTCTCCTTGTCTTTCAGGAGGAGGATTGGGCAGCAACCAGCACTGCGCTTCTTTGCTCATTAGAAGCATCACCACTACCTGCTGCTTCCTGCCTGCTCACCTGTCTCTGCAAACTGTGCATATGGCTGTTACGCAGGCATCCTGTTGGTTTGAGAAGCCTTTGCTGTCTGCTCAGGAGCTCAGTGGTGGATGGGGATGGCTCTCTAGTATGCTGATGCAGAAGGTGAATAATGCATAGGGGTCTGTTAGGCGAGCTGGCTTGTTAGGCATGCCAATGTCGCTTGGCATCGTCTCTTGAGAAGAGTACTGCAGTGTGATCACTGACTCACTGGTTTAGCTATTACACGCACTACTCCCACACACACACACACACACACACACACACACACACACACACACACACACACACACACACACACACACACACAAAGACTCTTCGGTCTAGGGTTCACAAACTCCATGGCACTTTGAGAACACATGAGATTCCTGTTATGTCAACTCAAGTTGGAGAAGTTCTGTGAAACTGTAGACTCCCGTGTGAGTGCTCAGCATGCAACAGCTGATAGTAGGTGCTCTGATAGTAGGTGCTCTGATAGTAGGTGCTCTGGTAGTACGTGCTCTGATAGTAGGTGCTCTGAGCCAGACTGATCTCATACTCTTGCAGAGCAAAAGCTCCAGTCAGGACCTTAGAGGAGGAATGCTGGTGGGATGCTGGAGCCACATTAGGATGCAGGAGTTACATCTCAGCCAGATGCCTCAGAGATGCTTCAGAGAGCTTAATGAAAAAACAAAAGCGAATAATTTCTCTTGACTGCTACGCCAGGCGAAAGTGTACTTTCCCCTAATCAGGCGAGGAGTTTTGAACAGCTGGGGCATCCACAAGCAAGTCTCCCAGGACAACTTTGACCCAGATGGAGTAACTCACATAAATCCACATTTGCAGTTTTACTCCTCGTTTGTAGTTCATCTTATGCTATCATACTCGATGCAACTGGGAAGTTAATCAACCTCAGTCAAGTGACTGAAACTGACAGGCTATTTCTGTTGCCAGCTAGCCTCAATCAAACAGTCAAAATGTACATTACACATCGCAAATAATGATGACTAATAGAGAGTTTTCCAAGGGTTCTCTAAAAAAGGACACAGGCCACGCAAATCTTCTTGATGTACGATTAAAATCATTACCAGAGAATCAACACACACCTACCTTCATCTTCACCTTCACAAAAATACGGCAAATCTTTCTTCCTTCCCCAATTTCCTTCAGGATAAATAAAGTATCTATTTCCATGTATCTAGCAGAAGAGATCCTGTTATCGACAGATCACCCATTATCAGCCACTTCCCTGCTGTTCCACTTAAAACAGTGCTTTTACCTGGTAAAAAAGAAGTTATCACAGGGAAAATAGACCAATTTAGCTCCTGTTTGAGTAAGTGAACTCATAACGTTTATTTTAAACTGATTTCGCTTCCAAATTGTTCTCACCACCTGGCCAATAACAGACTTGCTTACGCCATCTCTCTTATAACATTGGGTCTGTTTTTTAACAATCATTCCTCTCCTTCTCCACCCATCTTTCTCCACCTCCCTCCCTCCATCCCTCCCTCCCTCCATCCCTCCATCCATCCCTCCCTCTCACCTGGTCCTGCAGGGACATGACGGGGTTGTTCTTGGTGGTGTTGATGTGCAGCACGTGGAAGTGGTTCCTGGAGCAGAGGTCGTAGGCGATGTTGGTGAAGGAGGTGCTGGCCGTCTTGGGCACGCGGTTGTAGATGATGACCATGTCGTCCCCGTCCCCGAGCGCTGTGGCATCCCGCGCCCCCTCCTGCATGTGCCTCTGCTCCACCTCCCGCACCTCATGCCTGGCTATGGTGCGCTCTGCAGGGCGACACAGATTACATTTCATTACATTCAGCTTCATCCTCATCACACACGTACAAATACAGGGTAATCAGAAGTGCAAGGAGCAGCAAGTGTGAGATATACAGTATGCACACTATACACATACAGTATTAAGGGAAATAATACAAATAAACCTCGTCACAGTTTACCCCATGAAGTGGTGCTACTCAGTCAGTGTAATTACATGCACAGGAGAAAGCTGCTTCAGCAGAACACAACGTTTCTGTAATGTACATGCAAACCATGAAGCTGCTTCAGCAGAACACAACGTTTCTGTAATGTACATGCAAACCATGAAGCTGCTTCAGCAGAACACAACGTTTCTGTAATGTACATGCAAACCATGAAGCTGCTTCCCTTCCCTGTTGTCGTGTTGTCAAACAGCTGTTTGTGTGTGTGTGTGTGTGTGTGTGTGTGTGTGTGTGTTCATGCATGTGGACATGTGTGCATGTAACATGACCCTTTTTGTTGTCTCTAGAGCCCAATCCCTATGCTTCCCGCTGCCTCACTGCTCTGATTCAGGGCTGGTTACAGACAAAGACAGTCTCCTTCTGATCCACAGGGATGTCTGCTAGCGCTTCTGGCAAAACCACACACATGCATACCGACTGTGTTAAAGAAAAGCCCAACAATGGAGACGAAGCCGGGTCCTCTGACTGACTGACCGACCAGACCAGTCATCTGTGCTGACCACAGAAGAGGCCCTTTGTGGATGAGGCCGGCGCAAGGTCGGCCAACTGAGTCTCCGTCATTTATCTCATTGAAACGCCTGAGTCTCCATCATTTAACCAAGATCCCCTCACAGACTTTTGCTCAGAGTTTCTGTGGTTCAAACACTATGTATGTGGCCTACCAGATACCCTCACAGGCCTTGGCTCTGAGATTCTGTGGTTCAAACACTATGTATGTGGCCTGCCAGATACCCTCACAGGCCTTGGCTCTGAGATTCTGTGGTTCAAACACTATGTATGTGGCCTGCCAGCTGCTATTTATGGCCCCTGAAGATCTCAATCGTTCTCTTCATTCTGATGGCGCTAATGCTGATGCTGGGCTACATGCCTCATTTCATAAAGAAAGCCTCTTCACAAACTGGAACTGCTGACTCAGACCTCATGGATCTACAGCTGCTGCCATCAGACAGTTGCGGTAATGTGTCCTTCAAAGCCTGTGTGTGTTTGAAGGGTACTGGCGGCCTGTGTGTGTTTGAAGAGTACTGGTCGCCTGTGTGTGTTTGAAGGGTACTGGTAGCCTTGTGTGTGTTTGAGGAGGACTGCTCGCCTTGTGTGTGCAGGATGCCTTGTTGAAACTACCTCCTTCTGTCTCTGCAGGATCTCTGGCTCAACTGGAACTACGCTGACAAACAACAAAGCACACAAGACTTTTTAACTGTCAACTAACCGACATTTTACAGGGAGCTTAACATCGGAAAAATAAAGATGCCTTTGTTTACAAAACTGTCTTTGCATGCTTCATTCCAATTAACTCACAGCATCTAAAATCAGACCCACCAGTCCACCCTTGGATTTACTTACTGAACCTGAAGCAACATCTGGATTTTATTCTGCTTCAGTAGCCACAGACATTAGTTTCTTCCTGCCAAGAGTGGCGAGCGAGAAATCATTGATATTTAGTGGCGCTAACTATTTGTAATGGTTTGTGTGCAAACTTCAACTCTTTCTGAAGTTGTCATTCCTCAGCATTTAAGCCAAAGGCAGGATTTGTAATACACAGAGGTAAAAAAAACAAAGACAGAAAAAAGGAAACACTAAAATGCATTGCAATTTACTTTTACACAGCAGCCATGCTGTTATACTAGGCACAGGAGCCTAGTGAGGAGCCAGAGGGAGCACAAGCAGTCAAACCGACGCCATGTCTGCACTGTAATAGGTCTGGCCATTCATTTTATTTACAAAATGGAAGGTGTGTAAGTGTGTGAGTGTGAGTATAACACACAGGAAGACAAAGGACTGAAACAGGAACCGAATCTGCTTGGGAAGGCATTTTGTCTTTTCTAACAAATTTGATTCTGACTTTTATAGTCCATGTGTTGCCTTTACTTTTACGGTGCACCATCGGTCAGTGTATCTGGAAATAGTAAAACTGTAAAACCTCTAAACCTCAATTATACATTCCCTTCAACTCTACACCTCAATTATACATTCACTTCAACTCTACACCCCTCTCAACTCTACACCTCAAATATACATTCCCTTCAACTCTACACCCCTCTCAACTCTACACCTCAAATATACATTCACTTCAACTCTACACCCCTCTCAACTCTACACCCCTCTCAACGCCACACCCCTCTCAACGCCACACCCCTCTCAACGCCACACCCCTCTCAAGTACATTCCCCTCAAATAATATGCGTAAGTGTGTGAGCGTGAGTATAAGTTTCAAAGTGTCTCTCTGTAAGCAGCAGGCTAAACCTTACTGCTGTTCAACCCCTCCACTCATACACCTTGGCAGTTTCGTTGCCTGAAGCCCCACTTCTAATATTTCACGGGGTATTCACCTCATTCATAAAGAAACCACTCCTTAGTTCTCCACAACTACTTCCCTGTTCTGGTTTTAAAGCAGTGTCAGACTGTGTGTAGGAACACAGTACATATTGCTGGTTGCATGCATGTGTATCTAAAACCTTATGCCTTACACAAACCCATGTTAATGATCCTGTCCCACTATACTATTTATTGATTGGATTCTGGTCTAGACTCAGGATCAAATGTAATGTCTAGGAGGGGGAGCTGACAAGTACAACAGAGTCTATGTACAGGGGATGTTCCTGCAGATATACAAGCAAATTCTTCTCAAAGCAAGTGTGTGCCATGATGCAATTCATGCATTATTTACCACACCTTGCCTGGGGTCGCTGTAAGAAAGTGTACCAGCAGATCAGAGATGATCCTTTTCCTACTGTAAAGACACACACACACACACACACACACACATGCAATTACACACGGAGGGCCCGAGGCGAACGAAGGGGCCCGAACGACTGTCATTCCCCACCTCCGGCTACCGGCGCAGAGAAACAGCGCCTGCAGATATTAATCAGGGGCTCTAACAAGGCCCCACAGGTCCAGCAGCTCAGTGTGTGTGGAGGTGTGCGTCAGTGTCATCCGATGCCCAGGGAATGCAGCACCCTCCCCCATACGGGTCTACTACCCCCACCCCCATACGGGTCGACTACCCCCACCCCCATACGGGTCGACTACCCCCTCCCCCATACGGGTTTACTACCCCCACCCCCATACGGGTCGACTACCCCCTCCCCCATACGGGTCGACTACCCCCTCCCCCATACGGGTCTACTACCCCCACCCCCATACGGGTCGACTACCCCCACCCCCATACGGGTCGACTACCCCCACCCCCATACGGGTCGACTACCCCCACCCCCATACGGGTCGACTACCCCTTCCCCCATACGGGTCTACTACCCCCACCCCCATACGGGTCGACTACCCCTTCCCCCATACGGGTCTACTACCCCCACCCCCATACGGGTCGACTACCCCCACCCCCATACGGGTCGACTACCCCCACCCCCCATACGGGTCTACTACCCCCACCCCCACGGCAACCTGAACCGCAACTCCCACCCTTCATGCTGGTGTCAGAAATATGACGCCAACCCCCCGCCCACAACTGACCTCCCTGTTGCCTGTGGTGGTGCCCATATAGTCTATTAGCATGCCACTGGCCATGTGTTAGCATGCTTTGGGCCATGTAGTCTATTAGGATGCTATGGTCCATGCATTAGCATGCTACAGGTCACGTATTAGCATGCTATGGGCTGTAGGGCTGTCAACATTGCTCAAAAATGATTTTCGAATATTCGCTCCAAATAAAACACGAATATTCGAACTATTCGAACAACAGGTTGCACATTTTGTCAATGACGCGCATTACGTCAATAACAGGACAAATAATACAAAGAGACATAACTACTTGTATAGGTAGTTTATTTAAACATATTTAAGAATGCATTACCTACACAAAACAAGTAAATCAAAAAAATATTTGCCAAGACCGCACGCTCACTCTCACTCGCACACGCTCTTTCTCTCTCGCCCGCACCCTCACGCTCTCTGCGCACGTTTTTTTAAAACCTGGAATGCTCCAAGCGAGCTGTAGTGAGGTAGGCCTAAACATGACACTTTTCCCTGACATGAAACTTTAAATAAACAAACCGGTGCAAGCCCGACGCGACGTGCATGAAACTGTAACGTTAAATAAAACGAGGCACACAATTACGACTGTCACCGTCGGGTCTTATTGGCCTGAAGACCTACAGGTTATTTGCCAAAAACACAAGATAGTCCACATTTGAAGGAGCCAGCGCCGATCTCTTTATTTACTATATTCCCAGCGGAGGAAAAGACGAGTATTTCTTTTGCCTTCGACATTCCAAAGCGCAAGTGCACATTTTTTTTCACATTCGAATATTAACTTTCACCTTCGAATTCTTTTTTCAAAAAACTATTCGAATATATATTCGAATTTCGAATATTCGTTGACAGCCCTAATGGGCTGCGTGTTAGCATGCTTTGGGCCATTTGGTAGCATGCTTTGAGCTATGAAGTCTATTACCATGCTACTGGCCATGTGTTAGCATGCTAATAGACTTTATGGCCCAAAGCATGCTATGGGCCATGCATTAGCATGCTTGGGGCCATAAAGTCTATTAGCATGCTATGGGCCATGCATTAGCATGCTACGGGCCATGTGTTAGTATGCTACGGGCCACGTATTTGCATGCTCTGGGCCACGTATTTGCATGCTCTGGGCCATGTATTTGCATGCTCTGGGCCATGTGGAAGCTCGAGTCCTCGCCATTGAACTGGAACAGTTAACACCAAGCCCGGGGAAGAAAGCAGACGAGACGGGTTGGTGCCTGACTAGATGATGCTGCAGGAAGAGGAAACACGAGGAGACATCTGTCAGGTGCATCAGTCACTGTTCGGTGTTCAATTTAGATGGCGCCGCAGTGAAAGTGCCTGTGTGTGTGTGTGTGTGTATATATATATATGTTTGTGCATGCGTGAGTGTGTACCTGTTTGTGTGAGTGAGAGTGTGAGTGTGTGCGTGTGTACATGTATGTTTGTGTGTTTTGAGTGTGTTAGTGTGTGTCAGAGAGAGAAACAGAGAAAGAGGGACTCCCTGTCAGTCTGTTTACACACACACACACACACACACACACACACACACCTCAGCTCCTCGCTAGGATTCAGGGAGCGAGACGAGCTGAACGGTGCTGGGGGAGTCTGGGCTTTGGACAGACTGCTGTACTCCATATCGATCTAAAAACAAAACATGGCGGGCACAAGAGGGAGTGTGGAGGTGAGGGGAGAAGAGGGGGTGTGGAGGTGAGGGGAGGTGAGGGGTGTGTGGTGTGAGGGGAGGTGAGGGGTGTGTAGAGGTGAGGGGAGGTAAGGGGTGTGTGGAGGTGAGGGAAAAGAGGGGGCGCATGGAGGTGAGGGCAGAAGAGGGATGTGTGGAGGTGAGGAGAGGTGAGGGGTGTATGGAGGTGTGTGGAGAAGAGAAGAGGGGTGTGTAGAGGTGAGGGGAGGTGAGAAGAGGTGAGGGGAGGTGGGGGGTGTGTGGAGGTGTGTGGAGAAGAGAAGAGGGGTGTGTAGAGGTGAGGGGTGTGTGGGGTGTGTGGAGGTGAGGGCAGAAGAGAGAAACAAAGACTGGAATCTGGTGCCTCTACAGTCGCATGCTCTGCTGTGAGAGCTGCTTTAATTACCTAAACAAGCTGCTCCTTCTCCTAGCGTACAAACACGTTTCCAGGTGATTAAGTCTTTGATGATGATATTGAGGAGCCATGGCATAATTAGCATCGCCGTATTGCTTTCTCCCTCTCTCCCTCTCCCTCTCCCTCTTTCTCCCTCTCTTTCTCCCCCTCTCTCTCTCCCTCTCTCTTGCTTTCCCTCTCTCGCTCCGTCCTTTAGCGACAGTCTGATGGGAGCTAATTATAGCGTGAAACGCCTCTCGCAGCCCGGCTCTCCAGCACAGCAGTGGCTTGGCATCCTGCTGTCAGACGCCCCCCCCCCCCCATTTGACAAGCTCCCAGGGGGTGGAGAGGGGAGAGAGGAGTGTACCCCCCCCCCCCCCCCCCCCATTCCCTCATCCACACGTCAGACTTCAAATCCTGATGCAGGTCTTCAGTGACTTTCTGTGTGTGTGTGTTGTACATGTTGTGACCACTAACCTCAAACACACACACACACACACACACAGACACACACCCACGCACATCAAGCAGCACCATCCCTGACGTGAGTGAACATCAGTGCCGTGAGGCCGCGATGAGCTGCACAAGGTGACTGAGGTGTAAATCTAGTAGAGCAGTGGAAAAGCAGCCCGTCACTGAGGCGGCCATTAATCAGCTGTTGATAAAGAGGGCGGGAAAGAATAGAGCAAGCACAAGACAGAAAGAGGGGGCACGAGGAGAGAAGAATGGGGTGCCAGACCTCGTTTCAGAGAAGACAGATGGGGACAGGGGGGACACTGCCAGCATCCCTGCATCTTCCCTAACAACACCTCCCAAAATAAACTGCCTCACTTCCACAGGACTTTGCTATTTTACTTAGCAGTTTGATCAGAAATCCAGAGACAGACATCCCAGGTTCAGAAAGTAAAAGTCCTGCCACATATTTGTTCCAGCCAATTGAGTGAACCAGCTGACCCTAATTAGCACACCTCTGCAGTCAGGTAGACGAGGTAATTAGTGAAATCACCTGTGTTAGGAGCACGGGCAGAAGGAATATATGGCAGGACTTTCTAAATCTGGTTTGTCCGCCTCTGTAAAACAGTGAGGAACGGGGAGGCTTGTTGATGTGCTGTTAATATTGCTCCAAGAGGAGATGAGATGAGCGGAGCTGAGGCCCTATATCTAACTCAAGGGCTCCGAGAAGAGATGAGCTGAGGCCCGCCCCTATGTCTGACTCAAGGGCTCCGAGATGACATGAGATGAGATGAGCTGAGCTGAGGCCCTATACCTGACTCAAGGGCTCCGAGAGTAGAGGAGGAGAGATGAGGCCTATGTCTGACTCAAGGGCTCCGGGATGAGATGAGATGAGATGAGCTGAGCTGAGCTGAGGCCCTATACCTGACTCAAGGGCTCCGAGAGTAGAGGAGGAGAGATGAGGCCTATGTCTGACTCAAGGGCTCCGAGAGTAGAGGAGGAGAGATGAGGCCTATGTCTGACTCAAGGGCTCCGAGAGTAGAGGAGGAGAGCTGAGCTAAGCCCCTATATCTGACTGAAGGGCTCCAGCTGTTTGCACTCCGACACCTCTTTAGGACAGACTGGCGTCAAGACATGCAACATGTAACACCCCAACGAGGAGCATTTTGTCACAGTTGATTAAAAACAACAAGTGTAGTAACTGACATCACGCAGCTGGAGCCTTCAGGGAGAGAGAAAGAGAGGGTGTAACAGGGATAGGAGGAGTGCGAGAAAGAGTGCAAGAAAGCGTAGACTATGGCGGGGAATGTGAGGATATCAATTCCAGTTTATTTATGGAGAGATCTTTGCTTTCACATCGTCACTTCCATCATTACGCCACCATTAAAGCATCCACATAGTAACTTCCACCATTAAAGCATCCACAGTCACTTCCACCATTAAAGCATCCACATAGTCACTTCCACCATTAAAGCATCCACAGTCACTTCCACCATTAAAGCATCCACAGTCACTTCCACCATTAAAGCATCCACAGTCACTTCCACCATTAAAGCATTCACGCAAGTGCTCTTAGGTGACAGAAAAGTATCCTCTGAAGTAAAAGCTTTCAGGGGAGCAGTGCTGTCCTACAAAGGCAAAGTGCAGTAACTATGTGAACACAGAAACTGATAAAAATGCCTTTAACGCTGTCACACTGCCCAGTGGAACATGTTGCATGTATAATAGCAGTGATGCTTTCATGTATTTTCTTAACAGAAAGAAACAAGAGATATAGACACAGGACAATAGAGGTCCTGACACTGAGGGCTGACCCGCGCACTGGTGAAGCGGGCCAAACACTGAGGGCTGACCCGCGCGCTGGTGAAGCGGGCCAAACACTGAAGGCTGACCCCTGCTGGTGAAGCGGGATTTTTTATATTATATTATTATTATATTATATTATATTATATTATATTATATTATTATATTATATATATATATATATATATCCTATATATATATATATATATATATTTGTCCCCCCACTTAAACGCTGCCACTTCACCCAGACAGACACACGAGCACCTACCACAGCTCCGAATGGACTTGTAACCTTGACATCCCGAGTGGCCTTCATCTCAGAGAGGCAGAATATCACAGACTGACCTTTAAGCGGCGTCTAGACCACCTCTGTGTACCCACGCCAGCTCTGCTGCTGAGTCTGTCACAGCGGAAATGACGTCGTAATAATTGGACTAATTGGTGCTTTTGGGCTCCAAACTGCCACCCTGTTGAAACTCAACACCTACAGAGTGCCATCTCTGGCATGGTTGACCTTTCCTCTTCTGATAAAACAGTTAACGGGGAGGGCTTTTCTCTGCAAAAGACATCCGGTGGGCTTGAGTTTTCAGATTAGTAGAGCCTTCAGCTAACGAGTCCGTGACGCAAAGAGTCTTTAGGGGCATGGCTGGTCGTAAAACTCTGATTTCTGTGAGGTCCCAGTGAAAGATACGAAGCGTACCCTACTGGGACACAGTAGAGCTACTGCTTCTGGTAACTTTAACGGCATGGTAGGGGTGTAGTGGCTTCCACTGGACTGGAGCTAAGCTGTCTCTGCAGAACAAGGCCACATTTCCCAAGGGGATTTCATACTGATGATTAAGGAGAGCAGTCTGTGGAGACAACAGAAGGCCCGCAGGAGAATGTCTGAGGAGTCTGCTAAGAATTCTGACGCTGACCAAACTCTTGCTGAAAATGCCCCTAACCGACTCACTGAAAAGTATCTATGAAAGAGCATCGTGTATAAGCAATCTCCTCGCCAGTGTGCCCATCGTACTCACTCATGTTTGACTGGTTATGTATGCCAGTGTGCCCATCTTATTCACTCATGTTTGACTGGTTATGCATGCCTCTGCGCACGTTTGTATTCACTCATGTTTGACTGGTTATGCATGCCTCTGCGCACGTTTGTATTCACTCATGTTTGACTGGTTATGTATGCCAGTGTGCGTGTTGGCATTCACTCATGTTTGACTGGTTATTTATGCCTGTGCGCCCATCGCATTCACTAATGTTTGACTGGTTATTTATGCCTGTGTGCACATTTGCATTATGGATCAGCACAGCCTGAACTCTGCCAGAGGCTGCCTCAGCTGCAGGCACAGCCTACACTACATGCAGACAGGCAGACATAACCAAACAACCTCACACAGCCTACACTACATGCAGACAGGCAGACATAACCAAACAACCTCACACAGCCTACACTACATGCAGACAGGCAGACATAACCAAACAACCTCACAGTGTCAATGCTGCAGACAGGCAGACATAACCAAACAACCTCACAGTGTCAGTGCTGCAGACAGGCAGACATAACCAAACGACCTCACACAGTGTCAATGCTGCAGGCATAGCCTACACTACAGGCAGACATAACCATCTTCAAGCGACAACTAAAGACCTACCTATTCAACCAGGCCTATACCTAACTACTCAGACCAAAGTCCCTTCAGCCAGACTCCTCCGCCCAGACCAAAGGCCCTCCAAACAGTCACAGACTTCCCGTTACCGGCAGATGGGCTTCCCTGGGAGACGTGGTTCTGCCTGAGGTTTCTTCCTAGAAAAACAGGGAGTTTTACTCACTGATTCCTGAGGTTTCTTCCTGAATTCACACAAATCAAACAAACAGGCAGTTTTTCCTCACCCCTGTTGCTCCCTGGGGACACTAACAACCGACTGCGCCTAAATGAACTTTCCTCGTCTAGTGCCACTGGTCTGCAAAGACTGCCGACCTATGTTCACATAAGAGCCCACATTAACAGGGCGTTGCATAGCTCTAGCGCCACTGGACTACAAAGATTGCTGACTAGGGCCTACAAGGACTGCCTACCTGTGTTCATGCAAGAGTCAGTCTGCTACTGTATTTATCTGCTCCGGCACCGCTGAACCGCAAGAAATGTTGTCTTGTAACAACCCTGCTAAACTGTAAAGCACTTTGAGCTGCATCTTGCATGT
Organism: Coilia nasus; assembly: GCA_027475355.1. Lineage (NCBI taxonomy): Eukaryota > Metazoa > Chordata > Actinopteri > Clupeiformes > Engraulidae > Coilia > Coilia nasus. The sequence goes on from CM050212.1 coordinate 3,697,501, forward strand.
ATGAACTGTGCTATACAAGTAAAGTTTATTATTATTATTATTATTATTAAACAACTTCACCCAGCGTCAATGCTGCAGACAGGCAGACATAACCAAACAACTTCACCCAGCGTCAATGCTGCAGACAGGCAGACATAACCAAACAACTTCACCCAGCGTCAATGCTGCAGACAGGCAGACATAACCAAACAACTTCACCCAGCGTCAATGCTGCAGACAGGCAGACATAACCAAACAATCTCACACAGTGTCAGTGCTGCTCCTCTTTACCAGGTTCAATTATTCATCACCGCCTCCACAGAGGTTGAACAGGAGGCGCCATCGGGGGAGTGCTTATTCTGCCATGACAATGGGGCATAGGGGGAGTGCTCATTCTGCCATGACAATGGGGCCTCTTTGCGCCCCGCTGGCTGAGTCTCCCAGAGAGCGCTGCTCACTCAGTCACCGCGCCGCAGGTCTGCTCTAACACAAGGCTCACCGTGCCACAGGTCTGCTCTAACACAAGGCTCAACACAGGTCTGCTCTAACACAAGGCTCAACACAGGTCTGCTCTAACACAAGGCTCAACACAGGTCTGCTCCAACACAAGGCTCAACACAGGTCTGCTCTAACACAAGGCTCAACACAGGTCTGCTGTAACACAAGGCTCACTGCGCCGCAGGTCTGCTCTAACACAAGGCTGGCTGCAGCTCTGCTCTAACACAAGGCTCAACACAGGTCTGCTCTAACTAGGGCTGCAGCTATCGATTATTTTTGTAATCGAATAATCTCAATTTTTTTTATCGATTCATCGAGTAATCTCATAAAAAAATATATCTTTGCAAAATGATAAAAAGGACAAGTCTGAAAGTAAACAACCAATTGGCTTTTATTCTGCTTGCGCGAAAGTGACGTCACCGATGCGCCCGACCATTCGCACTCCACACACACACACACACACACACACACACACACACACACACACACACACACACACACACACACACCACTCTTCTCCTCGTCAGAGGTATTAAATGCCAGTTTAACAGTTCGGAAAAACTTGCATGTCAGAGGAGTGAAACATGACTGAATTACAGGTTTACGTTAAACTGGATAAATCCGAAACGGTTCGAGTCATTGTGTATATTTACTGTGTTTTCAGCTCTGTAAGATGTTATGGGTGTTGATAGGATAATGGGATAAGGCAAAATAAGTTGGCTTAATAAACAAACTGCAGGTTTGCACCCATGTTGGCTTGTGGATGAAACTAAACAAAACCCTAAATGTTTTTGGTCGGTGCTTGTATTTCTTGTGAGTTTCCAGGAATATTAGCCTATGTGTAGCAATGGAAAAGACATGTGCAGGCTGGTAGTTACTAGGCTAAAGTTAGCGGACATTTAGCAGGCTAAAGTTAGCAGACATTGTCCATTGTTTTAAATGGCCTGCTTCGCGCGATCCATGTGAAACACAAGCGAATTGAACATAGTAATAAAATACAGTGATTCGGGAAAAAATGAATCGATCATTTTTTCTAAACGGTTTCAGCTCTAGCTCCAACACAAGGCTGCAGATGTGCTGGAGCAGGTTGATAGCATTCAGGAAAAATACTAGGCTATACTAATACTATTCAGGAGAAAAAAATGTAATCGACATTTTCCAAGTGGTACTTAAATAGGGTTAAGCTTATGAACAGTGTCCCTGTCCATTGCAGAAGCAGTTTGCAAGGTGGGATAATCTCTTCATTTCCTTTGGGATGAATAAAAGTAAGAGATTTACTGTGTTAAGACCCCCACACCCCTCCAGCTCTGGCCTACAACAGGCTCTCTTCAGGTGTGAAGTATATGAGCAATTATAGCCTAGTACCTCCGTACATCCATTTTCATAAACCTAAGATGTCAGGTTTCAGGAGATTTAAAGACATTCTGCATTTCAAGACATTTATAAACCTGTGAACAAAACCACACTTTGTATTTCCGCAGCAAACTGTGAAACTGAAACAACTGACTGCACACATCACTTTGCTCTACAGCAATTAGCCTTAAGAGAAGAGAGACTGAAATCCACCGAGATACTGTATACACACTGAGCACCTGCAGCTATTGCCTTGGGAGGTCTGCATGGTGTGTGTCTGGCCCATCTCTAAGCCTTGGAAGGTCTGCATGGTGTGTGTCTGGCCCATCTCTAAGCCCTGTGTCCAACTGGAGGCGAAGGCTTTCCCCAGCTGTGCTGCTGGCACTTGAGTGCACTGCACTATGGTATTACAGACAACAGGTTGACAGGATGTCTCAAAGATGGTAAATATGCCCAACGTGACAGTCTTCCACTGCTACACCTGCACCAGCAAGAGCCCTGCTCCGACCATCAGCGCGGCCGCACCTAAACAATTTCCCTAAGTGGCGGCGATAAACAGCGGCACTGACAACCCTAATGGCCACGTCTGCTACCCCCTTGCAGACATCTCTCTTCCGCAGGACGCGTCTTCTACCCCCTTGCAGACATCTCTCTTCCGCGGGCCGTGATTCAGGGAGACAAACTGGACCGGGCCCTCTGCCGCAGGAGGGAAACGAGGGGATGAGGGATGGGACGAGGGAAGAGGTACGGTCACGCTGCCAGCCACCACTCGAGGCCTCATTCACACCAAACTCTCCGTGTCCAGCGCGTGCCCGTTTCCTGTCCATACTCGTTTACAATGCACGTCAACAAATTAGACTATTCACACCGCACGCGTGATCTGAGCGTATTCTGTCACACACAGACACATTTTGTACACGGTTACGTGCTGTACACGCTGAAGTCGGTGTGAATGAGCCCTGAGGCTCTGTCTGTAGGTGGCACTACGAGCGCGAGCAGGGAACTGGGGATCATTACCAACACCTGCTTACCTGCTCAGGAACAACACTCACCCCTCCCAAACAAAAACAAAACAAACAGCACCCATTGTGACACCACCCGTGTCATTGTGATTACACGACACAGCACACCACAGTGTACACAACCAAACAGCCTCTTAACCTTTGACATTTAACCCATCACACGCGCCTGGGGGACTACTGGCAGTTGGTGGATTCCAACCTGCGATCCGGGGGTTACCTTAACTGCCAGGTCATCACTGCACACTCCCCCCATTGCCCCACCCCTGGTACCGGAGCAGGGCAAGGCATGGCACACTCCCCCCATTACCCCACCCCTGGCACTGGAGCAGGTCATCACTGCACACTCCCCCCATTACCCCACCCCTGGCACTGGAGCAGGTCATCACTGCACACTCCCCCCATTACCCCACCCCTGGCACTGGAGCAGGTCATCACTGCACACTCCCCCCATTACCCCACCCCTGGCACTGGAGCAGGTCAAGGCATGGCACACTCCCCCCATTACCCCACCCCTGGCACTGGAGCAGGTCATCACTGCACACTCCCCCTATTACCCCACCCCTGGCACTGGAGCAGGTCAAGGCATGGCACACTCCCCCCATTACCCCACCCCTGGCACTGGAGCAGGTCATCACTGCACACTCCCCCCATTACCCCACCCCTGGCACTGGAGCAGGTCATCACTGCACACTCCCCCCATTACCCCACCCCTGGCACTGGAGCAGGGCAGGGCATGGCACAACCCATTACCCCAACTCGCAAGCCACTGACGAGAAAAGGGTGAACATGAGGCCTCAAACCTACATCCCTCTGATTTCCTACTCTAGAATCTTCTTCCACTCTGCCAGACACATCCATAAAAGGTCATGACGTTAAGTTTTACTGTGTTATGTGACAGGCCAGTGCAGCACCCCTCTGCTTCGTTTCAGCAAATGAATACTGGCGAGTGCTTGATTCGGTGGAGGTGAGGTTGAAAGAGCAGAGTTGTGTCTTCATTTCATCATGCACCTGGGGGTGGAGCGGAGCGGGGAGGGCAGGGGAGGGTTAACGAGAAACACCCGCTCCCTCTGCCCAGCGGCCGCCAGAGCAGAGAGGCTTTTCCTGCGCGCGTGACCTCCGCCTGAACCTCCTCGCGGCACTCCTCAGCTCTTCCCTCTTCTCGCTCACACTCCACAGCAGGTGCAGGCCCGAAACGCCATGTTTTATTGAGACTGTGCCCCACACACGAGCTGAGGAAGTCCGGCATTGTCCTGCGATGTCTGACGACAAAAGGTGAAGCCATGAGGGGGTTTCCTAAGGGGAACAGGCCAATCCATTAGCCCTGGCATGTGTGTGTGTGCCATGAGAGGGCCCTGGCATGTGTGTGTGTGCCATGAGAGAGTCCTGGCATGTGTGTGTGTGCCATGAGAGGGCCCTGGCATATGTGTATGTGTATATGAGTGGGCAGACTAAACTAGCCCAGAGAAACAAGCTACATGTCTTTGGGGGCCGAGAGCCTCGTAATGGAAACACAGATAAACAGGCTGTACTTTTAGGGGCAGTAAGGGACCATCCAAGACAGGCTTTTAAAACAAGCTGTCTGCCGCTCCATTCCACTCCATTAAAGAAAAATAACACCGCTTCACATGCCGCGCTGCTACAACCCGCGCTAATTTATGGGCTCTGTGTGAGTCTAATACACTGGTAACTGGTGCATCATGGGAGTACAGAAGGCAACGCGGCTTTCTCACATCCTCTGGGTGTTCATTTTTTGTCACAAAGGTGTTTCCAGGCTGGCTGAAATAACACAGAGAGCAAAGAGGATACAGACACACAAAGGCAAAGAATAGCACAGGGCCACAAAGAAGACCAGATTCATGCGTTGCTTCAGTGGTACCCCAGGTGTGCTAGTTCTGTACCGCAGCGATGCCCTTAAACGTCAGCAGCCACAGAGTCGCCACGGGCCCCTGTATCTCTGGAAAGCTCACTCCCTCAAAGCGTCGCCTCCTAAAAGCATTCCACAGCTGACGGGCCCAGGAGGACACTGCTGCGCTGCGCTGCGCTGCGCTGCGCTGCGCTGGCTGACATTGCCGAGAGACGAGAGACGGGAACAACACCCCACTGCCACCCACAAGCCACCTGTCGGCCAGCCACCTGCTCATGCCGTGTCCCTCAGCAAGCACCTCACCATTAAAGCTGGGGAACCACCGCAACGCTGAGCTGAGCTGATGGAGGAGGACTGGGTGACTGGGAGAGCATAAATAAAGAAGGAATAAAGACTCTGAAAGAGGAGAGAGTTAGGACAAATGAAGCCACGGTCTGAAAGCACCTCACCATCAAAGCTGGGGAACCATTGCAACGCTGAGCTGATGGAGGAGGACTGGATGACTGGGAGAGCAGAAATAAAAAAGAACAAAAAGACTGAGGACAAAAAGTTAGGCCAAATGAAGGCAAGGGTTTGCTTTGAATGCTTGTGGGTATAACAGGAATATGAGACACTAAAGCAGCAGTTCTGACTGAATGAACATGATTAGCAAGCAAATGAGGAAACATCAGGGGAAAAAAAAGATATATCTAATGTATCTTGTGACAGAATGCAAGTTCATAAACAACAGCAAAAAAAAAAACATGTTTGAGACGTAATGAGTGGTGATGCTGAGCATCATTAGGTACTACAGACAGAAATGGACTTGGACAGGAATCAGGGTCTTCACAGACCCCCCCCCCTCTCCTCCTGTTCCAGAGGACCTCAGTCCCTAAACCGCCAGCTGCTGATCCACACTTCCTCCACTGGCGCTGCCATGGCGGGGGGGGTCTTTAGGCAGAGAAAGATGGGGGTAGGGGGCATTCCTGCTGGGAGGAGCGGGTGGGGTGGGGGTGGGGGGGTCTTTAGGCAGAGAAAGATGGGGGTAGGGGGCATTCCTGCTGGGAGGAGCGGGGGGGGGGGTCTTTAGGCAGAGAAAGATGGGGGTAGGGGGCATTCCTGCTGGGAGGAGTGCCAGTGCCGCCAGTGTGAACGGTGGGCGGCTCTAGTCTCACTAATTCCGTTTCCGCTGCATTCTCAGTGCTGAGCAGAGGGGTGGTAGGGGGCTTAATTAAATTACAGCAGCCAGGCAAAGAGCTTCACATACATTTGCCATGCTCTACTTTCCACCATTTTCAATACTGTAACTGCAAAAAAAAGACGAGAAGAGAACGAAGAGGACAAATGCAGCTGCCATACGTGTGATGTGGCACTACAGGACATGGAACTACAGACACATCTGCTCTTGCTGACTTTAAAACATGAATGCATAGGCAACGTGTAATACTCATGCGTGTGTGTGTGTGTGTGTGTGTGTGTGTGTGTGGGTGAAGAGAGAAAGAGAGAAAAGGAAGGAGACCGAGTCAGTCAGAGAGACAAAATGAGAGAATGTCTCCATAAAGGCCAAACAACTTGCTCTTCAAAAACAATAACAGAAACCCATTTGTCCTTGACACAAAAGATGACTCGCATATCGCTTCTGGAAGCACCTACATACCAATGAGGAAAGTAAAACCTGGGTTAGGTGAGGGGAAAAGGTGGGAAAAGCTGCGTTTAGAGGTAATGCAATACCACCTTCCTACCCCCCCCCCCCCTTCCGCTCCCAGCTGTGGTGCATGGATACCTAGACCCTGTCCTGTCCTGTCCTGTCCTGTCCACTCAGCATCCAGGTCCTGCTGTCACTGTCCACCCCGGGGTCAGTTGAAGCGTAGCATGTACCTGTGTGTGTGTGTGTGTGTGCGTGCATATATGTGTGTAGTGTGAGTGTGTGTGTGTATATGCATATGTGTGTGTAGAGTGTGTGTGTGTATGTGTCCTGACAGCCGGTGGGTCTAGGCTGACATGAGCCCTAGACGAGGATGACAGCAGACAACCCTGCACAGCGGCTGGACTTGGCACAGGGACAGCAAAACAGCTCTCAGGAGCCCTCCCTCCTTTCCATCCACTCTTCCCTCGCTCCCTCCATCCGTGTCAGTCTCCTCATCTCTCTCTCTCTCTCTCTCTCTCAACACTGCCAAAGAAGAGGGGCAAGAACACAGGGGGGGCATCACTCCAGCAGCAGCGTATCCCAGCATTCCTGGAGTTCAGCCGGGGTGAGTCAGCCTGGCTATCAGCCTGCCTACGCACTTCCGCTCGAATAGTTTCACCCTACAGGGGTAAATCTGGGTTTGCTTCCACTGACATGGTTGACTCCGGTATAATCTTTACACAGAGGGAGTGTTCGTGAGCGATGACTGAGCATAGGCAGGCTTATAGCCAGGCTAACTGCACACAACCAGATGTGTCTACACCTCCAGGAAGCAATCGTTTCTCACTGCAGCACAGCTAGACCCTCTGTATGAAATGCAGTGTATTAGCAGGGGCTACTTTACCAGGCTAGGGATGAGGACCCTCTGACAGGCTCTCTCTTAATGACCCAGGGGCCACCCTACCGCACTCTTAAGGCACACGGCCGCTACATGGATATGACATCGCTAACGATATGACACATACATCGATATGACACCGCTAACGATATGACATCGCTAACGATATGACACATACATCGATATGACATCGCTAACGATATGACATCGCTAACGATATGACACATACATCGATATGACATCGCTAACGATATGACATCGCTAACGATATGACACATAC
>CM050212.1:3710000-3762500 GCA_027475355.1 Coilia nasus
AACCATCTCACAAGGCAGTCTCCTTCTCGTCTCTCTTCCCAACCTGAAGTTTATGTTTTTGGAAAGCTCTAGCCGCCATGCCTTTGAATGCAGTGCCCTTCTGGACACTCTTCTGGCACGCACAAAACCTTAGTGAGAGGATACACTAGACAGAACAGGACAGTATTAACAGGACAGTATTAACAGGACAGTATTAACAGACAACTTTTCTAAATTCTGTCCCTGTATCGCTGAATAAGCACACAAACAAGCCTCGGGCTGGCTTTCCTTCAAAGCTCTTCCTACAATGCTGCAGTGTTCAAGCCGTATCTGCGCTGCCAATGTGGGCGTCCATCTAACAACGCCTTAGGTCAGATTATATCAAATTATTGTGAATGCCTGAAACAAGTGAATCGCAATTCACATCTTGACCGTATCTGCACATCTCGACCGCATCTGCACCCAAAACGTCTGCCTGTGAGAGACTCGCTGGGAACTGACAATATGGGGTAAGTCCTGACTAGGGATGTCCCGATCCAGCTTTTTGCACTTCCGATCCGATACCGATATTGTATTTGCACTTCCGAGCCGATACCGATACTGGTGGCCAATACCGATATCGGCCTATCCAACCGAGCATGTATTAAAGTTATTTAGCCTTCTTACTTAGTTATTAGACTCATATTGAAAAGGGTTTTAGTACTCTTGATAACAACTAGCCAGCTGACTTAAGTGAGTTTGAATACACAATGGTTGGTAACAAGAAACTGACCTGTTTATTCAGGGATAAACAGAAAATAGACAACATTAAAAATAACAAACAGGGATGGCATCAGTGGTCAGTAAAAGTGCAAATCAGACTGTAAACTGTATGGAAAAAAAAGAAAAACACACAAATAACCTGAGTGTAAAATAGTCTATTAACTCAAAAAAAAGCAAAACACACAAATAACCTCTGTGTAAAATAGTCTATTAACTCAGCATCAGTACTCTGCTCTTGAGCAGGTGTAAACCAAGGCTTTAAAAACCAGTGCAAATAATATCTTTAACTATTTAAAAACAAAAATGCCCTCTACTCCCCAATCTCCTCCACACGTTTTGCTCCATCTCTATCTACAAACTGGGAGACGCTAATGCTGGTGTGCTGGAAAATGCGGACCGAATTTTAGCGAAACCACAGCAAAAAACTGGAATGGATTATTTGAGCGGACCTGACTTTTTTTTTTTAATGGATCGGATTTTTTTCCCGTGCCGCCGCGCCGATACCGATATGCATTTTTTTGCCAATATCGGCGGCCGATCCGATACCGATATTGGATCGGGACAAGCCTAGTCCTGACCAGTACCCAAATGGCAGGACTAAGGTTCACAAGATTTGACCTCACAGTGGTACCCAGTGTCACAAATCATCTAATGCTTTTCTGCCGTCTGCGTCTCGTTTAGTGAAATGCATTACAGTCCGCGATCAAGTCATTACAGGCAACCTACTGGGCAAATACACATTTAGGTCAACTTCTCTCAGCCACTTTTCTCGTCAGCGGGCCTAGATGACAAGAATCTAGTTTAAATGTTCTTTGAGCTGAATGCAAAAGCGTGACCTTGTCCACACACAGGCCTGCACAAGCCCCTGAGTGGCACAGTGCATAATGCATGCGGTCAAAGCCTCACCACTCACCACCCGCTTTTACAGACTTCATTTGACTAATGAAAACCCAGAAGAGTTATGGGGGGGACATATGGCACAGCTGACATCTTTATGCTTGGGTCGCATGATAAAAGACCAGTCCTGCATTATTAAGCCACTGGGTTATTAAACACTTGGATTTAACAATGCCCAGCAACAAGAGAGAGGGGAAAGATCATCTCAGCTTCATCACTTCTGTGGAGCAACGCAGAGGCCCGCCATCACTTAAGGGGTAATATAACCCCAATCCCAAAATGTGAGATGGGAGCAGGGGACCCGCATGAGCGCAGAGCGATAAACCAGAGCCAGAATCGGGCTGCAGTTATGATCATTATGGATTTCAGCGGGGTGCAGGCGGGGAGGGCCGGCAAGGGTGCAGGCGGGGGTGCGGGAGCTGGTGCGGGTTGATAGGGGTGGGGGCCAAGGCTGCCAGGGAGTTTCGCTTCAGTGACGCAGGATTGAGAGATCACCAGAGGATGAAGGGGAGAACAGGAAAGAGACAGACATACAGACAGAGAGAGACAGAGCGAGACAGAGAGTGAAAGAGAGAGAGAGAGGCAGAGAGAGAAAGAGAGGCAGAGAGAGAGAGAGAGAGAGAGAGAGAGAGAAAGAGAGACAGAGAGGCAGAGACAGAGTGAAAGACACAGAGAAAGATAGAGAGAAAGAGAGAGAGAGAGAGAGAGAGAGAGAGAGAGAGAGAAAAAGCGAGGCAGAGAGAGAGAAAGAGGCAGAGAGAGAGTGAAAGACACTGAGAGATAGAGATAGAGAGAGAGAGAGAGAGAGAGCACTAGAATGAGACAGAATGAAAGATAGACGGAAACGGAGAAAGAGAGAAGGGAAGATAACGAGAGGTGGAGGCCGTCAGTGCTGGAAATGGAGACATGTGGCTTCAGTGGGCTGCGGGCCCCCAGCGGACTCCTCAGAGGCCAATTAGAGGCCTGGCATTTAAGACTCCCCTGGAACAGCCCTGCAGGCTGCCCCCCCTATTTGTTTAGCAGGCCACCTCCATCAGCCACCACAGCACACGCTGGGCTGCAGAGGCCCGGGGGGTGGGGGTGGTGGTGGAAAACACTAAAACTGCCCATAAAAATGTCATTTGTGTAGAGTTTAAAGCCGCCCTCACTGATTCATTCTTGATTGTGTTGGCTGTGGCTTGATGGCACCACTTGTGTTAATAACGTCCAATCGTGGGCCGCCGTGTGCCCACAGGGCATCTGTCTCCTTTGAGTGGCCCTATGGCGCTAACGTGTCCCTCGTCCCACAAGGAGACACCACTGGGACACAGTGAGACGGTCACGTCCAACAATGCACAAGCACAAAGCTCATCAGCTCGCTTCTACTTCAGCTAACTCGCTTTATTCGTTTTTATTTAGTCCTGGCCAAGACAGCAGCTTACGTAGTTTCATGATTAAAAATAGCAATTTAACAAACAGTTGACAACAGAAACAGTTAGCAGTTTAGTATCATCAACATGATCACCAGCAGCGCTCAGTAACAGCACATGTGCATTAGTACCCAAATATCCCTTTATCCTTGATTTAAACTGTCATTCTTGGCAGTGGGTTTTAGGGGGAAAAGAGATACAAGAATTCCCTGAAATCAAGTAAAACCAATCCATGGGAAGCGTTTCTGAATGTTTTATTTGAACAAGGCTCTGAATTAAACTAAGGCACTAGATATAAAGTAGTGTGAAACGTGGAGGGGCCAGGTATGGGGGTACTGGCAAAGGAGAGTGAAGGAGGGGAACACGCCCTGCATTAGGGAGCCATGGCCAGGTCCGATGGAGGTCACTGACACAGGTGCAAAGCCATACTGCTGAGAGCACTCTGGTCACATCAGCTGTTCTCTATAAACTGTGGGCTTTCTGGGAATGTCACAAGGGCAAAGTGAGGAGAAGCACACTCGCTCGCTCACTCGCACATACCCACACACACATACACACACACACACACACACACACACACAGAAAGGTTCAGAGCCTCTGGTCTCAACAGCACCACCTCTGAAGCCTTTGAGCACTCAGCTTTTACTGTAAAAGCAGAAAAAAGACCATCCAGTGATAGATCTGGTGAAGGAGCAAAATCTTCATGCAGCTGAAGAAGAAAAAAGAGCTCAGAGCACCCAAAACGTGTGATGCAGAAATATGCAGTGCACTACGACTCTGCACCAACATGTCTGTGCAAAGCGTTAGGACCTCACATCACCCCCAAGTCCAACTGCAGCACCTCAGGCTGCTGCATTTTATTGATACCTGGAGCCCCTTACTGATGCTTAGGTTACAAGCTACACTGGATTTTCCCTTTCATACACTGCCAACTCTTCCACAACACCTTTCCAAAGAACAATCACACACACACACGAGCATGCACACACACACATGCACGCACAAATGCACACATACTCGCACACACACGCACACAAACACAGACAGTGGCCATGTGCCAATGCTTCTGCGCTGGACATGTGGGGCTCCATCAGGACATCATTTTCCGGCATGTTCCACCACAGGGGTTCTGGTCCCCACCATCGGGCCGCGGTTCTGGATGGCTGCAGAGGACGTCCAACTATCAAGACTCTTGTCTTCAAGGTTATCCATTGTTGGCTGTGTTGCTTGCAAAACAGACGTCCCAAAAACAAAACAAAACAAAGCACCACATGCTGACCTGCAGAGAGAGATTTCGATCCGCACAGGAGGAGATGTAAATGATTGCATGGCCCAGCCGTCCAGCGGTATGATTTATGCTGCTGGGGGTTTAGAGTAACTTATCTCTGAGAGGAATTAGCCCACCCTCAGGGTAAACTTGAAACCAGGATGTCTCACACCTTTGCACTTATAAATCATCGACTTGCTGGTGTGAAAAAAGACGCCCAGGTGAAAGGAGCAAAGGGTGATATTATAAATGGCCTTGCCCCATGCTATATTGCTGACGCATTATCCTCTTATACCCCTGCACGAGCCCTTAGATCCGCTGATGCCGGTCTCCTGAGGATTCCAGACGCACCACCCAAAAGGATCGGGGAATCGGCCTTTTCATACTACGCCCCAAAGAGATGGAATGCCCTACCACGGCACATCAGAGAAGCAGAATCCATCGACATCTTCAAGCGACAACTAAAGACCTACCTATTCAACCAAGCCTACACCTAACTACTCAGTCACCGACTTCCCGTTACCAGCCCCGGCAGATGGGCTACCCTGGGAGACGTGGTTCTGCCTGAGGTTTCTTCCTAGAAAAACAGGGAGTTTTACTCACTGATTCCTGAGGTTTCTTCCTGAATTCACGCAAATCAAACAAACAGGGAGTTTTTCCTCACCCCTGTTGCTCCCTGGGGACACTAACAACCGACTGCGCCTAAATGAACTTTCCTCGTGTAGTGCCCCTGGCCCGCAAAGACTGCCGACCTATGTTCACATAAGAGCCCACATTAACAGAGCGTTGCATAGCTCTAACGCCACTGGACTACAAAGATTGCTGACTAGGGCCTACAAGGACTGCCTACCTGTGTTCATGCAAGAGTCAGTCTGCTTCTGTATTTATCTGCTCTGACATCACTGAACCGCAAGAAATGTTGTCTTGCAACAACCCTGCCAAACTGTAAAGCACTTTGAGTTGCATATTGCATGTATGAACTGTGCTATACAAGTAAAGTTTTATTATTATTATTATTATTATTATTATGGCTGAAAACGATTCCTGCTCACGAAAGAAACGTAACAATATCCCCGAAGCCCTTGGATGGCTGGGTAGCGATCATGCAAGGACCTGCTCAAGATCGCAGCGCTGGAACAAGTCCATGATGTGCATTACTCAGAAACATCTGGAAGGCAGAAGGAGCATCCGTAGTTAGTTCACAGGATGCACAGGAAAGCTGTGAGCCACACTCCAAAAACAGTAAGCCTGCGGAAGCACTCGGCAGCTCGCTGTTCAGTAACACTACAGGCCAAACACATGCAGAACAGTAAGCCTGCGGAAGCACTCGGCAGCTCGCTGTTCAGTAATACTACAGGCCAAACACATGCAGAACAGTAAGCCACTCGGCAGCTCGCTGTTCAGTAATGCTACAGGCCAAACACATGCAGAACAGTAAGCCACTCGGCAGCTCGCTGTTCAGTAATACTACAGGCCAAACACATGCAGAACATCGCAGGTTCTTCTCTGTGACTGTACGTCAGGCAGGGAAACTGGCATCAGGCAGCAGGCAAATGCTGGTAAAATATGAAAGAGGCTGGTAGTGGGGCAGAGCTCAGTAAAATCCTCATCAGAAAAGAGATGCTGAAATCCACTAGCTGGTATTGACTTTGTCCCCATTCACCCAACAATGGCCTGAAAAGTTAGGGTATTTACTTCAACTACATGCACACTTAAGTCAGAGGCCATCATTGACAAAATGCAACAAAAGATTTTCACAGAATAAATTACCATCATGTGGATCATTGGAGTCTTCTGCCTATAGCTTAGTTGGTTGCTGCACAAAGGTAATAGTCAACTCAGAAAGTGTACACTCTGTTTAGAACTGCCCACTACCCACAAAGCCCCATATTTCCAAAACGGCCATTCTCTGACACTGACACTGTGTTTGCTAAGCAAGCATTATTATTATTATTATTATTATTATTATTATTATTATAGCAGAGTTATGTGCTGCTGACAGTTTAGTCAATGGCTCTTGCATCAGCTGGGCTGCGTTGACCTACGCCCTCGGACACACTGAATCCTGGTGGCCAGGTTTCCTAGGCAGATTTACATGCTTGCCAATGACTGGCAGCTGCATGTTTTGGAGATGTGGTTGAGTGGAGGGTGTTTAGCCTGATAGACCAGTGCCTCGTACTTCGTTTCATTTTGTACAGAGGGTCTGCCAATGCTGTACTGAGAAATGTTTTCTGGACTCTGCTGAAGATTAAAACAAGTGTATCTGCCTTTACCCAATCACTAACGTCTGGTCCTTGTAACATATGCAATTAGCCTGCCTATGCACTACAATTCAAATGTAGCACACAAATTTAACGTCATCGCTCACAAACACTGCCTCTGTTCACTGATTGGCTAGGCAAAAATCTGCCTAAGACAGTAAAGTCAGTGGAAGCACTGGCAGACCCTCTGTACAAAATGAAATGAAGTACGAGGGCTGGTTTACCAGGCTAAAGGGTGTTGGCTTTGAAGCAGCCTTAAGCCTGAAGGGCCATCACTCAAGAGATGTCTAGATGGCTCCCTTTACTCTGCGTACTGACCACAGCTACGGGACCATCAGCTCCGTCGATACGCAGCGAACAGCCACGGGTGGCTACATCCCGCTCAATCAATTAAGGCGGTGGTTTCTTAGCAGCTGATTGCACATGCCACTTAAGACATGCTCAAGACTGGCACCCCGTGCTAGTCAATCTCATCTGACGCACGGCTCTGAAGTAAATCAATTGGAAGGAGGGAGAGAGAGGGAGAGAGGGAGAGAGAGAGCGCGAGAGAGAGAGCGAGAGTGCGAGTGAGAGAGCGACATACACAATGGTGGATGGAGGGGTGGGTTGGGGGAGGCATCAGCCGCGGGGGGGGTGTGGGTGGGGTGGGGGGGCAGCATGAAAGAAGCGTGCGTAAATAACAGCCACATGGGTGCAGCACATAATCTATTTGCCCAGGCACCACGCTGACATCACCATTTCACAGAAAAACAATCTTGCTTAGTGGGGCTGCATAAAAGAGAAACACGGCCCCCAATAAGGGTAATCCGTGAGGGGACGGTAGAGCTCCCTGCGGCCCCCAATAAGGGTAATCCGTGAGGGGACGGTAGAGCTCCCTGCGGCCCCCAATAAGAGTAATCCGTGAGGGGACGGTAGAGCTCCCTGCGGCCCCCAATAAGGGTAATCCGTGAGGGGACGGTACAGCTCCCTGCGGCCCCCCAACAGGAGCAACCCACCAGAGGAAGGCGTGAAATGAAGACAGAAATCACGATTCCCATCCCCATCCCATAATATGTTTTTACACTAGATATGCTCATCAACATACACTTTTTCCCACCTCTCTTGATTTGTTGTTTTACATATTTATAGTGCTGTATGGTAATTCGGCTCATTTTCCTGTGCGTGAAGAAGCATTCAAGTAAAGATCTCACTGCACTTGGTACACACCATCTTCTAAATGACAGATTCTGAAGCTTAAAGGCAGAGAGTAAAAAAGTAATCATGTCAGGGAAGCAATGAGAAGCAGCAGGGCCAGGAGAACCAGCAGGCCTTTTTTAGCCCAAACTGTCCAGGCTCTGTGCCAAGACCACCTTCTGCTAAGCAGATAATACATATGAGGTCTGATTCTTCCACTGTGCCATGATGCAAATGCCAAGGCTGAGGTATGATAAAGAGGACAAGAACAAATCACCCCAAAAGTGGAGATATTTTTGTTTTTAAAAGACAAAAGCAGAGCCACTGGTGGATGGATGCCATCAGGAGAGAGCAGCACCCAGTGTGCATTTGTGTCGGCCCATTAAGTGCCACGCTCAGTCAATCAGCCCCCAGGCAGAGATCAAGGTCCTGACCCCCGATAGGTCGTTAGCCGTTAACGCACGACGACACATCCACTCTGACATCCGCGGGCCAGGCCTCCTGTGGGACGTGGCACACACCCAAGTCGGCTCTTCTCCACTGGTAGGGGGGTGGGGGGGGGCTGGGTATGGCTCTTTAATTGGTCTATCGATTCCCCGCCACGAGGTGAGCCTTCTGGCACAGGAACGAGGGCCGTGCATCATCGGAAGTGGACAACAGACGCCTGATAAGACTATTAAATCCTTCAGCCAGATGAAGGACATGGCATTACCACAGGTGCCAAGCTATAGCTCATTGTCATCGTCAACACATTCTCTTCGGCCATTATCATTAAAGCTGAAAATGGGACATTACAACATGAGGAGGGGAGAAAAGGTGACACGTTTCATTTTTCAGCTGCATAAAACACAGAGCCAAGGAAAATCTCCACTTTCGACCACCAATCACAGAATATTTCAGCAGCAGGATTTCACATTAGTGCAGGGCCTCACCACTCAACCCCAGAGAGACCCCTCACCACTCAACCCCAGAGACACTGGAGAGACCCCTCACCACACAACCCCAGAGACTAAAGACACCCTCACCACTCAACCCCAGAGAGACCCCTCACCACTCAACCCCAGAGAGACCCCTCACCACTCAACCCCAGAGACACTGGAGAGACCCCTCACCACTCAACCCCAGAGACACTAGAGACCCCTCACCACTCAACCCCAGAGACCCCTCACCACTCAACCCCAGAGAGACCCCTCACCACTCAACCCCAGAGAGACCCCTCACCACTCAACCCCAGAGAGACCCCTCACCACTCAACCCCAGAGACACTAGAGACCCCTCACCACTAAACCCCAGAGACACTAGAGACCACTTACCACTCAACCCCAGAAACACTAGAGACCTCTTACCACTCAACCCCAGAGACACTAGAGAGGCCCCTCACCACTCAATCCCAGAGAGACTAGAGAGACCCCTCACCACTCAACCCCAGAGAGACCCCTCACCACTAAACCCCAGAGACACTAGAGACCCCTCACCACTCAACCCCAGAGACTAGAGACCCCTCACCACTCAACCTAGAGCTGTGCGATATGGGAAAAAATGAATATCCCGATACATTTTCTCCATTTCACGATATACGATATATATCTCGATATTTTGAAATATCCTTTATAGGACCCTATGAAATCACACTTTTACTTTTTACTGTTATCACTACAATCCCGGCCGATTACTACCATTCATGGTTAACTTTAAAGGTGGTATCCAGGAAAACATTAAAGATTTTCATAGTGATTAACCACAATTGAGTTGAAATAAGACTGTTTTTTTTTTTTTTTTTCAAATAAAGCACAAAGTGCAAAAACAATCTTCAAAATTACAGCAAAGTGATAAATGCAAACAGAGCTGCCCAGAACTGTGCAAAAACCAAAAAGTGCAAACTCGAGTAGAAATCCTGAGAGACAAGTGCTTTCATGAAATTACTTTTAAAAATATAGAGGTAGATCTCCCAGAAAATGACGTGTGTGGCATTAACTACAACGACACACATTTAGCCTTGTGTGTGCGCGCGTGTGTATGTGTGAGAGAGAGAGAGAAAGAGAGAGAGAGAGAGAGAGAGAGAGAGAGAGTGAGAGAGCGAGAGAGAGAGAGATCTGCACAACATATTTCTACCTGCACAATTTTCAACTGTACTGGGCTGGTTTAGGGGTTTTAGCAGGTGTGCATGCTGTTCGGAGTTTGACGGACTCTGCATACTCTGCTGGGTAGGTTTTGGGGTGGTGAAACATGTTTGTGGTGCTGCTGCCTTTCGTCGGGACAGTTTTTTTTGCACACTTTGCATATTGGGGTTACCTGCTCCACGTTCCCGATATCCATAAAACTTCCGGATTACTGATCCCTTATTGCCTCGTTTAGGAACAAGCTGTTCGTCCGCTTCCATGTTCTACTGCATTAGGTAGGTATACTGTACGACAGCTAGTGTTCGCGCTGCCTGCAAACCGAAAGAAATTACAAAATGAAGTTCCCTCCGTTCCGCACCTAGATGTCGCGCGGGATTGGTTGGTGAGTGTTTGACGAGAGTGTGCGTTTTTTTAACCCCTCACTCGCGTTACTGCCTGAGGGAAAAGGAGAAAGCCACCAGAACATTTTAAACATGAAAGCAAGACGAGTCTCGGCTGCTGCTTGAAAAAAAAAAAAAAAACAAATGACCATAAAATACTCGATACATACGATAATAATTTTATGTATCTCACAAATCTATTTCGGAGATAATTTCGTATATTCGATATATCGCACAGCCCTAACTCAACCCCAGAAACACTAGAGAGGCCCCTCACCACTCAACCCCAGAGAGACCCCTCACCACTCAACCCCAGAGACACTAGAGAGACCCCTCACCACTCAACCCCAGAGAGACTAGAGAGACCCCTCACCACTCAACCCCAGAGACACCCCTCACCACTCAACCCCAGAGACACTGGAGAGACCCCTCACCACTCAACCCCAGAGACACCCCTCACCACTCAACCCCAGGAACACCCCTCAACCCCAGAGACACTAGAGACCCATCACCACTCAACCCCAAAGACACTAGAGAGAGTACGTTATTAGCCTTTTGTAAGTGAATCACTGAGGGAGACAAACAAGTTCTTTCTGTTAAGTTTTTCAAGACTTTGTAACAGTGGCGGTTCTACACTGAATTACTCCCCGGGCGAGACCCCCTCCGAGCTTACTTAACTTGTAACCGTTTTGTTGCAAAGCCAAATCTTATGGTGAAATTAGATCTTGTGTTTGTTGAGCTAAGACCGAATTATTGTTGAGTATAGCAATCGTAGCATCATAGCTAGAAGGCTAACAAATGTAAGAGTTATACCATGATTAACATTAGCCCTTCATTTATGGCATGGATAACGTGATCATGCAGAGATCATCATGAGAGAACAGTTGCATACCTTCTACACTTCTAATGGCTTTGACCTTTTTCTGTCCATCTCCTGTTTGTCACTCGACAGTCAACATACTGTATTTCCCATCCCCGAACACTGTCACTGCCGACCAGGAGTTAAGACTTATTCACCTTGGTGACCGCCTACTCGTTTTGTATTGCCCTGTTTTATTAGCCCTTTCACACAATTAAAAGATGTGCAGGAATTATAAACCTGTAAATATAATGGTAGGAATAAAATGTGCGTTATTGGGAAGGAAGCTTATGTGTGACTGACTTCGCTTACTAATTGCAGAGTATTGCCCACTTGTGCATTGCATTTGAGAGACGCAGAGGTGAACTGTCCACCGCGCCCCCTCCCCTTTGCCCTTCTCTCGCAGCTTCTGTGCACTGGAACTTTTCAGCAGGGGCGCGGGCAGCCAAAGGGGGCGCCAATTTGCCAATTTCCTACACAGTGATGTGATAGATATTAAAAACTTTTTTAGAGGATATATATATTTTTCAAGCGCTCGTGAGGCCAATAGCACGGCGCCCTTCACGAAATTGCGCCCTGGGCAAAGGCCCAGCCCGCCCCCCCTAGAACCGCCACTGCTTTGTAAAGACAAGCTACGCAAGAGCTAAAATATTTAAGTGATTCAAAATACACACACGAGAGACCTATAGAGATGACAATTACTGCTATGACATCCACACAGTCAGAAATGCCACTGGTGTGATGGATCTTTACACGCAGAGGTACTTCTACATAGTTTAATATCACTGCTGGGAAAGGCCACCTTCTTGCAAGCCTCCACCACAGGCCTGCCAGCAAGAGCAGCTCTACAAGCTCACAGCACTGAGCAGCAAAACATACTGCATAAGTCATGGCCTAGCTGTGAAGAGGCCAAAAACATGCAAGTGATGAAAGCTATCTGTCTCCTTTGTGAGGCATTGTGGCCGTAAGGGGTAAAGTGCTGTCAATTGCTGGATGAGATTTCACCCTTGAGCCATCCTTCTACCCCTTTCAAATGCATAATTTACATGACGGCATTTAAGCTCCACAGCAGATAAACACACAGTCTTGATCTCGGCATCCTCGCTCGTCTTCAAAGGCAGCTGGATCTGTACACAGGCCGTGAGTCTGCCTCAGTACTTTCCATGAGCTGCATATGGTATGCGCTAGCATCAATTAGCCCTCTGCACTGGTGGCACGCATGCGAACAGAAAAAAAGATCTCAGAGTGTGAGTTAGGGCTGGGCAATTTCCCCCCCCAAAAAAATCTTCGATTCACGATTCAAATCGATGCCCTCGATGCCCTTTTGCACTACAGGCTTGTGAAGAAGGCCATGTTTAAGTTATTTAGTTTTATATTACTATGTTTTTTATATTTGAGTTTTTATATTTAAGCTATTTAGTTTTATCATATTTATTTTTTGATATTTTTCTTATATTTTACCTGTATAATTTTCTTACTACTGGCAAGTTCAGTGTGGTGGTGGTAAGTTCAGATGTTAAGTAATTGCACTACAGGCTGATAGGCCTGCTTAAGGCAATGCTTAAGTCTTTGAATTTAGAAAATGTATTTTTAAATGCCACTGTTTATGAGTTCAAAGGCAGCATTACATTGTAACTGCACTGCAGTCTGGCATTTTTGCTATCCAGCATAATAAAAATATCATTTGGTTATACATATGACTGGTTTCTTTAAAAATGTATGTAAAGTAATGTAAAATATTGGGATATGTATTGCCTTGAAGGTCATGTATTAGGATACACATGTATCGCAATACGTATCGTATCGTGACCCCTGTATCGTGATGCGTATTGTATCGTGAGGTTGTTGGCAATACCCAGCCCTAGTGTAGAATCACAGTCTCTTCTAATGAACAATGCTTTGGACTGAAAACATCTGTAATATATAGGCTAGGCTACATGTGGATTTCAATGTAAGGAGATGGAGCAATAGGTCCTGAGAGTATTACAAGTCATAATGAACCACACACTGTGGCATATAGTGGAGGGGGTGGGAGTGGGAACATTTTTTCCAATAATTAACAAATAGTTCAGGCAAAATAAAAAGCCTTTATATAAAACCACCACAACAGTCCTCCTGCAAAAATTACCATCCGGAAATTGCAACGCTAACATGAATTTTTAAATGCCCAGCATGATGTAGCTTTGCAAGCTGTGATTACTGCAATAACCGTACAGAGTCAAGCCCAGCCCCAGTAAAAGCCGTACAGAGTCAAGCCCAGCCCCAATAAAGCCGCTTCACTACACTCAAGCAAGTGTTTCCTCCATGAATTATGGATGAGAAAAGAACTTCCAGCCAACCATGGCCTAGGTCTATTTTTCTGGAAATTGCAATTTCATGTGCTAGAGGTTAAACTGCTATCCGCTGTGCTACATTATAAATGAACTCTGTGATTTCAGACTAACTCTTGGTGGATGAGATGAGGCAACACCCACGTTCGTCTCTCGGGGTGGTGCTCCCATTGTGATGCCCTCTTCTTTGGCATTAGTCGGTGAAAACCCAGTGCTTAGCATGTCACCACTCCCAGACAGAAATCTGTGGCAGAACATGCTGCTCCTAATGATGGCGTTAAGGATTTTTCTTTACAATCTATGCTCATTTGTGGTTATTTTAACCAGGTGTCATATCCAAATAATGCTACAGAAAGTCATTTGCACAGGTTGACAAACAGTTCATTAGTAAAAGCATTATACACTAAACTTTTTACAATTCCTAATCTAACCTCCTCACTTCATCATCATAGCATTTATTCTTTCTTTTTAAAGTTCCACAGTAAGAACCAGCCCGATATTCCTTCAAACACTCTTGTACCCCTTCCGGGACATCGAAAGGGGAAAAAAGACATTTCAAAGCCTTTGCATTGTGACAGACTAACAGCAAATCAATTCCATTTTGGAGAAGCTGGTTGTGCATGCTGTTTCAAAGCCAAATGAGCAAAAACGCTGAAATGTCCTCTGCAAATGTCCTGTGCAATAAATAGACCATTTCATTATTAAATAAGTGAACATTTGCAGCAAGACGAAAATCACTTGTAATCCTGCTGCCTTGGCCAAGACCACTGTGACGGCAGCACCTTAAAAATAAAAAGTGAACTGTTCCCGACTTAGTCACCCAGTGTCTGCTGGTGGCCTTTTCATGACTAATTCATTAGCTGTCCAAAAATATAACGGCAGAATAAGGCCCTGCTAATGACCTCCAGCCGCCCAGCACTTCTGAGGCAGAGGATAAAAAACATGCAGCTAAGCACCAAGAGAGGACAAACAGGCTTGTATATGAGGAGAGTTTTTAAGAATCGGAGACCTCTTTCTCTGCCATAAGTGACAAACGCATCAGAAATGAGAGAGCAGTCACTGCTGCTAAGTGCCACCTCAGGAGCAGAAATGGCAGCTGAATGGAGAGGTTTTGTTATTGTAGGTTTTTTTTTTTAGTTTTTTGTTCCGTTGTGGTTGTTTTTTAATGTGCAAACTCTGTCAGCCCGTTTTGCCTGTCAGAAAACAGTTTTGCTATTCATTGCTATGGAAAATATCAGTGTCCAGATACAGACCCTTACAGAAGAATAGTTACAAAACAAATGAAGCAGTTGGTGTTTACCTTCCTAAATTCCTCTGATCCACACCAGTGGCAGTGTACACTGTGTACACACTAGTGACTAGCCATGGATGTCAAAAATGACCCCTAAATGACCTTTGTGAAATTTTTGCTATTTATGTTAAAACATCCTGGATGGTAAAAAAAAAAACCCTCGATGATTCAGATAGAGGGATGGACTAGAGGGAGGGGCTGTGGGGGCTAGGGGGAGGGGTTAGGGGAGGGGCTATGGGGGCTATGGGAGGGGCTAGAGGGGGGCTAGGGGGAGGGGTGTGTGTGTGTACATGTGTATGTGTGTGTGAGAGAAGAGGTATGGAGGATCAAAGCAGAAATATTTCTCAAAGATGAAAGGAGTCCATCTGCCCAACGTTTCCCATCACCAAAACTCACACTTCAGTGTGATTACTGAGCCTCTCCGCTTCCACCTGCCTGCGCTGATAAGCTGAACACGAAAAGAAAAGAAGTCACATGTGTGTCCTCAAATGACTGAAATTAGTCATATTTTCTTCAAAATGGAGTAATATCAGGTTTATCAACCAGACTTTGTAGCAGTCAAGTGTGGGGGAGGAAAAAGGCAGAGAATGGAGGAGACAGCACTCAGGGGTTGTTAAGGCAGGCAAACATCCCCAGGTAGCGTCACCTCTGGGTGAATGAGACCCACTCGCATTCTGTGCAGATTTAACAAACCCTGCCAGCCGCGCAGATTTTACGCCAGCTCTTTTCCCCCCCACCCCCCCAACCAGCTCCCTCATCCTCGTCTCTCCTCCCCTCCCACCCTCCCAACCAGCTCCCTCTCGCCGTTCCTCCTCCCCTCCCACCCCCACCCCCACCCCCCCAACCAGCTCCCTCATCCTCCTCTCCACTCCTCCCACCCCCAACCAGCTCCCTCATCCTCCTCTCCACTCCTCCCCTCCCACCCCCAACCAGCTCCCTCATCCTCCTCTCCAATCCTCCCCTCCCACCCCCACGCCCTTTTACCAGCTCCCTCTCGCCTCTCCCCCAAACTAGAGAAACAGGAAAGCACAAGAAAGGAGGAAATATCTGTGCTGGTTTCCTGGTCAACAAGATTGGCCTCTGAAAAGAAAAGAGCGTAGATGGCCTTGCATCAAAAGCGAAACCAAGCCAAATGCTACGTGAGGATTGGGCTTGGGCAGTATTCAATTCTTCATACCCTGATACTTTCCTGATTAAAAATCACACCTTCAGTATTAAAAACACCACCAAGTAGTTTTCAGCCTCAAAATAATTTTTCCAAAATTGCTCCAGTGGGTCACAAACTTGTAACTGGGTAAAAGGCACTTCTGAATTAGTTTTGCCCCCCTCCATGGGCTATAACCGCACTAAGTCAGTCCTCCAGACTTACTTAGGGCCATCTCTCTATATACAATTCCACTTCCAATCTGTAGGGTGAATGAAGATTAAAACTACTTAGTGTTGCCTTAAGACGTCTATTGTCACTGAACAGTTGTCTGTACAGAGTACAAAGTGGGACAAGGGCATAATCAGTAATGAAAATGCATGGTGAAGGGGGCATGAAAGAACACCCCGGTGTACGGTATTTTGGAAATGCCACACAGGCCTGGTGAGGATGTGGGATCTGGACTGCTCTCCTGCTGCTGCAGGCCCCAGGGGTCTCTTTCATGGGGAAACCAAAGCAGGAAACAGCTCCATTGTAAGCCATGAGTCCTCTTTGATCAGCGTTTTCCCCAAAGACTCACCAGTAAATTATTCATCCAGTGCATGCTACCGACAAAAAAGCTGAAGGGGAAAGTATCTGCACTAAATCCTCTTCTCCCTTTTTTCTTCTTTCATTTAATCTCAGCAGCAATGCACTCCGTCATGAATCACTCACTCCGCCTGACGATTAAAATGTTACTTCTGAAGGAGGGAAGAGGGGGAGAGAGGAGAAAGGAAGGAAAGGAAGAAGGCGCTGTTTAAGCAGGACACAAACACACAGTAAACCAGATGAGTGGCAGAGACCACTTGGCTTGGCCTTCCACTCCACGCTTGCGCCATGAATAATTCAAAATGAAAAGTGAACCGCATTACCAACATACAAAAGCTGACCTATGGCTAAGAAGCAGAAACTTAACAAGGACGGATCTCTGGTATTGCAAAGCTATTACCCTCACACATGCAATAAACGTTAAAAAAAGCCGCGAGTCTGAAAGTGGGTGATTAGACCTCCATTCAAATAGCACCCACCAGATCATTCAAAGAGCATCCACCAGATCATATCGCGCTTTGCCTGTGGAGATGAATGAGCGGACAAAAGGCTGAGTCTAATTAAAAACGGCGTATGTTGCCAGCGCCACACTGGGATGCTCAGATGTCCCACTGAGAGTGTTTATGTGGGTGGGGGGGTGAGTGCACAGTCAGATACACATCCTCTCCTGTTACCCTCCAAAGGGCACAGATGCAGCACCTCAGCCAAAGGACCAAACTCCAGATAAAAACATGTCCCTCTTCCCATTCACTGCACTGAGGGAGAGGGATGACGGGGTCAGAACAGCACTGCCTTTGTGCCAATCTCTGACTCTGCGCATCACAGTCAAGCTGTCAGTCCGGCTGACGTGATGCACTCTGGCTCCCAACCGACCCCTGATGGCCAGCAGAGTCCGCAGACACACACACACACAAATAGAAAGACAGAGAGAGAGAGAGGGAGACAGAGAGAGAGAGAGAGAGAGAGAGAGAGAGAGAGAGAGAGAGAGAGAGAGAGAGAGAGAGAGAGAGAGAGAGAGAGAGAGAGAGAGAGAGAGAGAGAGAGAGAGAGAGAGAGAGAGAGAGGAGAGAGAGAGAGAGAGAGGACCTCAGGCCAGCCAGGGGGCGAGAGAGAAAGCTGAGAGAAAGTTAGGAAAAGCACAGAGAGGGTGATAGTAGGCCTACGTGCCAGTGAAAGCAGTCAAGTTTAAATTTTAAATTACACTTTGAAAGATTTGTGTTTTGACCTTCTGATTATGTTTTTCTCTCAGAATAGACATATGGAGCCAACCCACAGTCAGCAGTCATTTATGCAGCAACGGTAAAAAAACTAAGAGCTGCCAGTCTGGCAAAACAAAGTGTCAGGTGCCAGGAGTGATTCTAAGCATAGCTAAAATAAGCATAGACGGCCACAGCTAAAATATACAGCATCTAGAAACTCAAGGAGGCAGCAGCAGCAGCACACCAGTGGAATGTATGACAGAGGTGGTGGCCAGGGATCCAGAGACAGTGGAAGGGGAAGACGTCATGCCAAAGCAATAGATTTAAGGAACTTTGACAAATGCCCATTTTGCATTTGCTTCGTTCTACCGATATTTGTTGTAGTTCTGTCCACCAATTAGGCTAGTGTGCACAGTTTTCAGGTTGCTTGTTCTTTAGTTTCAGAGACGCGAGGGCTTAA
The DNA here is from genome assembly GCA_027475355.1 of Coilia nasus. NCBI lineage: Eukaryota > Metazoa > Chordata > Actinopteri > Clupeiformes > Engraulidae > Coilia > Coilia nasus. The sequence continues at coordinate 3,728,120 of CM050212.1, forward strand.
AAACACAAACTGTGGACTTAAGCAGAGATGCAACAGCAAAAAACGTTTTTGAATAATTTGATGTAATTTAAATGGAATATCTCCTAAATCCTTGGCCCACAGCAGCCACTTGTTTTGATTGTGCAGCTGTGGACTATAACGTCCAGCTAATGTTGTGCAGGATATAGGCCTACGATTTCAAAACATCCTAGCAAGCAGTATGTCTGTGAAGATTCTCATTCATCCAGGTCATAGTAGGTCATGGAAGCAAGCAATAGCTTTTTACCTTGTGTCACCCTGTAGACAAGCTCAAACCTTTTGAATGACCTCTGAGCAGAATAACTGCATATTAGACTACACAGATGCCGTAATTTGCTCTGCACCCAGACGTAAGTCATGAAGGTATAACTGCGAAGAAAAATAAATATCTCTAAAGCCCCTGTGGTATCTCAGATACTAAAAGAAGGACAGGCTTAAAATGACAATTTTCACAACATATGACTCTTTTTATGTGAAATGAACATAAATGAGAACAAAAAAGTGAGTTACAAATGCAGCACTACAGAAATGACTCAGGGTGGAGCGCCCTTGTTGCACGTCATAAGACAAATCCCTGCCCTCCAGCCACTATTAGTCCTCCCCCCTGTCGGCATAGGCAAAGACAATAACGATAATACCAACATACTACTGTTAAAGCAGATTCAGCACAATAACGATAATACCAACATACTACTGTTAAAGCAGATTCAGCACAAACGCACCTCTCCGTTCAGGGAAAACAATGTAAAAACACACTGTGAGCGCACACGATTAGACCAAGGAAAGCATGCTACAATCAATACAGGGCTTTTTATTGAGCACAGGTAGTTTATGAGCACATCCAAGATGATTTTCTTGGGAGCATTAGAATTCACAATCACCGCATGTGCAGTCACGGCTACCACTGCACCTCCCTCCACCATTACTGTCAGTAGTTGAGGCAGATGACTAGCCTAGCCTGTGGTGCCCTGGGCAAGCACCCCTCTGGTCTCTGGGGGCCCCCTGTAAAAGATGCCAGGGGTAGAAAGCAGCTTTGGCAGAGTGCCGTATGTTAACCCCTTCACCACCAACCCCGTTTGACCCCCACACTCCGCCAGTGAGCCTTAGGCAGCGGGCCCACAGAGGCCAGTTTAGCCTGGAGCCACACCTGCCCAAAGGCACACCTGCCCAGACACACACCTGCCCAGGGCCACACCTGCCCAGAGCCACACCTGCCCAGAGCCACACCTGCCCAGAGCCACACCTGCCCAGACACACACCTGGACAACTGGCCACCGAGATAAAAACAGCAAAAAAATAAAAAATAAAAAAATCATAATAATGACAGACATCTGAATTCACCTGAGGTACCACACAGGCAGCTGTGAACCAGTTAATTTTCCACAATAGTCTCCATCATCAACGAGACAGAGAAAAATGATTTGGTCTGGAATCTCAAATCCTATCTTCACACTATACTGTCAAATCATGTTGGCATTAACCTTTAAGCACCCTTTCCCCCCATTAAACTAGCCAACAGCCTGGAGTTACTGTTTGAAAAGTAGTCACACAAGTCAAATATTCAGCTACACATCTCTAAGCCTTCATTAGCTGGTCTAACATATGCTCATCTGCTCCTGGTGTGATGAAGCATTAGCAAAGGGACTTAAAGTTGATTGAACTTTCAGACTAAATCACAAACCTCTTGAGTCTAGACTGTGTGTCTTGGGGGTTAAAAGGGAGTAAAAGAAACCCCACGAGGGAGTCCAGGGGGAAGTGGCAACGAGACAAAAGGTAATTATATCTGAGGATTAGCCACAAATGTCATGCTAAACACTTCATCTGCAACGATTTCAAATCAGTGCTTTGACCATAGAATCACACAGATTAAACACATAGAGAGGAAGAACAGAGACAGGACGAAATAAAAAACGAAAGACGGAAAGAGAGTGCGCCAGAGACAGAGAGAGAGAGAGAGAGACTGACCTCTCGTCTGCTGGGAACTAGCCCTGCATCCCAGCATAAGCCCAAACACGCTCCGTTCAGGAGCTGACCTCTCGTCTGCTGGGAACTAGCCCTGCATCCAGCATAAGCCCAAACACGCTCCGTTCAGGAGCTGACCTCTCGTCTGCTGGGAACTAGCCCTGCATCCAGCATAAGCCCAAACACGCTCCGTTCAGGAGCTGACCTCTCGTCTGCTGGGAACTAGCCCTGCATCCCAGCATAAGCCCAAACACGCTCCGTTCAGGAGCTGACCTCTCGTCTGCTGGGAACTAGCCCTGCATCCCAGAGCCAAGAGCACAAGGGCTTCAATTACAATCAAGAAGCGCTTTCGCACTAATAATACTCTTAACCTACATGTAAGGTCAGCTCCATCAACAGAGTGCTCAAGATGTGTCTTTGATGGATTTTAAGTATTACAAACGTTTGGCTTACTGTGCCAAGGACTTAAATATCACCACTTCATCTCTGATGATGAGACTGGGAAACGTTTGGGCAACAATTTCCATTCAAGAACAAATATGCATAAATCTGTATTTAATATCCTTTTAAGAAGCATACTTTGCAACCCAACACCAAGGGAATGCACCTACTAAAGGCATCATGATGGCAGCTCTTTAAAAACAACTATGTCTTACATTTACAGTGATGAACATAAAGATTCAAGAGCTAGAAGGGCACTGGACAGATCACGCCGTCAATGGCAGAACACCTCCCTAGCCGCCTGACTGCTAAATATTCATAATGTCTTATTAAAAACATCCTTTACATAATGGGATTAACAGCAACATAAGGCAGACACACTAACAGAAGAACAAAGAGCTACCTGTTGCTGAAATACCAAGAGCCATGGCCTATATTTACACAGGACGCTCATCAATCAGCACACACACACACACGACCTTCTGTCTCTGTCTACTTACGCTAATTGTGTTTACCAGCATGCTAACACTGCACCTCATTTAGACAGTGAGAGTGAGTCTGTGTGTGTGTAAGAGAGAGAGAGAGAGAGAGAGAGAGAGAGAGAGAGAGAGAGAGCGAGAGAGAGCGAGAGACAGAAAGAGAGAGAGAGAGATTAACAGATAGAGAGGGACACAGAAAGTGAGAGTGAGACAGATGGAGAGAAGAGGAGAGGGAGACAGAGAGGGAAAGAGAGAAAGGGAGAGGAAAAGGGGGAGAGAGAGAGAGAGAAAGTAAGAGGGAGGAAGGAAAGAGAAAGTGAGAGAGAGGGAGACGGAGAGGGAGAGACAGACAGAGAGGGGGACAGAGACAGACAGAGAGGGGGACAGAGGGAGAAAGAGAGAGAGGGACAGAGGGAGAAAGAGAGAGAGAGGGAGAGAGAGAGAGAGAGAAAGTGAGAGAGGGAGAAAAGAGAGGAAGGGAGAGGGAGAGAAAAAAAGAGAGGGAGACAGAAAGAGAAAGGATGGAGAGGAAAAAGAAGAAGCAAGCGGCATGTTGGTGACATCCTTATCTCATCGATCTGCCAGTCTTATCGCGGGCATCAGTTTGGACGATCAATGGCACTACAGTGGGCACTGCTGTGGAGGGCAGACCAGAGCGACTGTCCTCACACTCACTGCACCAAACACAAGGCACGCTTTTGTCTCCAGACCCCAATGCTCATCCCCGCATTACCCAGACTTAGAGAAGACAGCTCAGTAAGGAACACGCCTTTATGCATGCAGCATGCAGCTGCAGAACTCCTTCAGTAAGGAACACAGCTTTATGCATGCGGCATGCAGCTGCAGAACTCCTTCAGTAAGGAACACAGCTTTATGCATGCGGCATGCAGCTGCAGAACTCCTTCAGTAAGGAACACGCCTTTATGCATGCAGCATGCAGCTGCAGAACTCCTTCAGTAAGGAACACAGCTTTATGCATGCGGCATGCAGCTGCAGAACTCCTTCAGTAAGGAACACAGCTTTATGCATGCGGCATGCAGCTGCAGAACTCCTTCGGTAAGGAACACAGCTTTATGCATGCGGCATGCAGCTGCAGAACTCCTTCGGTAAGGAACACAGCTTTATGCATGCGGCATGCAGCTGCAGAACTCCTTCAGTAAGGAACACAGCTTTATGCATGCGGCATGCAGCTGCAGAACTCCTTCAGTAAGGAACACAGCTTTATGCATGCAGCATGCAGAACTCCTTCAGTAAGGAACACAGCTTTATGCATGCAGCATGCAGCTGCAGAACTCCTTCAGTAAGGAACACAGCTTTATGCATTCAGCTGCAGAACTCTTTCAGCATAAAGAGGGCCTCTGTGGGTAAATCACAGAACAGTTTGTGCTGCAGGCAGTCGACTGATTGCATTGATTTGTTTTGCTGTCTCTTCAAACCACTATTCTGCTTTACAGTGCCTATGAAACAGTGCGTGTGTGTGTGCGCGCGTGTGTGTGTTGGGGGGTGTCGACCAAGCACAAGCGCAGGCTGCAATATTTCATCACATCAGGGAAGATTACCAGAAATCCTGTTATGTTACCGTGTCAAATCAAATTGTCAATTTCTCACTGCGGTGTAAGTGCAGACTTTGTTGAAAACCTGAAAACATAATTAGGAACCCAGGAGTCAGTGTATTTCCTATTCGATATCTTGTTTGATAGTTCATTACAACAACTCTCCAAGTGCAGGATTTATGTTTATGAAAGAATTCCCCATAGTAGGAATTGTGTAAATTCACATACTACAAATGAAAAAAAGCAGCCAATAAAATGGCAACTGCTGCAATTTGATGCAGCACCTCAACTCCCATACCACAGAGGCAAAGCCTATACAACAGCTTGGCTGGATTTTATTGTATATGATGCATTGTTTGGAACATTAATTAACTTATTGATGTTTGCACCTATAACAAAGACTGGCCACAGATTTTCCACAGTATATACAGCGTTTGTTGAGAATTTAAAAAGAGCTGTAGTGTGCTAAAGAACAAACAATTACCAGATGGATGCACATGTAAGTAACAACACGTCAAAATACCTGAACATGATTTCAGTCCTGTCATGTTTCCTTTGCACTTGGGACCAAAGCCGTCACGAGAACATCAGGACGCCTTGACCATGCATTACCGTCTGCCCCTCTCCACCTCCACCATGCATTACCCTCTGCCCCTCTCCACCTCCACCATGCATTACCCTCTGCCCCTCTCCACCTCCACCATGCATTACCCTCTGCCCCTCTCCACCTCCACCATGCATTACCGTCTGCCCCCCTCCACCTCCACCATGCATTACCCTCTGCCCCTCTCCACCTCCACCATGCATTACCCTCTGCCCCTCTCCACCTCCACCATGCATTACCGTCTGCCCCCCTCCACCTCCACCATGCATTACCGTCTGCCCCTCTCCACCTCCACCATGCATTACCCTCTGCCCCTCTCCACCTCAACCATGCATTACCCTCTGCCCCTCTCCACCCCGACCCCTCTCCACCTCCACCATGCATTACCCTCTGCCCCTCTCCACCTCCACCATGCATTACCCTCTGCCCCACTCCACCTCCACCATGCATTACCCTCTGCCCCTCTCCACCTCCACCATGCATTACCCTCTGCCCCTCTCCACCTCCACCATGCATTACCCTCTGCCCCACTCCACCTCCACCATGCATTACCCTCTGCCCCTCTCCACCTCAACCATGCATTACCCTCTGCCCCTCTCCACCCCGACCCCTCTCCACCTCCACCATGCATTACCCTCTGCCCCTCTCCACCTCCACCATGCATTACCGTCTGCTGGCTGATTGTCCTGTTGCCCAATAATTAGTGTTCCCAGCCATTGTGCAGTCCTCACACAGCTTCAGAAAAAAACCTTTAGGCCTAATAGAGTGAATCAACTAGATGTTAAACAGACAAGATTGGGCACAAACTATGCAACCCTGGGTAGTTTTTTCAACCTGAAAATGATGTCCGTTTCAGTGGTTCATCAACTTGTAACTGGGGGAAAGGCACTTCTGAATTCGCTTTGCCGCACTTCGTGAGCTATAACTGCAGCCCAAGTTTGAAGGAGCGGAGCGTCTCTCTGTAGTTCCAATGAGACAATTCCACTTCTAACCAGTAGCGCAACCGAAGAGGAAAGTGTTGCTTTAAGTAATATCCATCCGTGATGGGGCAAGCCTGTGTCTTCAGTTGTAACCCCAAGTCAACTGCCTAAACACAAACAACTTCTCGGCTAAAGTCATCTGTGTCTATAACTCTGCCCTACAAAGGCAAAGTGCAGTAACTACGCGAACACTGAAACTGAGAAAAAATCCTTCAAAGTTGTCATACTGCCCAGTCAAACATGTTGTAGACACAATAGTGGCGACACTTTTATGCACTTCCTTAATCAGAAGAAGCAAGAGATTTAGTCACAAGACAAAGGAGGTGTTATAAAGTCAATGTACAGTCTAAACTCAGTTTGACAAATATGTAGTTACTGCCTTTTGGCTCTGTAGGGCAGAACTGAGCTAAGATAGTCAGGCAGAGCCAGGACAGTGAGTATATCAACATCCGGAACCTGTGCTCCTGCCAAAACACTGGCGTTGAACCATCAGCTATAAAACAGTTTTCAGGACATTGCAGAGCACTGCGGCATACAGCAGACCCTACCGCCAAGCGTTAACAAGGATAACTTAATAGAGCTCCGTTCCGACCGTGTTCCTTCAGGGCCAAGCAGTAGTCCCATCATAAACTCCATCAAGCAGATTCTAGCACCAAGCGTTAACAAGGATAACTTAATAGAGCTCCGTTCCGACCGTGTTCCTTCAGGGCCAAGCAGTAGTCCTATCACAAACTCCATGAAGCAGATTCTAGCACCAAGAGTAACTAGTGCTCTCCTGCACCCTCATCCATGGCTGAAGTGCCCTTGAGCAAGGCGTCTAACGCCACATTGCTCCAGGGACTCTACCCTCTAAGGATAAGAGCATCAACTAAGTGTAATGCAATGTAAAGAGCTAACAAGGATATCTTAGAGCCCTGTTCTGACTGTGTTCTTTTTAGGGCTCTGCAGTAGGCCTACCATGAACTTCATAACCCTGCTGCAGCCTGGAGTTTATTACTGCAGTTTTGGCTAATGTGTCCAATATAGAAAGCAAATTCATTTTGGTCTTTAGGTTGTCTGATAATTATGAGTTGGTTTATCATACATTTATGATATAAGCCTGGTCCTATACTAAAAGACAGCTGCTATTAAAATAGTATTCTCAGCCTAGCTGTACCACACCTGTAAGTTTAATGAGTAGCTTATAGAATGGACAAGGTTACCTCAGCAACCTGACCTTTAAAGAGTAGACCTAACTGTAAGGGCTCATTTCCACCGGCTCGTTCAGCGCGTAGCCGTGTTCAGCGCGTGGGCGTATACAATAGGTTTGTATGGGGACAGAATACGCTCAGAACACGCTTGCGGTGGGAATGGTCTCATCTGCTAACGTGCATTCTAAATGAATACGGACAGAATACGGCCACGCGCTGAACACGCAGAGAGTGCGGTGGAAATGGGCCCTAAGTCGATCAATCACACAGACACACACACACACACAGACACTGCAGATGAACACATCCCAACAAAGAAACTCATCCGACATCTCTCTTCGGCCCTCCGTACGGGTGCTGCATTGCTCATGGCCTGCATCTTGGCTCTGAGCCGCCAGCCTCGCCTGGTAGAGTCATCAGTTACCGTGCGCCCCCGTGAGCGCTGAGCTGGATCGGCCCTGGGCACGCAGACCGCTGGGAACCACCTCAGGCCAGCCCCTCTCTCCGCACCAGAACACCAACCCGGTGTGCGGTCCGGCCAACACCGGTCCCGGCGCCGTTTTACGCCGCTCGAGCGGCTCGTTCATCAAAGCCGAGCGTGATTAATACAAAAGGCGAGGCTCCCAGGAGGAGATTAATAGAGAAAACACTGAGGGAGGTGCAGCGCGCAGCAGCCGCATAAATCACCCTCCGCCCGCAATCTATTCATCACCCCTCCAGCCCCCACTGACTAGCACACATGCTGCCAGTCCGCCCCTCAGCACTGCCACAGACCCACGAGCACAGGGGGGCCAGACAGGAGAGGGGGAGAGAGAGAGAGAGACAGAGAGAGAAAGAGACAGAGAGAGAAAGAGACTACACATTTATCTTTGGGAGGAGGGAGGCTGTGTACGTGCAGGCGTGATTGGCGTTAATTGGTGCATTTAAACCTGTGAACTTGTATTGTTACACATGGTGCGCTACAGCAGTTTCATACACTTCTATAATGACATCAATGTTTTAATGTTCAATGCATTACTTATCATTAGTCATTTCGGTATTCATTTCAAATGGGTGTATTGGACCAGATTGTACATGACTGCAACTGGACATTACATCTGCTATTCTGCACAGTGTAAATGATGTCATGCCACCAATGGAACACGATTCCAGCTCCAGAGTTCCATTGTTGCGGTTCCATTCCTGAGTTCCACAGGCAAAAATATGTGTTGGAGTGCTTAGTGATGAAAGGCTGGAGTACTTCAACAATAATAGCAGAAAAACACATACCACAGACAGAGGAGAAAAGAGAATTGAGGAACCCAATTTCACCAAACACCTCCCCTGTCCCCATGCAATTAGAGGGTGTAGGGACGTGATCTGCACCCTCATAAGTGCCGACTCTGCCAGGCTGCGTGGAAAAAGCCTGGGCTCTTTGTGATAAGAAGCAGCAGAGAGGCGAGGTGCACAAAAGAGCAGCTTATCCACACGCAGAGGGGCGGCTGTCAATCTCTCTCTCAAACATCCCCTTTCTCCCAGTGCTCTCACCAAGGAAACTGGCTGGCTGTCACAGGGAATCCAACCCTAGGCTATATAAGAAAACTGTGTGTGTGGGGGGGGGGGGGGCAGGGAGAGAAAGAGAGAAACATTTCCTAGTGTTACAGCAAGGAAAGTAGCGATGGAAAGGAACCAAGGTGCACTGAGACGCTCGCCCGCGTTCCCACACTGGTCTCTGTGGGTTTCCAGTCCCCCTCTCTCCCCTTCCTCCCCTGTCCTCGGCACGCACAGCCTTCAAGAAAAAGAAGAAAGAAAAAAGAAAAACTCCTGAGCACCAGGGGGAAGAGAGAGGGCCTGCACACTCAGCACAGTGGCTTTGATTCACGCCAGACCAGCAATCATTAACAGCCCAACTGAGTGAACACCACTGCTCTAGCTGGTACACCACAACACCTGCACCAGTCTGAACCAGTCCGAGTCTGAACCAGCACCAGTCTGAACCAGTCCGAGTCTGAACCTGCACCAGTCTGAACCAGTCCGAGTCTGAACCAGCACGTCTTGGCGATAAAACATGTTTGTATTAAATGTGGCAATGTGGGAATGTGTGGAAAGGTTTTTGCATTGTTTGGGAGAATAAAAATGAACTCAATTTTAGGCCCTTATCAAAAGATGGGGTTTTAAGTCCCAGGATGCAAAAACACAAATATAATGCAAGCTACATGTCCCTTGGCCAATGAGGAGGAAGCTACATGTCCCTTGGCCAATGAGGCGGAAGCTGGAGATAAGGAGCTCATGCATGAGGGATAATGCACAGTCCGCATTCTTGGAAAATAAATCCAGACAGGACGATCGGGACTTAGGCCATTTGTTTGCATTGCCCTGAAAAATGACTGGCAAACAATATATTATCCCCCTGGCAAATTACTTTGTTAACAAAATATATATGTTGAATAATGTTATAGCTGTTTGGTGACGTCTGATGCCCTTCATAACAGGACTTTTTAATCAGAAATCATTCCTACTGATGTTACAAAACCTCAGAGCACACGAAAGACCAGCCAACATAAAAATAAAAACCTGTTGACAGTTCTAAACTCATGATGGCTCTGAATCGCTTAAAGGCTAGTCATTTGTCCTGTAGGCATATACTAGCATGCCTGTCGCACCAACCTTGTAGACGGAGCTTGGTCTGGCAAAGAAGTTCTCAGAGGCGCACCAATGAGCGTCAATCAAATGGCTTTGATGACCAAACAGACCACTAATTCCGATAGCATATGCGTAGCCTTCTTTCTTCATTGGTGCCCGATTTCTCGGGCGAAGGAACAGCCGAGAATAGGCAGGTTGGCCAGACTGACTTGAACACCAAATTCTATGAAGCGTCACTGGCAGTATGGGTGGGCCCAGGCTAGGCATAGACTTCAGCCACACCACTGAACAGCACTTGCAAGAGGGCATTAAAGTAGGATTGATTAGGGCCATGTAGCCTTTACGTGTTTAAGAAGTCCAGAAGTCTTCTGATCTAGATTTGTTTTCCTGTGTTCCCTGATTTTCCTGTGCGCAAGAGACCCACTGTAGCACAGTCAATGGACTGAGACGGAAGGAGAGCGTGAACAGTGAAAGTGCTTTAATGTCATCTTGGCATCAGTGGGTCAGTCACAGCTCTTCTAGTTTGTTGTCATTCACCTCGTCTCACCGGCCTTCACTGAACTGCATGAGACTTGCGACAACAGGAGGGAGAGAAAAACAAACTGCATTTGACTTTGAAATGATCCTTTAATTTTACCCAACTGGTATTTTGTGTGTTTTTTTCTGGGTGCCGAATCAGAGGGCGGAGGATGTTTCAGAATCAATAACCCATCAGTGAGTGATCATCTGGGACAGCAGTCTGCCTGCTGCCTCTCCCTCCTGCCCTCCTAGATAAGAGCCTGCTGACATTGTTTCAGCGGGTCACACCGCCTCCGGTTTGACCAGACGCCGCGCTACACGACGTCCTCGCTCGTCCGCCACACAAAAGGCACGGCCACGGAGGGGGGGCTAGTGCCTGGGGGGGGCTAGCTAGCACGCAGCACCATGTGGCGGGAGATGGCAGCATCCTGCTGTTGAAAATGGACTGTGCCTGCTCCAGGTTGAACATCCATAACCGCCAGCCAGGCCAGCCTCACAGCTCTCGTGACGGCCCATCATTCACAATTAGGATTAGACCCCACAGCCTCCTCTCTCTCTCTCACTGTCTCACTCTCTCTCTCCACTTTCAGCCTCCCTCTGGTATTACTCTTTCACCACACGGCAGAGTTCTGCTGCTCTCCTCCAATGCCATGGGAGTAGTTGCTGTGGAAAAATATGTATTTTTTAAATTATTCTTGATTTTTCAAATGTTGTGAGCATCGTGCAGAATTTCTTTCCAAGGTAGCCTTAGCATTGAACCAGAGTTGACCAACTTATGCGTGAGAAAGCCAACAGCTGTGCCACCTGGCTGTAGGCTTGGGCGGCATTTTAAAAATACCGTACAGCGGGGTATTTTCAAATAGCACAGGTATGATTTTTAATACTGTGGCCTCCTACAAGTCAAGGTTAGACATACTGAACTAGTTTGCCAACATAAGAATGGTAAAGAAACGCAAGTTTATGGCAAATAAAACTGGCCATACATACTGACCTCTGTATACTACGGGACAGAGCTACAACCAATCAGACCACTGCATGTGATGACATGCAATCATTGGTGCCCGATTTCTTGGGCAAAGAAATAGCTGAGAATAGGCAGGTAGGCCAGACTGACTTGTATGCAGCGTCACTGGCAGTATGGGTGGGCCCAGGCTACACACACACACACACACACACACACACACACACACACACACAGAGGCAGTATGGGCGGGCGCAGGCTGCTGCTTGAGTGTATGCATGGCATTAGGCAAAACACTTATGAAAGCCTGTTGGGGATGCACAGTAGCAAATATAAATTTGCAAGAGACAAATGCAGCTCCTCCCTCAGGTTTCAGTCTTTGCCTTCCTCACGTAAGATTTAGTCACCAGCCAGTGGACAGCAGGCCAAATTAAACTGCCTTTAAGTGCACTTGCATCTACCAGCAGCATCATTTCTACCCGTGTCGCACAGAACAACAAAATGCATTTCACGGCTCTGACTGCCTTCATCCCAACCCCCCACCAGTGCTGCAAACTACACATCCAGAAAATTGCAAGGCTTTCCCTTCAGGCACTTGTAAAAAAGACTTGAAAGAACAAGCAGTCTGGTTGAATCAGCAGTGTGGGGGCACCAGGGTACGGCTCCTCACACACACACACACACACACAGCCAGGGTACAGCTCCTCACACACACACACAGCCAGGGTACAGCTCCTCACACACACACACACACAGCCAGAGTATGGCTCCTCACACACACACACACACAGCCAGGGTACGGCTCCTCACACACACACACAGCCAGGGTACAGCTCCTCACACACACACACACAGCCAGGGTACAGCTCCTCACACACACACACAGCCACGGTACAGCTCCTCACACACACACACAGCCAGGGTACGGCTCCTCACACACACACACAGCCAGGGTACAGCTCCTCACACACACACACACAGCCAGGGTACAGCTCCTCACACACACACACAGCCAGGGTACGGCTCCTCACACACACACACACAGCCAGGGTACAGCTCCTCACACACACACACAGCTCCTCACACACACACACAGCCAGGGTACAGCTCCTCACACACACACACACACACACACACACACACACACACACACACAGCCAGGGTACAGCTCCTCACACACACACACAGCCAGGGTACGGCTCCTCACACACACACACAGCCAGGGTACAGCTCCTCACACACACACACACACACAGCCAGGGTACGGCTCCTCACACACACACACACACACAGCCAGAGTACGGCTCCTCACACACACACACACACAGCCAGGGTACGGCTCCTCACACACACACACACACAGCCAGGGTACGGCTCCTCACACACACACACAGCCAGGGTACAGCTCCTCACACACACACACACACACACACAGCCAGGGTACAGCTCCTCACACACACACACACACACAGCCAGGGTACGGCTCCTCACACACACACACAGCCAGGGTACAGCTCCTCACACACACACACACACAGCCAGAGTATGGCTCCTCACACACACACACACACACACACACACAGCCAGGGTACAGCTCCTCACACACACACACACAGCTCCTCACACACACACACACAGCCAGGGTACGGCTCCTCACACACACACACAGCCAGGGTACAGCTCCTCACACACACACACACACACACACACACACAGCCAGGGTACAGCTCCTCACACACACACACACACAGCTCCTCACACACACACACAGCCAGGGTACGGCTCCTCACACACACACACAGCCAGGGTACGGCTCCTCACACACACACACACACACAGCCAGGGTACAGCTCCTCACACACACACACACACACACAGCCAGGGTACAGCTCCTCACACACACACACACACAGCTCCTCACACACACACACAGCCAGGGTACGGCTCCTCACACACACACACAGCCAGGGTACGGCTCCTCACACACACACACACACACAGCCAGGGTACAGCTCCTCACACACACACACACACACACAGCCAGGGTACAGCTCCTCACACACACACACACAGCCAGGGTACGGCTCCTCACACACACACACACACACAGCCAGGGTACGGCTCCTCACACACACACACAGCCAGAGTACGGCTCCTCACACACACACACACACACACACACACAGCCAGGGTACGGCTCCTCACACACACACACACACACACAGCCAGGGTACAGCTCCTCACACACACACACACAGCCAGGGTACAGCTCCTCACACACACACACACAGCCAGGGTATGGCTCCTCACACACACACACAGCCAGGGTACGGCTCCTCACACACACACACACACACACACACACACACACACAGCCAGGGTACGGCTCCTCACACACACACACAGCCACGGTACGGCTCCTCACACACACACACACAGCCAGGGTACAGCTCCTCACACACACACACACAGCCAGGGTACAGCTCCTCACACACACACACACACACACACACACACACAGCAGGGTACAGCTCCTCACACACACACACAGCCAGAGTACGGCTCCTCACACACACACACAGCCAGGGTACGGCTCCTTACACACACACACACAGCCAGGGTACAGCTCCTCACACACACACACACACACACACACACACACACACAGCCAGGGTACGGCTCCTTACACACACAGGCGACTGCCAGTGAGTCTTTCTGCCACAGTGACCCCGCCGCTGGTCGTGTTGTGGATCACTGGCTGCGCTGAAAAGAAATTGGGGGGAAAAGAGGCAACTGTGTGTGTCTGGGGAGATATGGCCGAGCCTGTGCAGACTGTAAGCACTGCCATAACACACCACACTCTGGTATAATGTCAAGATTGAGCCCTGCTCTTTGTTGTTGTTGTTCAGGGTCTAGTTGTGCTCGCCATTTTGAATTTGTAGTGCAAGAATTCGATCTTTCTCTCATGAAAACATGCTTAGTGCATGTACACACATCACATCCAGATGCAAAGAATAGTCTATCAATAACATTTACGGATTTCAGTTTAAGCATTTTTTCACACCTGCTGTCTTTCTGTCATGTTCATAAAAAGGCCCTTAACATGTAGCATTAAACAACTCTCTCAGTTGTTGCATCCTGCCTGTATCCAGGGGTCTGTTCATAGCAAGCACAGACCATCCTAGCCCTACAAGTAAATGAAGCAAGCACAGACCATCCTAGCCCTACAAGTAAATGAAGCAAGCACAGACCATCCTAGCCCTACAAGTAAATGAAGCAAGCACAGACCATCCTAGCCCTACAAGTAAATGAAGCAAGCACAGACCATCCTAGCCCTACAAGTAAATGAAGCAAGCACAGACCATCCTAGCCCTACAAGTAAATGAAGCAAGCACAGACTATCCTAGCCCTACAAGTAAATGAAGCAAGCACAGACTATCCTAGCCCTACAAGTAAATGAAGCAAGAACGGCTTCTCCTGCCAAACCAAAGAACAAGGCTTTGGCAGGTATATTCTGTTTGACCCTTGTCCACTGGACACTGGCCAACAAGAACTTAAATTCCAGTGTTTCCATGGCCACAGAGTTTTTTTAAATACTATGTTACGAAGTCACTCTTACATGACTCTGCAGAGGGCTAGTAACATGAAACAATAGACAGGGTGTGTTGAAGGCAACTGGACAGCCGTGCCCTAAGGGATAGGGAGCTGGTCTTGGGATCGCAGGGGTGCAGGTTCCATTCCTGTACCAGTAGGGAAAAATGTGGGAGGGGAAGTGAATAACCAGCACCCTTGAGCAAGGCATTTACCCCCATATCGCCCCACTGTTCCTGCACCTAATTCACTGTATGTCACTCTGGATAAGAACCTTTAAAAACATTAGATTTACAAGACATCGCAAACCATGTCAGGGCCAGGAAAAACCTCAGTGCAAAGTTTATCTGCTGAAGTTCAAACAGCTACCTGGTGAAGGAGATGTGACAGGATATCATTACTGTGCCCCTAAGAGCAGAAACACACCCATGTAAGACAGTGGAAAGGCATTTTACTGCCTTCCTATAGCTGCTCTGTGGAGGAATCAGTGGATTCAGTTCACAGAGTTCATCCATTCATGAATTTATAACCGCTCCTCGCTCACCTGCTGTTGCATGAATCATTAATGAATCAGAGTGAGACATTTAGCTAGAATATGCATTAATAATATTATCACTTAATTAACGGTCTTAGAGTCATTAAACTAATCATTATCACCACTAGTCCAGATACTTATCTTACCAAGCTGATCCTACACAGCTTTGCTTTCAAATGTCATCATCACACTCAATGTGCTTTGGATCAACACAGGATATTTGGGGTTAAGCTATAGGCTTTTCACTGGGCTACACTAAACATTTATCAGATAGTAATCCTTCATATGTGGGGCCTCTCATCCACACACACACACGGTTCTTTGCCAAGCCAAAATTGAGTTATTTTAAATCGCATTATAATGTAAAGATTTCTAAAAGCACAGATTTAAAATGCATCCATGTGCATGACAAACGGATCTGTAAATACAGTGAGAGAAAACTGTGTGCTTACCATCGGGCTCACCGAGCATGCTTCCCTGATTTGCCACTGATGTCATGTGACTGGGAAGGGCTATGAGGCTGTGTAAGATGGCTGTTTCTGTTGACACCAACATATTCCTCTGATTCCCTTTATCTGGAAGCCCATATAACTTTCCTGCCAGTGGGTTATAGTTCTGTATTTTGTGAGGTAGCAGCAACATCCCCATGTGCTGGCCGGCGCCATGCACGGCAGTCTTCCTCCATCAGTGTGTGAATGAGTTTGTGAATAGATGAATGTGAGGTAATACACTGCAAAGCATTCTGGGTACTCTGCTGCATGGAAACGAGCCTAAATCAATACAGCCCATCAACCATTGGTTTATTAAATAACGTAGTCATAACCATAACATGACCATATTCTATAACAATGCTCACACAAAAACAGAAATTCAAACTGACACACCCATACGCACCTACGCAAATACCAAAACAGGTTACCATTTGGGGAGTACAGTCACACGTGTCATTGGAACATTTGCAAAATTTAGAGTTCCCACTACAATGTTACAAATACTTTGAAGGATTTTTAACATAGTTATAATGAGAGCTAGAGAATGTTCGTGTAGAAATCTAGAATAAATTCTAGAAGAAATGATTCAGTCGTCCGAGGGTTAATACATCATGAAGTGATGGTCCCACTGCAGGCTGCAGAGATGCATGTGACTCTCTCAGGTATAGAAGTCTTCTTTTCTGGACTTTCATATTTCATGTCATATAACTCAAGGAAGACAATCCACAAATGTCTACCACGATTCACATGTATTTTCCTCATTTTTCTCCACAGCGTTTAAAAAAAAAAGTCCTGGAGGAAATACTGAATTCCCCCGAGTTCTAAGTGCGATGTCGGCGCGGAGCAGCAAGGTGGTGGTCCACTGGCAGATGGAATAAATCACCCTATTTAGGAGTCATCAGAGCAAGGTCCCCTATGTGTGCGCTCGCAAAGGCAGCACGCAGACAGCATCCTCATAGGCTCTGTGGGCTGAGAGGCTTCACACTAGCAGCCGCCTCCTCCTCCAGAGGTCCTCAGGCCGAATGCTTGTGTGTCTCATGCTCTTCTCGCTGCGTCTTAGGGGAACCAGCTGCCTACTAACGAGGATGCCCCTACCCTTGGCTGGACAACAGTCGCATCTCTTCCACGCACAGCGCCCGTAGTAATCCGTAGGTGTTAGAAACCGACTAACGCACTCTGCCAACACGAGGACTGTGTGTAATTTGGGATGCCGTGCAAAGCCCAGCTCTCATTGAAATGCTTTTCAAATCATGATAGGGTGTACAAAACAACAAGCTCTATTATAATGAAAAACACTATTCACACTTGAAACTGACCCCAATTAAGTAGGCTAAACAACAGCTACTGAGGGGTTGGCAGTGAAATCAAATGTATTTACACATCACAGGGAGCAGGCTGAACACTGCACCATACTTGAGCATTTTCTGCTTGAAATCTTTGTCTCCTTTGTAAAATTCAATGCCACTGAGTTTAATCTTCCACTCAGCAGGGACTAGAGCCCATCTATTGACCCATAATATTCCTGTACAAAACAGAACAAGTGTGCAGAACAGAGGCTTTTCCCCCCAATGTGGGTCGGTAGCTTGTCATTTTCAGTCAAGTTTCAGTCTTCCTGTTTTTGTCATCAAATCAAGTGTCAGCATATGCTTCACTGGGTGAAATAGTGAATACCGCCATAGGGAGAGACACTGACACATTTATTTCAGTTATATACATACATTTACTCATTTATTCATCCATGCAGCACAAGAGGGGCAAACGGCAGTTGAGTTTGACAGACACCATTCAATCATTTTGAACGGGTCGCTTAAAATGATTCAGTGGTGTGTTTTCAGTCCTGTCTGTCCCACAGGTGACTAACGTTTTATTTTTGTGTTGGAGCATTTAATTAATTTATTGGCATTGGGGTGTGAAGGGGATTTTAAGCAATATAGTAAAAAGTGCTCTAGGAAAACATCTCATACCTTTAAAAGCAAGCAGCACATTCCAGTGAGCTGTCCGTGGTGCTAGGGCTGCCCACAAAGATGTTGACTGTCTCAGGTGGTACAGGATCAATTTACACACAGATACAATTTACAAACTCAAATCCCTTATCTGGCATTAATGACAATCTTTTGATCAAATCATTTCATTGATTTTCTATGTTTACATCTAGGTGTGCATGCTAAGTCGTGCATTGGCAGTACACTGGCAGACACCATGCACTTTGGACAGCCAAAATCACATGGAGCAAGCTATTTATTATTTTATTCAGTATATGTATGTATTTGTTTACGTGCTGTTTTGCAAACATGAAAGCAGTGATTTAGTTTAGCCTCATGTTGCCTCTCACAGTCTGGTGTACCGCTTGGTACTGGCTCAGTGCTTTATGCTGGCCGAATACTAGTGCAGATATTGGGACTAAAAACAGATTATTGCATCTCCAGGTAAGGCATCAAAAAACCTGGTAATAGATGCGAACTGTGAAATATATCCATCCAGCCTGTGTCGTGTCACCAGCTCAGTGCTCTACACCAGCCAAATACTAGTCCAGATATCGGTATTGGGACTAAACACAGCCAAATACTAGTCCAAATATCGGTATTGGGACTAAACACAGCCAAATACTAGTCCAGATATCGGTATTGGGACTAAACACAGCCAAATACTAGTCCAAATATCGGTATTGGGACTAAACACAGCCAAATACTAGTCCAAATATCGGTATTGGGACTAAACACAGTCAGATTGGTGCATCTCCAGGTAAGGCAGCAAAAAACCTGAAGCATGAACTGTGAAATATATCCATCCAGCCTGTGTCATTTAGCTTCTTACAACTGGCAGACGAGTTACTGGGGGAGAGAGTTACTGGGGGAGAGAGTTGTCCCTTTTGGCTCCCAACAAAACTCCATTCAGCGTTCGTCCCACGTCCCACAGTCCGCAGCGCCTATTTATCACCTCAGACTCATTCTACAAACTGCTCCATTTTATCCCTTTTAATTATCTCATCTTATTGGACGCAACATTTATACCTTGCCCATAATGTCAATGCAGAGATCACCTCCTTTACTGGGTGATTTGTGTTGGTAACAATTCACTGGCTTTCTTGTTGAAGAATTCGGGTCTGCAAGCAAACGCTATTCTGCCATTTTGTCATCATCTGTATTTATCATGTCTCATTGCATACACCTCTTCTCTTATGCCAACAGCTGCCATTTTCCCCAGGTTTCTCCCATACTTCAGGCCTATCTCCCACACCCTTTCAATAGTCTTGGTCAGCATTACAACATCAAAACTTCTCTATTAATTATAAAAGATATGTTTGACTGCCACCCCTGAAATCCCCTGGATGTATGCTTATCCCTAAAGACACAGATGCAGCCGCGTGTTCAGCCAAGCCACATGCCTTTAGGCAGGAAGACAAAACAACTCGGAATATCAAGTAAGACAATACACCAAGAGGAGCCTGAGGCCTGCACAACAAATAATAACGCATCTCGACCCATCCCTGGTCACACTTACAGTCAACATAATACAGACACTAGTAAAGCAGTAGCTAAACAATGGCTGATCATTTTCCACAGTCAGCAAGGATGAGGACTACACTGCAATACAGTGCAAAAATCTTCAGCACCTGCAACACTGTGTTTAGAAGCTCTGGAAAACAGCACTTTTTTTTTTTATTTAGTTAGAAATATAAAAACAATGTGCTGTAAGCCAACCCAACAAAAAGGCTGTTAGTTTGATAATTGCATATCTTTAGTTCGATACTTTCTTAGTATTATTCATCAGTATCGGGATATGCCACTTTCAAACACTAAAATGTTACTCCTACTGACACACTGATTCTAAGGATAGATACAAATTGTTTCACTATAGGTTCTGTGAGACGGTGTCTGCAACTTTTGCAAATTACTCTCAACAATTACTCTGCATCACCCCATCTGCAGCATACATGCACACAAACAAAAGCTACTAGTATTTCTTCCTTTACTTCAGGCACTTCTGTGAAAGGCAGACTTCAAGGAAATCTGGTGCGCCTAATGAGGTTTTACACTGTGTTAAGTGCTCACTGAATTTGAAATCATCACCCTGACAGGACCAGTCTCTGTAGCAATTCTTTCCGCGTTAGGAAGCCTGGGCTCGTTCAGCAGCTTTGCACGGTTGTATATCCCGCACCTGCGCCGAGAATCCACGGGTCATTAGTGGCAGTGGGAAGCGAGCCATTACGAAACTGTTATCAGCGAATGCAGGGTCAAACAAGACAATGGCTCTCGGCTCAGTAGCAGAAAGCCAACAGCATTATGTTGTCACCCACGCTGCTGTCACTGCCACCTTTTATGTGACCAACGATGGAGACCACTAGTAAAGCAAAATATTAACTCCAATGTGGTTGCAAGGAATCGCACTCAAACATTCAGATCCCGTCAGAGATTCATAGAAATGAACACAGAGAGAGCAACACAAACTCACAAGGATGCGAGAGGTAATTTCCAAGACTGTTTAACACCACAACTATATGTGATGGGGGGGTAACGGAAAACCAAAATCTAGTCTTCAAAAGTAAAGCCACGTCCAGTCAGGCATGAAATGCTGACAAAAGACTAGGCTATGTATGTAGCAAAGCAAACACTGCTCTGCTGCGACCAACATGTTTCCCCAACGTTTTTAGCATACTGACAAAGCCAAGAAGACCACCACGAGTACATGAGGCTGCATATAAATTTAACCGATTCTTATTGTAGAAAATGACTTCCCCAAGGTAAGCTACTCAACAATATCTTTGCGCCACCAGTTAGCTGAATACCTTTCCATAAAGCCACATCAGAGAACCCCGGGGGCAGATTCCCCAAGTTTAACTTAGCCAACTATAACTCACCAGAACATCTCCAGTTAAACAATTACGCATGCTAGGTCGGCTATGCCATCGCGCTATTTGTGGGTGAAAAGACTGACATGCTAACCATTTTCACAGCTGTTTGAGTCAGTTTGCCACAGTAAAATGAGCAGCAGCATTAGTATGACGTTAGCTGATTAAGTTAGCTGCGATAGCTAGCTTTTCTTACAAAAATAAGTGCTGTGGGCTAGCATTCGTACTTTTACAGGGTACGTCTCTGTAAGAAGAAGCCTGCAGCTCTGACTGAGAAAACGTAGTGGTCAGTGGTTGTGGTTAAATCACAACGTCGGTGTGTGAAATGTACAGTAGTCTCCAGAAAATCTTAGACTGACGTTAGCAAGCACGCTAGGGTAGCTAGCTCTAGCTAACATGGCTAGCTGACGGTGGGTTAGGTTAGTTATGCTGGCGACCTGTACACGGGAGCTGCAAACGTGACCAACATTAAACATTTTGTTTTGAGTTAAGAGCAACTTACCCAGCTTCGTCCGAGACTCCTCCAGTTTCTGGATTTGGTTCTCGATGAACATCATGGCCATTCCAAAAGCCATAACAGCCAAAAGCTGAAACTTAGGCGGCATCATAATCCGTAGAAGCCCCATCAAACTACCAGATGATTACATGTCATGCCGTGAATACAAAATAATAAAACCGACTAAGGACAAGCTAAAACTGTTTTTGTGCCCCGGTTACCAACTATGTCCTGACAATGTGCTGTCTTTCAACACGTAGTGATATGATTTACAAGCGGTAGGGTTGAAACAGATGCTGGCATTTCAATTTGGAGTACCAAATCAGTTCAGGGTGCTTGTTCTCTGTCCCCGTCAATCGAGAAGTCTACTCCCCTCCTAGCTCCCTCTCCTTCCCCACTCGCCTATGTGAATGCTCCTCCTATCGGCAAGTGTTTATCTGCGCCAAGCAACAGCCAGCCGGCCAGCTCTCCTTTTTAATGGGAGTCATCTAAAAGAGACTGTAAACTGCCCCCTGCAGTTTTGGCGTAGAAGCTGTGGACAAACTGGTGCATTACAACCAACTAGGTCCACATAAAAGTCTGTGATGGATTCACACCTTTACAAGCGTGAATCATCAACTGCAGACTGGCATCTAAATGTAGGGCCCTTTAAATCCTACTATTTTCTCTGCACCACTGGAGATCAAAACTAGAGTTGTAGCTGTCATCCTGTACAGTGATGGTCCAGTTATCTTTTTTTTTTTTTTATAATCGAGGAGGTTGGCGTTGTATAGCCCATTTCTATAGCCTACTGCATTCTAAATTTTATTTTCTAAACATCTAGTACAGCATGGTATAACAGCTGAAGTGTTAGATTCTGTGCAGATAGCACTTTCATGTTTAGCACCGTAGAATGATCACTGTTATCCTGATCTCTGTTGATAGTAGAGACAAACAGGCTTTAGTCTCATCCTGTAGCCCTGAACAAGGGCAGCGTTAATGCCGACCTTGGCAGACTGTTTGTCATCAGAATCCGGGCTCTGGCAGCAATGGGAGGTGTGCACATGATCATTCAGAATGGAAAGAGTGCTATCCTCTGAGTGGCTCACAGCTTGCACTTTTTGAAGTTGATACAGAGCCCACCCAGAGAGTGCTATAGGCAGCCTACATCTGTCTCCTGGTGGCTTTGGATTTTTGGAAAACAACAAAGCCTCTGGCACATGTAAGTCAACCACCTACCTTGAATTCTGTGACTTAGGGTAGTACTACAACTTTGATATCAATACTAAACTCAACTACAATACTATACGTACAGTAACTGTCAATAGTATACTCAACAATAGCAACAAAGACAAAATCATGATCCTTGACACTTGGTTTTAGTAGTGCTTCACTGCATTTCGTTTCGTCTTTGGTCACCCTATAGGTTGGAAGCAGAATTGTCTGTCATTCAAACTACAGACAGACAGCCCGCTCCTCCACACTTAATGCGGTGGGGGTGGCATCTGGCCCGCCAAAAAGGGGCGGATAAACGGGTCTCTCATCCCGGGCCCAGGGAAGGGGGGCTCAGACTGGACACTCCTTACATTATGAAATATGGGAGAGGGGCCCCCATCAAATTGTCTTGTCCCGGGACCAGCCACGACAGCTAGCTGCCTGGGTGGCATGAAGGGTGGCAAAGCGAATTCAGAAGTGCCTTTCACCAGTTACAAGTTGATGAACCACTGAAACAATTTTAGGGTTGAAAAAAGTAGTGTTGCTTTGAGAGGTGAACAGAACGTTCTCACTTCCACCCAGTGTTAGGCTGGATCTTTGCACCATATCCCTCAGAGAACCCCACACCTCGCCCTCCATCAGGTAGTGTTGCTGTAGTTTCAGTTGCTCCATAGCCTGGGCCCCTGTGGTGATTAAAGGAGAACTTTGGTGTAAAATGAAGATTGGCATGTTAAAACATCATACCGAGTTGGTATGTGTACTGAGGAGCAAAATTGATTTAGCCTGTTGCATTCAGAGTTTAACTATTTTTTATAGTTTGACCCAGAAGGCTAACAATGGAAGTGGTAGGTGCCCTTAAACGAAGCATGACGACTACGCTATTTTTAAACCATTAAAACAGCCCGAAGAAACTCCACATTCCATTGGTAGTACAACAAAGGCTCTGGCATTCAAAACGAACCACTGAGAATATTGTAAATGTACACAACGTTTATTTAAAAAGCTGTTCTTACATGCAGTCGTTTGCAGTTGTTTCTCATTGCCGCCATGATGAAAGTCCAAACAAGTTGATTGTACTACCTCTCCCCCTATTCTTCCTGCTGGTTCGTGTTCGTCAATCGACCTGTGCAGACTTTCATCATGGAAACTACAGCAAGGTACTGCTTGTCAAAACTGTTTTATTAATAAATGTTGTGTACACTTACAAAGTTTTCAGTGCCTCGTTTTTAATGTCAGGGCCTTTGTTGTACTACCGATGGAGTGTGGAGTTTCTTCGAGCTGTTTTAATGGTTTAAAAATAGCGTAGCCGTCATGCTTCGTCTAAGGGCACCTACCACTTCCATTGTTAGCCTTCTGGGACAAACGATAAAAAATAGTTAAACTCTGAATGCAACAGGCTAAATCTATTTTGCTCCTCCGTACACATACCAACTCGGTATGATGTTTTAACATGCCAATTTTCATTTTACACCGAAGTTCTCCTTTAAAGTTGCCTCTGACTGCACTGCTCCACAGTGCAGCTGGTTCCTTAATGACGATTCCCAGTCAGGCCCACTCACAGCATTGTTCACAACACTCACAACGCTGTCAAGGCCTGATCTGTGTTATAGGCAGGCGCGGCTCGTCAATATGGGCAGGTGGGGCAGCGCCCTCCCAAAAAACATCCACCCCAAAACATAGTTCCTCCTAATAAATAATGTTACCTACGTTACTGCTTGCTACCTATTTAACTACTCTGTCGTATATGGTTTATGTCTGTGATTTTTTTTATAACTATTTATTTAGCACTGTGGAATTGAATCTCAAATACTTTTGTTGATTGCAGTTATGGGGCAGGACCGGTCACTGCCCACATTCATCTGTTGATCCTATTCGCCTGGCGTCAGTTGTCAGAATTGCAAGCAGTGCTAATAGAGTCCAATATGGGCAGGAGCAAGTCTGCCCCACCTGCATATTTTTTTAACCTTCTAGCAGCTCAGTACTCACAGATCAGTACTCCTCTAGTAACGTTAGACTTAACCCAATTGTGTCAAATGCAGTGATGACCTGCAGCACAGAACCTGCCTTGTCAAACAGCGTGGACTTTCTGTTAAAAATGCATTTGATGGACTGAAATTAGAGGATAAGTTACTGATCAAGCAGCTTGGCCCAGACAGACCAGACGTCAGTATAACACAGAAAACTAAGGACAAAGGGAAGATATATACAACCGAACATTTTCGTGAACATGGTATGATGAAAATGAAATGGCTGTGTGGTTGCTCCGTAAGGAATACAGTATTTTTCTTTCCATGTCTACTGTTCAGATCATGCTTAGGACAAGGGGACATAGGGATTACAGGAGTTAGCGACGTGAAATACTTTTCCGAAGTAGCAAAAAAGCACACTCTCAAGCAAAGCACATTTACAGTGTGCTATAAAACTACCCATGCTAGGTCAAGTTAATATCACAGCACACCTCGATGAGGGCTATCATGTAAGCATTCGAAATCAATTAGAGAGGCAAAAAAAAAAAGGACTCTGAAACGCATGCTTTATGGTGCTGCTTGCAGACAGATTTATTATAGACCTGCTTAGCCGAATTACTACATTAATTAGGTTTTTAATAGGCCTGTCAGTATACATTATTCTATAACATTTGGTCAGGGTAGTGATTCAGGCAGGAGTCAGTGTCCCCCCACCAATATTTATGCTCAGGAGCCGCTACTGGTTATAGGTTCCATGGATTTACCTGAACACAACAGCCCACATCATACAAAGACACCAATCCATATGTCACAACCTCCACATGTCATATGGCATTTTATTACAATGGGTATCTAATAAGTGTTGTCAAGTGGGCACTTATTTTCAGCCTTTACACTCATGGAGGGTTAGTGTACATTAGTGTAGATCATGGCCATCATAAACATCTAAATCTGGCTATCCCAAAACACAGCATGCATCGATTATTGAACTTATGCTTCACATAAAACGGATCACGCAAAAACAAATGTAAAATGGCTTTCCAATCCATTCCATGTAAAAAGAGTCTTTCCTGGGTATCACTCAATGGGATTTCTTTGCTATTTGTTAAAACCTGAGAGTTAAAAGAAGTTGTTTAGAAGTATTTGGCCCCCTGCCATATATCCCAGCTTTTTATTGACTTGTGCACCAAGTGGAACAATTTGCTCAGCACTCAGGTGCCTATAAAAAAGCAGAAAACTCACACTTGAGTGCATGTCCCTTTTACTTGGAAAGATTGAGCAAATCATCCATTGTTTAGCTACTTTCCTCCCCTCTTGTCGCTCTGAATGTGTATCTGTAATGAATAGCGAAGAAGTCCCAAGTGAGGTTTGTTCTTGGCATGTGAGTGGCCAATCCCCTCTAAGCGCTGCTGCCGTATAAAGCTCAGAGGGCTGAGAGAGAGGCTGCTGCCGTATAAAGCTCAGAGGGCTGAGAGGGAGGCGAGCCCAACTGTGCATGAAATTACACCAGATAAAATCAGCCATTTTTTTGCTGCCGAAAATAGCCCCTTTCTGCCTTCCAGCACAAACTAGGTGTGAAGCACAGGGATACAGAAAGCTGTGTCACCCCACCATTGCCACCTCCTACCACAGCCCCATCCTCTGTCACACACATCCTTTTCTCTATCAAATGATTGTCAAACAAGACCTCACTGTGAGAAGGCATGATAACGTATGGCCTGAGGTGATTGCAAGCAAGCAATAAGCATTTTCAGTGAGACTGCCAAACAATAGGGCAATGTGGTCCGTATTAAAGACATTAGTAATTAATGCAGGTTTGACATGTAAAGGTTGTGGGACAGATTCATGTTTTTATCTTTTTTATCTTTCTACCTCATTTTACACCCACCAGCAAAATACTTTTATTTTATATTAAAACAACATAATGTTGTAATGTCCTGTCCTGTTTGAATCTTCTTTATGTTGTGTATTGAAAGACTTACAATTAGTCTAAAATGTTTACAATGCATTAAAACACATAGATCATTCCCATCAGTGTAAACCAGACTCCCTTAGGCATGATGACAGTCATGTTGTGATATGTAGCCTATGGTATTATGATAAATCACTTTATGAGAACATGGTTGGCAATCAAAAAGCACTGGAGTACTATTGCAAAGAGATGGAATGTATTCATGTGTTCCTATTTGGTTTCGCAAAAACAGAAGGACATGTTTAAAGCTGCGGGTTTGGAAAGCAGTATTGTTACTACTGTCAGGCCTCAAACTGTGCACACAATGAAAGAGCAGCTAGTCTCTCAGACAGAAGAATTCTGCAATTAATTATCACTTCTTTTACATCAGTACTAAATATGGCCATTCATTTAGTTTTTTTCCAAGGATCCTTTTGTCTGAACAGGTCTGTTGCAAATTACTTATGGATTATTTGATGAAAAGTAAAAAACGTTGTTTTATTCACAAGAAGACTGGGTGTAGCTTTCAAAGGAGCCATGCCTATTGCACTGAATAATCTCTAACAGATGGCACATGTGGGTGCTCTGTGTGCCTTTGCTACAACTTGCACATTGTCACATGAACATGACAATCTTGATATCGCACAGTAATGTGAGCCCAGTGGAAAGCAATGCTGTGTGGAGCTTCACAAACTAACAGCAACTCATAACCTTCATGGTTGCTACCCATTCCTCCCCGTCCCGCTGAGAAGAATTTGTTTATTATTTGGCCTTAAAAAGCGTGAGATGAAAAATTGATCGCTGAGGAGATTTAAATGAATAGTTTAAATTAAAAACAACAACTATTTGCTTTATTTAATAAAGGCTGTGTATCCTCAATACAGTGTTACACACTGCCTACCAGTTATTGATTCATTTCATAGACTAATTCTTCATTTATTAACAATGCACCGCCATTTAAGTTTCTTTCACCTAAACTTCTCCTGTACTACCTGAATGCTTGATGAGAGGTGGACACTGTGGAAATCAATGCTGTTTTGGTCTCAAATGCTACCTGGATGCTTGTTGAGAGGTGGACACTGTGGAAAGCAATGCTGTTTTGGTCTCAACTGCTACCTGGATGCTTGATGAGAGGTGGACACTGTGGAAAGCAATGCTGTTTTGGTCTCAGGAGAAACACTTCCTCCTTCTCTGTGCACTGTGAGGGGGTTCTTCCAGCAACCACAGCTTTTTTTACTTGTTCAATCTTTGTTTCTTACTGCATTTTCTCTGCTCTTCACTCAGTCCTTCCGATCTCTTCAGCCTTGTGCCCTGCTTCTTGCCCTCCTCTTATCCCCTGTTCCCCCTGCTCTCCTCCATCGCCATGGGTGGGCAGTCCCCTGCTTCTTGCCCTCCTCTCATCCCCTGTTCCCCCCGCTCTCCTCCATCGCCATGGGTGGGCAGAGAGAGGTCGGGAGGGATCGATCTGGCGGCAGCCAGAGACTGCTTGTTTGCTTTGACAGCTTTATAGCTTTCAGAATTTCTTTCTCTCTATTGGAAAAGCCTTCTCTTCAAGGTCTTTGATATCTTGTCGTTTTTCTTCCCCCTTTTCCTTCTCTCTAAAGAGCTCTTAATGAAAGCTCCTTTTTTCTCTGGACAAGTCCCAACAGGGGCCTGCAGCAGCACCATGAAATACATGCGCTTCTGTGCGGACCCTGTAAAAAAATGATACACACAAATATGGCGGCATGGGTTTTCTTTTCCTAATCCAAATGAAATAGCACCATGCAGGAAAATAACCACTTATTATTGTTTACACCAGATTATTTTTGTATGACAAATGCTGAAGTGTGCTTGCATTTGCCTGGTATCACTGTGTCTGACACCGTGACACTGTGTCTGAGTTTTTTTTCTTATAGCTGATTTAGTAAAACTTAAATATATTATATCTGTAACCAGCCTAAATCAGAGAGGAAAATGAGCCAAATCTTGTCATTTAGAGTCAGAGAGTCATTTGAATAAGTTTCTAATGATTGCTGTGAGAAAGTCTCTCTCAAGGCAATTTGAAGCATGTGTGAAAAGCCTGAAATGCTAAGCATCCATTCAGTCAGCATACATGTTCTCATATATGCACAGCTAATCCGGTGTTAAGTCATTAATTATTCTTCCAAATCGATTAAGCCCTGGTACACTAACTAGAAAATGCACAATAATAATACACATGCTGTCCTAAATGCCATTCTGTTGCAGCAACTGCACTGGGTTGAAGCAGTTGGGTAGTTAAGTATAGCGTGGGGCTTTAAAGTGCAACTGCACTGGGTTGGAGCAGTTGGGTAGCTAAGTATAGCGTGGGGCTTTAAAGTGCAACTGCACTGGGTTGGAGCAGTTGGGTAGTTAAGTATAGCGTGAGGCAGTTGGGTAGCTAAGTATAGCGTGGGGCTTTAAAGTGCAACTGCACTGGGTTGGAGCAGTTGGGTAGTTAATAGCGTGGGCTTTAAAGTGCAACTGCACTGGGTTGGAGCAGTTGGGTAGTTAAGTATAGCGTATAGCGTATAGCGTGGGGCTTTAAGGTGCTTTACATAATTGATTGCTTGTTCATTGGAGGCTTCCTCTGGTTTATGTGGTCTGTCTCAGAAATGTTGCATAGTGGGCTGATTTCAGATCAGTTTTTTTTTTGGCAGAAGTAAAGTAATAATCTATCAAGTAAACCTGCTCTCAGTGTTTTTGTAAGTCCGTCTGCCAACATATTCCACTGGGAAATACTTATATTAGTTATTGGACAGGCAAATCCTGTAATCTATGTGGAATAAACTAGATTGTTCTTGTCTTAAGACAGAAATGCCACCTGTGACATAATTCAATATTCACAGGACACAGTGAGTGTGATCCCAATCAGCATATGCACCCAGAGGGATTTGAAAGCGATATGCTGGACGTTGTCGATATCTGGCACAAAGGCCACCTGACTTCATAACACTTCCTGTCTGTTAGCTCACACTCATTACACGGAGACAACATCGGCCAAGACACCAAGGGTGAGAGCCCTGAGTGATGACATCATACTCAACGTGCATCATCATTACGAGTTAGCATTTATATCAGGTCACCAGAAGGAAAGCCAATAAAACATTCAGCCCTATGCTAATTCCAAGGGATGACTGTCGTATCAGATGTGAGTAATTTCATATGAGTTGAATTTCTTATGAGCCATATAATGTAGGAGACTACTTTAAGCCTTGCACAGGAAGGTTTCAGTACTTAGAGAGAGAGAGAGAGGTATGTGTAGAAAGAGAGAGATGTATGGAGAGAGAGAGAGACAGAGACAGAGAAATATATATAGAGAGAGCTGATAGCACCCATGCTCACCGTCCCTTCTCGGGCGGAGCAGGCAGCTCATTAAACAGACGGCGGGAAACAGGGCTGTTCCCCCAGAACTGGACGAGACAGGCAGGGAGAGAGACACTAGCTAACGCATTTATTTCCACATCCGGGCAGAGCATGCCTGCTATGTAAAAATTCATCCACGTCTCACCGGCCAAATAAATATTTAGGAAAATGGAAAACAGTCTTTGCTATAATGTTAATGTAGCCCAGTCATCTTTCCGTACAGGCTGCTCTCTTGTGTAGGCAGTGTGCTATCACTGTCACATTTGTTTCCACAAAAGACAAGAATGTGTGTCCTGTGATGAATGCAGCTCTTGCAGACGAAACACAAAGATATGTGTTGTTTTTATGCAACTCTAGATGGAATTTTTCCTGCCATCCATCAAGGACCATCTGACTTAGATTACTCTTAGCTTAGTCTGACTTAGATTACACTTAGTTTAGCCTGACATTGTTAGATTACACTTCGTTTAGCCTGACATTTCTGAGCTATGTCATGTGACTCCTGTAAGTACTGCAGCATAAAAGGCCTTTCCATGGTGGTTAGGGCGCTCCTTAGGCCAATGATCCTCTCCCGCTCATTGCTTCCTCTTTGTTGAGGATGCTGATTAACTTGCTTGTAAACCTGGCAGCAGACACGGGGCGGCTTTTAGAGGTTGGCAGGGCTGCTGCGTGCCCCATTAATGGCTGCCTGGATGAATTAGGAACATTACCCTGAAAGAGACTGAGTTCCATGCCTAACCCTCACTACAGTTTTTGTCATTCTGTAAAATGCACAGGTCACACAAAGCTGTGTAAGACTGGAAGAGCAGCCAGCACCTGGGGCCGGAAGGAAAATTAATATGGATTTTTCACATCACTATTTGAGGGAAGTCAGCCACTTTCTCCTAAACTCTATGAAAGCACATTAGCGCCCTCTGGTGGTGGTCAAACAACTCACCATGGCAATCACTTATCCTTGTGTTATTTTGCATAAAGGTGGCCGCCAGATTGCCCTTGATTTCAGCACACCCAATGTTTTTTTTATTCCTATTTATTTCCCAAAAGTGACTCTCTCATGCAGACCACCACACTCACATGTAGACCGCTGTACACCTGTGGCAGTCTATCTTGCAAACCTGCTGGCAGAGGACAGAGACTCTGCTATAGCCGTGTGTGGCCTTAGGATTGAGCAGCAATGTTTTACTAACCAATCCCCCCATGTAACTGAAGTCTGAGCAGAGGAAGAAAGGAACATCCCTTAGTCTGAACATGGACCACTGCCCTTTCAACCAAAACAACACCAAGCAAACTGGTGGCAACCAGGCCATCAGAGCTGATGCAGTCATGTTGATCTTCTGCTTGCCTTCTGAGACATGGAGCAATTGGTGTTTGGTGTATAAACCAGCCCTCTTTAAAAATCAAAAACAGGCCAAATGGGGCAGTCAGACTTGGCAGGCTAGAAGGGTAACAGAAAAAAGCCATGTAGATCAGAAGTGCTCCATGTTGATACTGCTCATGTAACAAAGAACATTTGGTAGAGAGAAGAGATAAAATATTGAGGTGAATTTAACGTTGGGGTAACATATTTGAATTGCATAGTGAAAATCTAACATACAGAAGTAGGGGTCGATATAAGGAGACATTTAAAACATTTTCTTAATATGTTTTTAGAAGTTCAAGAGAGGCGTAGCTGAAGTCAAACATGATTGCCATTGACGAAGAGGGAGAAACAAAAAGCAGAAAAGACAGGGCCCCTACGGCAAGGTGAGGCCGCACAGGAAACAGCGCTCAAGAAGAAGAACGTGGAAATGTGGCAAACAAAGCCCGAGGCCTCGGAGGATAAAAATGGGATACACCTGCTAAGACAACGCCAAGTACGGCAAGCATGCATGCAGTTGGATGTCATGGGCTGATTGTGGGAAGTTGCATTGGAGCAGCAGCATAGCAGCTCTATTCTGCCCTACAAAGGCAGAAGGCAGTAGCTACACAATTAGTCAAAATTGAGTTTAGACTGTAAATTGACTTTATAACACTTATTTTCTCTTTTGTGACTAAATATCTTGCTTATTAAGAAAGTACATAAAAGCTTCGCCACTTTTATACCTACAACATGTTGGACTGGGCAATATGACAGGTTTGAAGGTATCTTTCTCAGTTTGAAAGTTCGAATAGTTACTGCACTTTGCCTTTTAGGGCATACTGTACTTCAAATTGCCCATACAGACTGATGTAACACTCTACTGTGTCCTCTAGCTACTGACAAACACTCTTTTTACACCATATAAAAGATGAATCATGTTCTTTAAATTATATGTCAGACTCTTTGTCCTATCTGTGGTATTCGTTTGGGAAATTCTTTTGTGAGACTTTCTTGCTGTTGTTGTCACTCCCTCCCTCTCCCTTTCTCTCTCTCTCTCTCTCTCTCTCTCACACACACACACACACACACACACACACACACACACACACATATACACACACAATGTTTGAATGTTGTACTGAATTGTTCTTCTTGTCTTATACCCTTGCCAAAGAGATTGTTTTTTTTATCCTTGCTCAGTTCTTAGTTCTGATACTTTGTATATGGTATATGGACTGCATTTATATAGTCGTGAGTTGTAAATGCAGTCCAGGTATATAGTTTCATATACTCCATAGTGTATCCAAAGTGCTTTACATGGAATGGCTGACATTCACTTATACACCTTCACACAGCAGTGGCTGTGGCAGCCATGTGAGGAGCCAATTAGCAGACTGTGAGCAGGATGGGGTTCAGTGTCTTGCTCAAGGACACCTCCACCTTGCCAGAAGGGAGTGGAATCGAACCAGCAACCCTGTCCTCCTGTCACTGCTGGTATGTTTGTTAGGAGTTTTGCCCCAGATTGGCTACACACACACACTACTTCCCATGAAACAGGGGGAAGTGCCAAATTAGTCAAATGAGTTACAGAAGAAGCCCTAAAATTCTGGAGCTGATCCGACGCATGGAGTACCAGCACAAATTCACTGGTGCATATCTTGGCCTTGCGCTTGGCAGAGAACTACATAGAGATTTAGTGAGTACCCCACATGTTTACAGGGATCTGATAAACCTGCTGTGTCAACATCTCAGTATAAACAGCTTTAAAACAACACTAAGGTTTTTTTTTTTTTACCTTAAAATTGTGTTTCCAAACTCGTTTCAGTGGTTCATCACTTGTAACAGGGTGAAAGGCACTTCGGAATTTACTTTGCCGCTGTCCATGGGCTATAACCGCACTAAGTTTGGAGGACTGGGCCGTCTCTCTGTAATTCTCTATGAGAGACAATTCTGCTTTCAACCTGCAGGGTGACCGAAGGCGAAATCTACTTATTATTGCTTTAATATCTGCCTTACCAAATAGGAATCAGTCAACCAACAATGACAAGGACAAAAACACATATAAAGTTCAAATTTAAAATTGTTTTATTATTCATTTTCAGATCTTACAAAAATATGACAAAATAAATTAAAAGAAATAAATTGTCCCATTTCCTAACATCTTTTTCTTTGAAAAAGAAAAGAAATGATAAGAAGCTTTACAGTGGTGTTGTTGGAAGAGCAAGTCAGAGGCTGAGGCGATTCCTTCAGAGCCCTGGCTGGGGGAGTTAAGAGATGTGTTTGGCCTGCGCTCCCCGCCCTCTCCCTCTCCCTCTCGCTCGCCCATCCTTTCCTAGACAACCTCTAGGGAACAGTTTGTGCTGAAGCCCTAGACCAATCTCAAACTAACAGCACAAAACAAGAGACAGGAAAGGAATCTAAGCTTCGAGTCACACAGTGTATCCGTACAGCTCTAGAGGCAAACGTGTTCCACCAGACCACATCTGGTTTCATCAAAATAACGAGAATCAAACGACACTTGTCCGCAGGTTCTCACTAAATGCACATACAGTGCCAACTGTTCATGGGAAACGATTCTAAAAGATCTGTAGGTTCTTGCACTGATTTAAAATATTCCGTTTTTTTTTTTCAGCAGCGAAGGCCTTCTTTTGTTATTTTTCGGAATTGTCCTGACAGGGTGAGTCTAAATTATGATGAAAAACGAAAAAGTCTTGCAGCGCCTGTGCTTACACAGGCATCTAATCACCTGTTACTTTGCCAGTGCGGTGCAGAATAATTCATTCTGCAGCATAACAAGCTGACAGCTGAGCTCACCTGTGACAGTCTGCAGTACTATGTAAATAAGACACAGGTACAAAAGAAGCAGAGGATTCATCGAAAGTGGATGATGCCTTTCTGGGAAAAAAAATGTGAGTGACTTTCTTTATTGCATAACACAACACTGCCTTGCTAATCCACTTACAACACCATACTGTGTTTCACTACTGAGATGCTAACCACGCTAAACTTCACGGCTGGTCTGGAGGTCTACCCTCCTTACAGGGCTGTTACACACGTACACCCTTTAATATCAATGGGGAGAATTATTACACCCGTGATATGAATTAAAACACATGGCAATGTGCCGTAGTGCTGATGTTCTTATGGTTACATTAGCTCCGGTTTGGCTGTGACAGCCTTGTGTGTCCACACAAGCCTGGTGAGAGAGGATGGAGAATGTTCTTCTACAGTATATCTCTTACAAAACAGAAATGCTGTTTTGTGCTGTGATGG
>CM050212.1:3767500-3850000 GCA_027475355.1 Coilia nasus
TCAGGGCCACCAAAGTTCTCCTTTAAAACTTGATCACAAAAAAGCCAGAAAACCGTTTGCTGAAGGCATGCAGTCCAAAAGCATGAATTCCTGAAACCATATCCTGTGGTCTGACGAGATTTAAATACGCTTTTTTTGGCTTAAATGATGTCAGTCATCTGTGGCAGCGGCCTGTTTAACAGTACCATTATAATTGTGCCTTGCCTACAATCAAGCCTAGTAGTGGTAGCATCATGCTTTGGGGCTGCTTCAATGCTGCCAGCACTGGGCAACTGCAGTTCACAAGGAATCATGGATTGCAACATGTGCTGTGGCATTCTGAAGCAGAACATGATGCCCCCCCTTCAGAAACCGGCACACAACAGTTTTTTTCATCATGATAACATGCCCTAACACACCTCCAAGATGACCACTGCCTTCCTCAAGAAGTTGAAAGTGAAGGTAATGCAGTGGCCAAGTATGTCTCCAGGCCTGAACCCTATTGAGTACCCGTGAGGCATCCTTAAACAGGAGATGAAGGAGCACCAGTGTCTAACATCTCCCAGGTCCATAATGCCATAATGGAGGAATAGAAAAGGATTACAAAAACAACCTGTGCAGCTCTGGTGAATTCCATATTAAGGCAGTAGTAGATAACAACGGTGCTCACTCAAAAAATTACAATTTTGACACAATTTAGACTGTGGGGTGTACTCACTTTTGTGGCCTGCTATGTATACAATAATGCCTGTGTGTAAAGTTGTTTTCAGAGGACAGTAAATTAATACTGCTACACAAGCTGCACACTGACTACTGAAAAACATATTGAAATTTCATTTGTGTAGTATTGTCGCTTGAAAAGATATGGTCCATTTTTTGCTGAATTGTGAAGGGTGTACTCACTTTTGTGAGATACTGTAGATACTTGTGCCTAATACACTTTATGTTATGTTTGTCACACAGTGCACACAACAAAATCACAAATCACAATAAATCACAAATCACAATAAATCACAAATCACAATAAATCACAATAAATCACAAATCACAATAAATCACAAATCACAATAAATCACAAATCACAATAAATCACAATAGTTTTGCAACATTCATGAAGAATCTATACTTAGTATGATGACAACATCAACGTCAACAGAAACATTCAAAACGTTCGAAACAAAGATCTACAAACCAAGTCATGACAAACATATACACAGGCCAAAAACGTGTGCAGATAGACATATTACAAACACTACAGGCACCTGGCTTTTTCACAATAACTTGGAAATCATCCTTACAGTCAAGCCCTTTATAACCTGTTTGTGTGGAGATGCCCAGATGTCTTTATGTAGCATGTCATGTAAATGAGTTCCAGATGAGCCTACAACACTATTCTGTCTAACATTACACACATAATGCGCTGCAATGTGAAACTGAAGGCAGAGGTGGACATGCCGAGTTCAGAAAGTAAAAGTCCTACGCATATATTTGCTTCAGCCAACTCACTGAACCAGCTGGTCTTAATTAGCACACCTCTCTAGGTGGCCAGGTACAACAGTCAATTATAGACACCACCTGTGTTAAGCACAGCACAGGCAGAAGGACTACTGTACATGGCAGGACTTTTTACTTTCTTGAGCACACTGGTTCACCTCTGACTGAAGGTGCTGGAGCCATCTGTGCTACAAAAGACAACACATCTCCAGATAGCCTCATAGCAGGCCTGTGAGATGGGTAGATAGCCCTGTAGCAGGCCTGTGAGATGGACAGATAGCCCTGTAGCAGGCCTGTGAGATGGGCAGATAGCCTTTGCCCTGTAGCAGGCCTGTGAGATGGGTAGATAGCCCTGTAGCAGGCCTGTGAGATGGGTAGATGGGCCGGGCCTGCTGAAAGATGCATTGGGAGGAGAGTGTTACAGTGTTACAGTGTTACCTTGAAGGCTTCCCTGCGCTGGAACTCCAGTTTGGCCATCTCTTCCCCCACCCAGCTGGGGATGTCCGGGATGGCAACATGAATGATGTATTTCAGGAGAATGGCAAAGTGCTGTCAACACGGAGGGGGAGAAGGAGGGGTGGTGAGAGGGGTGGTGGGAGGGTGAGAAGGAGAAAGGGAGAGATAGAGACAAAGAGAGCAAGAGAGAGACAGAGAGAGAAAGAGAGAGAGAGAGAGAGAGAGACAGAGAGAAAGAGAGAGAGAGAGAGAGAGAGAAAGAGAGAGAGAGAGAGACAGAGAGAAAGAGAGAGAGAAAGAGAGACAGAGAGAGAGAGAGAGAAAGAGAGAGAGAGAGAGAGAGAGAAAGAGAGACAGAGAGAGAGAGAGAAAGAGAGAGACAGAGAGAAAGAGAGAGAGAGAGAGAGAGAAAGAGAGACAGAGAGAGAAAGAGAGAGAGAGAGCGAGGGAGAAAGTAATGAAGGAAGGCAAAGTAAGGAAAAGGGGTGTGTGAGGTAAAAAAGCAATAGGAAGGTAGCATAGGGGAGAAGAGAAGGGAGAAAGTGAGCATGAGAAAGTGATTTATTAGGAACGAAAGACAAAAACAGAGTGTTAAGTCAGTCCAGCACAGCCTGCCAGTCGTTCCTAATATAGAACACTATGCACACTCTGCAGGTTTAAAACTTGAGTGTCTTAGCCAGAGACCAGCTGGGCGATTGTGGATTCAGGGCTTTTGAAGCGCTCGTGTAACTGACGCCGTTCGTGGCAGGTGAGTAGCATGGCAGGGGCAGAAAGCAGCTTGCCTGACGATTAATCTGCCCTGGGGCTTTTCATCTCTGACAGAAATAAACAGCCCCCAAAAGGCCAGCTGCATCACTGTGACTGCCCCACTTATGCCAACGCAGGAATATAAAACCAAGTGACAGTGCTGCAATAGTAGTGTGCAACAACAGAGAAAAGCAGAACTCACATACAGCAGTGTGTACATGGCTCATAGAATCGTTTGGGTTTGTTGAACTTGGACAATGCCGAAAGACTGTTTGAGCTTCTAAACCTTTTTCCCTTTTGAACAATGCCTGACTTCAGTTCAGTTCTTGTAAATGACCATGGATTATTGTTGTGATTTAGTACAGCACCATACATATCTCAGTTTGTTGGGAAGTGTTTAAGTTTTCTTTGCAAGCAGATCCAGTCCACAGTATTTTTTTTTTTTAGTGAAAAGTTCTCCTAAAAAAATAAATAGGCAAATAGGAAATCGATGTAAATATAACTGATGACACATTTCATAAACATAGTTTCAAGTCAAAATGCTGTCCAAATACTGTAATATCCATGTCATGTGTACTGTATAATACTGTAATATCCATGTCACGTGTACTGTATAAGCACACCTAACTCTGAACTAGCTCCATCTTTGTGTTGAGGACTGCAGACTTTTCAAAGTCAGAGTAATCGAATTTTGGCTCCATTTAAACTCTGTTTGATGAATGAATGAAAGCAATTTCATTATGCAGATTGTGGCTCTGCTGCCCTTGACCAAAATGGCGCATTGGAGATATTTTCCCTCCGTATTGAGCATGACATAAAAGTGGCCTGGTTGGCTGGGGCCAATGGGAGTACACAGAAACATGCTGTTTCATTTTAGGCAACTAGATGGGTGTCGAGATGTTTTGAGAGATCAGCAACAATTCAAGTTCTCAACTTAGATTGTTACAGCCACCCATTGTGCAACTGTGCAGCACAATCCGCCCTGGAGAAGCGTAGGCCTATTGGTCAGGCCCTTGGTTAACACGCCTAGTTTGAAGCTTGACTACAGCTTAAGAAGCTTCCAAACATCAACCTAACCCAATATGTTCAGTTCAATACAGTTCAAAAAAGTTATTTGTGTGTAAAAATGTGACTTTTGCAGTTTGATAGCCTGAGTGTGAAGTTTGCACCAGAGAATGACACTAGGCATACAGTGTCACATACATGAGCACGGCCGAGAGAGCTGTGTCTGTGTCAGTACCTCCAGGATGACGATGGAGATGATGGCCATCTCAGGGCTTAGCCAGGGGAAGAGGCGCTGCAGCTGACCACACTGGCCAATCAGGTAGCAGTTCACGATGATGGCAATCAACCCCATAGCCTCCATCACCGTCTGAGCAGAGCACACAAACATGCACATTCACTCTCTGTATAGCACAACAGCACAACAGCACATTTCCAGGAAGTGAGAGGCTAAGCGGGCGAAATAGCAGACATCCTGCTTGGTGGACAGTGTTACAGTGTTTTGCAATTTCCCAGTGTTTATCACACTGCCTTTATAAGTGTCATTATCATTATCCACATCAGACATGTACCCGTGTTATCATTATTCATATCAGACATGTACCAGTGTTATCATTATTCATATCAGACATGTACCAGTGTTATCATTATTCATATCAGACATGTACCAGTGTTATCATTATTCATATCAGACATGTACCCGTGTTATCATTATTCATATCAGACATGTACCAGTGTTGCAGAAAAATGTCAATGTCTTCTTCTCTAAAGTGACAGTGAAAAGTCAAAGTCTATTACTGTTGACTGAAGGACAGTAAAAAAGAATCATCTTTTAAGTCAATTATGAAAACAACTTATAAATCTATTTTACACTAAGCAGCCTGGTGAATCTGCTGAATTATTGTACTCTTCATCCCAAGACTGGTAGTTTGGTACTAGTTTTTTCCTGACTTTACCTGATCTCTATACAGTGCTGTGTAGGTAGTACATACCATAGTCTTTTCCTGACTTTAACTGATCTCTATACAGTGCTGTGTAGTCGGTACTGTGTACCTTAGGCAGTACATACTGTAGTCGTTTCCTGACTTCAACTGATAACTATACAGTGCTATGTAGTTGGTACATACCATAGTCTTTTCCTGACTTTAACTGATCTCTATACAGTGCTGTGTAGGCAGTATGTACTGTAGTCTTTTCCTGACTTTAACTGATCTCTATACAATGCGTGTAGGTATGCCTCTGACCTGCCACTGGCCGATGCTCTCCACGCGCTGGCCAAAGGGCCTCTGCAGGCCGGTGCAGAGCTTGAAGGCGTCGCTGCGGATCTCGATGACGTTGTTGATGAGGGCACACATGGCGGCCAGGGGGAAGGCAGAGGAGAAGAGGACCACGTAGCCGAACTGGATGAACATCTCCTGGTAGTCCTGGAAGGTGTCCTGCCCAAGCAATCATCGCAAAGGGCACAGTGAAAATACACACATGCTATGAGTGACAGCATCAAACCACCTGTATATACCCTATCAAGGCTGCACCTTACAGTAATCACCTTCAACAAACACATCTAGGCACACCCAAACCATATTCAAACACCAGACACAGACCAGCAGCTCATCTGCTGTTTGGCAGAGGATGCATCTCTTAATGAGCAACAAAATATTGACTCTGTTGGCCTCTACCAGTCCAACAGCCGAGGACTTGAAGTCAGACGAACACAGCAGACGGGATCAAATGACAATGCTGGGTGCTGCGTGTGTGACGTGAAACCCAGACCCGCTTGGTGACAGGATCTTGGCCATGAGTGCACTCATAGTATGAGGGCCAAGACAAACTCACAGGGCACTGATCTGTGTCGAGCTGTCCTCAAAGACATACACAGCCCAAGGCGACGTCGCACTTGCAGGAAGTTGGTTTGCTAGAACAGGTTGGCCACATAGGACACCTTAAGCATGACACAGTATGAATCTCCCTTGCTGTTGAAGCAGCTGGGCTCAGTGTTAGCTTTTAGTGTGATTTTATTGCCTTCGGTGGAATAGTTGTGCACTGATAATTCCTGAGAACCTTGTTCCTGGTTACATGTATTTGAATGACGGACTTTATAGGATAGTTACACGACAAACAGTTGAAGAGAGTATTGGATGAAGAGTAGCATACCTACAGCGGTGTACCTGTAATAGTAGTTATCAGGCAGACAAGGGACTTTTTCCTCAGTTTGGGTTTGCAGTCACAGCATCACCAGCTTTGCCATTCATTAAGTGGATTGTCATTTCTTTGATTTAGAACATCACATGTGGAGCCAAGACATAATTTGTCTAGATTTTCCAGTGCACTTCACATAGCAGTTTACAAATATCAGACCCTAAGACAGCCATAAATAATGTCTGTAATTCACTTAGTATGTTGGCATAGCGTTGCTGTGGCTGTTCCTAAGAATGGCAGGCTGCATTGAGGTATTTCTCTGCTCTTTTGCAAAGGCAGCTGCTACCCGGTCCAGTCACATTCTGTGAGCAGGCACAGCGTGTCCCATGCAAGAGCCGGTACTTGCTGTGCACATTACATCATGCCCAGTGCTGAAACAAACCTCAGCTACTGCAGTGCTTTAGTGGACAGACCATACCCAAAACAGACACTTCTCCTCATCCATAAAGGAAAAAACTTTTTTATTTTTAACTTAGAGCTCCTCTGCTTAGTGCAGTTCTGCTGATGGAGGCCACTCGTAAATGAGTCAACTGCAAATAAACAAACAACAGACAAATGCATATCTGTACGCGTTTACAGCTGCTTCCTTGATTTTATCAGGTCAGTTATTCCCAATTACAGCTGCTTCCTTGATTTTATCAGGTCAGTTATTCCCAATTACAGCTGCTTCCTTGATTTTATCAGGTCAGTTATTCCCAATTACA
The DNA here is from genome assembly GCA_027475355.1 of Coilia nasus. Classification (NCBI taxonomy): domain Eukaryota; kingdom Metazoa; phylum Chordata; class Actinopteri; order Clupeiformes; family Engraulidae; genus Coilia; species Coilia nasus. Next base: position 3,774,079 of record CM050212.1, read on the forward strand.
GCTGCTTCCTTGATTTTATCAGGTCAGTTATTCCCAATTACAGCTGCTTCCTTGATTTTATCAGGTCAAGTATTCCCAATTACAGCTGCTTCCTTGATTTTATCAGGTCAGTTATTCCCAATGCTGTTTTCTGTGTAGAGACAGAAGAGTGCATGTGTATACCTCGTACTTCAGCATACAGCTCTCAGTCTCCGCCTGCGTCAGGGCGTTGGACTCCTGCTCCTCTGGCGGCTCTATCCACGAGTCCCGCTTGGTCCTGCTGCCGGTCCGCTCCAGGCTGCGGCCCCGTCTGCGGTGACGTGCTGACGTCGTGGCGCCCTCGTGACCCGACGTGAGGCTGGTGGCGGCCGTGATGACGGGGTCCGAGCTCAGCTCCTTCCCGTCCGGGCCACCGTTGTCCTCGTCATCGTCATCGTCACACATCTCGAAGACGGAGGACGGGTCCATGCCCTTCTCCACCATGGTGGGGCTACCCTCCTCCAGGAAGCTGTCCTCCTGCAGCGACGCGGCGGCGCCCGACGACACCTTCCGCTGCTCCACCTTCTCCATGAAGCTCACCTTCCTCAGCTTCAGGCCGCAGTCCATCAGGCTCTCGTTCTCCTCCTCGTTCTCTTCCCCTCCTCCTCCTCCGACCCCCCCTCCTCCTACTCCTCCGCCCACCTTCCCGCTCTGCTCCTCCTCCTCCGTGGCCTCCTCTTCGTCGTCCGGCACCCCGCAGCCGCCGTTGAGACACTTCTTGTCCCTGCGCTGGGCGTGCGTGCCCCCCGTGCTGGGCCGCGTGGCCCTGAGGCCGGGGCCGGGGACGGAGGGGTCGCTGGGCGAGAGCTGGGCCTTGCCGGCTGCCAGGCGCACGTAGCGCAGCAGCGCCGACATCAGCAGCTCCCACACGGCACGCAGCGTCAGATCCCCCAGCTTGTGCCGCTCGTACAGGTACGGCTGCAGCACCTCCTTCACGTTCTGCAGGAACTGCCGGATGATCAGGAGAGTGGCCAGCATCTGGGACACACAGAGGAGGAGGAGGAGGAAGAGGAGGAGGAGGAGGAAGAGGAGGAGGAGGAGGAGGAGGAGGAGGAGGGGGATGACGACGACGAGGAGGAGGAGCAGGAGGAGGAGGAGGAAGAGGAGGAGGAGGAGGAAGAAGAGGAGGAAGAAGAAGAGGACACCTGATTAAAATTGATTAAAAGAAAAACAAGCACAATCAGAGATAGCAACCTGGTACCCCATATGGGTGGACAGACACACACACACACACACACACACACACACACACACACACACACAGATGGACAGGGTCATTGCAATACCTGGTCAATCCCTCCAGGGACCAGGTAACTATCAGACATTCCCACAGGGCTTTGCAACTTCAGAAAGATGTGTTTGTTTTTCTGCTCTACAAATCTTCCTGATGGCATGCATGTTAAAAGTAAATGCTGTCTTTGCTTTCGATTTGTATCTATTTGTAACTTACGTTACCTCCCTGTCTATCGTCAGCAGGCAAACACACCAAGCACACGCATCTGAACTGAGTTTTGGCTGATAGTCAGTAAATAGCATCTGGGCCTGAGTAGCTTGCTGATTGAGAGCTAATCACAGAGTCGGGCAAAACCCTTCCAAATCACACCCAGGAGATAAAGACTGTTTGGTACGCTGTGTTAGATTATCAAAGCACATCACAGCAAATCTGCAAGCCTGCAAAATATATTTCAGTAGTCCATACCATCACACATTGATCACACAGATGAACACAAAAATTGGTATTTTTCAGCTCCCTGAAGTATGTGACTACTATGTAAACCATAACAATGGTTATGGTGTTAACAACTGCAAAATAATCTTTCAAGGCCACAGAGAGAAATTACAGTTTGAAAATAAAAAACCTGACCTCTTCACTTTGTTTAAACTATGCTCAGTTGAATAGCAAGGTGAAACTGTGGCCAGGCAACTTCAGAAGAGGACAGAAAAAAAAACGAAATTCTTAAGGTCAGGATGGCAGGACGGATAGTGATGAATTGGGGGGAGAATATTATGCCTGATGGGGTGGCATGATAAAAACACACATTATAATGATAGAGAGAAATAGTTTGGGGACATGACAGGCATAATCTTTGATATTTTTATCAACTTACTGATCCTGAACTGAAGGGAGAATATTAACACTGATGAGGGGGAGGAAGTCTAGAGATAAAAATGTGTGCAACTCAGCAGTTGGTGTGTCTGAGCAGGGAGTCCAAACTACTGAAGTGGCATAAATCAGATGCTGAAGGATTTGTAACGCTGAAATTAAAGCAAGGGCTTGCGTCTTGGTTTCCAGTACAAATGTACATGCTGTTGTCTGTGAAGATTCTCATTCATCCAGGTCATGATAGTCAAAGGAGCTAAGCTGTAAGCAACTGGACTTCATTTTGGAGCTTGAAGAAGTTTCCTTTCTCCAGTGGGTGACTTATGTGACCCATTGACTCGAGATGAGGAGTGTGGTCTACAGCTCCACCTCCAGTGGTTCAGAGATAGCTCCTGGTTCCCCATCATCAGGACATACTGAAGAAGCCTTTTGGATTAAGGGTGAAACATCTTCAAGCTCCAAAATGAAGCTCCTTTGACTCTACGTTCCATTCACCCAAAAGCAGCACGTCTTACCTCTTTCAGCCGGTCCATGTCTTTGAGGTAGAATCCAATATAAAAAAGGCTGAGATACGAATTTACAAACTGAAACTGTGGGAGAGACAGAGAGAGAGACAGAGAGAGAGAGAGAGACAGAGAGAGAGAGAGACAGAGAGAGAGAGAGAGAGAGAGAGAGACAGAGAGAGAGAGGGAGAGAGACAGAGAGAGAGAGAGAGAGAGAGAGAGAGAGAGAGAGAGGGAGATAAAGAGCAGAAAACCAAACAAATTATAAAAATCCTTTTATAACCAAAGCACTTGTCATCTGAACGGTATGCTTTAATGGTGCAATATGGCTTCTTTGCCAAGCAAACAGATGCAGCCATTAGGAAAAGAAAAACAAAGTCGCTCACTTACAAGAACCATTTTGATGATGAGATTTTTCTCATAGGCACTCTGGAGTCTGTAATTTTCTGCAAAGGAAATGCAACAGAACTACATTACCCCATTAAGCTTATTTCTTAAAGGCCTCATTCTTCCAATGCAAACATAGTAAACAATCACACTGTAATAGTGCTTTCCTTTGCTTTTATAATGGACACAACATCCTCTGAGCTACACAGTACTATTTTGCTGGGTTAAAAGCCAATTGTAGATATTTCCTCTAACCAGAGGGCTAGTATTATCAGACTCCACATCCTGGGCGTTTCCTGTTCCCAGAACATAAATGAATTTATTCCTTATCTTGACCTCTAAACATGGGCATCAACATGATCTATCTTGCCTTCTGTGCACAAACTGGCATCTGGGCATTTACAGTGGGTGCAGAGTGATACTGCTGAGTCATCATGCCCCATACAAAAGCTGTCCTTTATTCAGACAGTCACCAAAGAAACCTCTGTGCACATCCCAGGAGCAGGTTAAAAGTGTCAAAATTAAATCCAGAAAAATATTTTTGTTGTCTTTTATTGTGAGGCACAGAATCACATTTTGACCATTGCTGGGCTTCCTCAGATTCCTGAATGAACGAAACGTCATTTCAAAACATCGAAACATCATTTTGTGCCATACAATAAAAGACCAATAAATAATTTTAGGGGTGCGAACCCATTTCTCTTTAGTCAGACAGCCATGTGCCTGTGTGGCCTGGGCCACATAACTTACCCATGTCATTGTGCCACATAACTTACCCATGTCACTGTGCCACATAACTTACCCATGTCACTGTGCCACATAACTTACCCATGTCATTGCCTGTGTGGCCTGGGCCACATAACTTACCCATGTCACTGTGCCACATAACTTACCCATGTCACTGTGCCACATAACTTACCCATGTCATTGAGCCAACAGGCAATCTTCTTGTACACTTCGTCACACGCAGTCACAGTGATAGCCAACATAATTTTGGGAATAAATCTGGCCATACGTGGTAGCTCTTTGATGCCCATCACAAATTCCTGTACACGGAAAGAGATACTGAACTAAATGCCAGTGTAGTGGGGGTGCATGTGTACATGTGGTTGTTCACAAAAAGACACTTCATGCATGCTACTAAATGTACATGTGCATTTTGAAAAAGTGCGTTTAATGGTTTGCTCAAGTATGTGTGTATGCCTTTTTATCTGCCTGTTGTACAAATACGTACAACAATATGTACATTCGGTATGGAGCTAAGTTGTAAGCAACTGGACTTGTTCTTGGAGCTTGAAGACATTTCACCTTTCATCCAAAAGGATTCTGCAGTTCTCACCTGAAATGAGCTTCAGAACTGAAGCCTTTTTAATGAAAGGTGAAATATCTTCAAGCTCCAAGAAGAAGTCCAGTTGCTTACAAATTAGCTCCTTTGACCACCATGACCTGGATGAATGAGAATCTACATACGTACAAATATGTGTTTCTGCCTGATGGTGCATGCATGCCTGTGTCTGTGTGTGTGTGTGATTACCTGTAGCTCAAAGCATATGAACATGGCCAGTGTGTGTGTGTGTGTGTGTGTGTGTGTGTGTGTGTGTGTGTGTGTGAGAGAGAGAGAGAGAGAGAGAGAGAGAGAGAGAGAGAGAGAGAGAGAGAAAGAGAGAAAGAGCTAGACAGAGAGTGAATACCTGTAGCTCAAAGCATATGAGCATGGCCAGTGTGTGTGTGTGTGTGTGTGAGAGAGAGAGAGAGAGCGAGAAAGAGAGAGAGAGCTAGAGAGAGAGTGATTACCTGTAGCTCAAAGCATATGAACATGGCCAGTGGGTGTGTGTGTGTGTGTGTGTGTGTGTGTGTGTGTGTGTGTGTGTGAGAGAGAGAGAGAGAGAGAGAGAAAGAGAGAAAGAGCTAGACAGAGAGTGAATACCTGTAGCTCAAAGCATATGAGCATGGCCAGTGTGTGTGTGTGAGAGAGAGAGAGAGAGAGCGAGAAAGAGAGAGAGAGCTAGAGACAGAGTGATTACCTGTAGCTCAAAGCATATGAGCATGGCCAGTGTGTGTGTGTGTGTGAGAGAGAGAGTGAGAGAGAGAAAGAGAACGAGAGAGAGAGCTAAAGAGAGAGTAATTACCTGTAGCTCAAAGCATATGAGCACGGCCAGTGTGTGTGTGTGTGTGTGTGTGTGCGTGTGTGTGTGTGATTACCTGTAGCTCAAAGCATATGAGCATGGCCAGGAAGACGAAGCAAAGGCATAAGATGCAGACGGGGAGGCTCACCAGCCACCGGAACAGCCGTCTCCTCCAGGGGGGGTAGTAGACCTCCTCACAGCCCGTTACCGGGCTACACCGCTTCACCCCCTGCACACACACACAGAGGGAGGGATAGACAGACAGACACATAGAGACAGACAGACAGAGGGAGAGAGGGAGACAGACAGACGGACAAACGGACAGATGAAGGGATGGGAGGAAGGGATGAAGGGATGCATCAGAGGGAATAAAGATGCAAACGAGATGGGGGGAGGGAGAGAGAGAGAGACAGACAGACAGAAAGAGAGAAAGAGAGAGATGACAGGATGCACATAAAGGAAAGAGAATATACCAGAGGAGAGATAAAGAGGGAATGAGAGTCATGCTTCATCATTTGTGTTGATCATGGGGTTCAAAGACTACTGGATTAGTGTTGCTTGGATTAGTTAGTTATTCACTGGATTAGTGTTGCTTGGATTAGTTAGTTATTAACTGGATTAGTGTTGCTTGGACTAGTTAGTTATTCACTGCATTAGTGTTGCTTGGATTAGTTAGTTATTCACTGGATTAGTGTTGCTTCTGACTGGAATAGTAACATCACAAACACAACCAATCTGTATTCGGGGAGCACATCCCTCTACCCTAAACTACTCCAGCTCTGCTATCTCCTCCACTAGCACTCTGTGAAGCCTAGCCTCTTGTGCTGATATCCTTTACACTAGCACTCTGCATAGCTCAGCCTGTTGTCATGATATATCTTCTACTAGCACTCTGTATAGCTCAGCCTCTTGTCCTGATATGTCTTCCATTAGCTATCTGTATGGCCCAGTCCTATCCTGATCGCTCTTGCATTAGCATTGTATGTCCCAGCCTCTGCTCCTGATATCTCCTGGTAGTCAACTCTCATCCTTACTCTAATTGTCCAATATCCACTACTCAAAGCATAGCACCATCATCACTGTGAAATATTTAATTCATGTGCAATAACCCACACTGCATATCACACTGTACATAAAACCTCAGTTATTATTTGCATATATAAACAGCGCCTCAGTACTTTTATTCTTGTATCCTTTCTTGCACTATTATTTATTTTATTTTATTCTATGTTGTAAATATTCTACATACATGTCTGCACTGGAGAAAGAGCTGCTTTTAATGTCATTGTACATATGTATAGTGACAGGCATTGTATTCAATCCAATTGTATTGTATTGTATTGTACAGTATTGTATTGTATTGTATTCTATTCTATTCTATTACCCTGAGCTGGTGTTGTGTAAAGTGCCTCTTGTCCTTACCCTGAACTGTGGCCGAGGCTCCTCCAGCGACTCGGAGGTGGGCGTGTCCAGTGTGCCCCACTTGTAGGCGAGCTCCGCCCCCCGGCGCTTCCAGCGCTCCAGGAAGAGCGTGGCCCACACCACGTTAAAGAGCGCGAACACCACGCAGCAGATGTCCCGGCTCGTCTGATTGGCCCACACGGGGGAGGACAGGAGGCGTCATGGCAGACCAAGCAGCACGCAGGACAATCACAAACAAGACAGTAAATATAAATAAAAATGAATCTGCATATCACTGAATTAACTCTTATTATTTCTTATAATAATACCAGAATATGCCCATTAACTCTTATTATACTTTATTTAGCATTTGAGTTTTTAATCCACTTGTATTCACTTAAATGTACTTGTGAATTGTAAATGTGCCTGGTAAATAAATAACATTAAATTCACGGTTACTTAAACACACCACATAAAAGTAAATAGACAGATAGATATTGTGTGCTTATCTGGCTGTATAATGATAGCTTGCGATGGGATTGGTAATTGCACAGTGAAAGCAGCTTGTAAGACCTCTCTGTAGATAGTCAAGTAATTACATCCCTCCTCAGGCAGACACACACGTTAGCACACACAACCCCTTGCACAAGTCCTGCTGCACAACCATAATTAGCATGTGTTTACCTGATCTGATTCGGTGAGCATCCACAGGACGAAGCCGATCACGGCCGGGTACAGCATGGAGGTGGTGTAGAAGCCGAGCCAGGCGAAGTACATGGCTATCTTGACGCCAAAGTAATCGCAGATGTCGTCTGCGGGCGTAATTAAATGGAGGAAATAAATGAGATCAGGAGGACCGGCTATGAGACGGGCGGAATAAAATGGAAGTTTTTAATAAATCTCTGGAAGGCTTTTTGGACGTCGGAGTGCAAGGGCATGAGGTTCACTGAATCGTTCGAGGACATAAATAATTCAGACAGCCCATATGTAACTCAGAGGCTTTGTCAGCCACATTAAAATAAATGTTGTGCCTCCCATGTTTGCTGAGCCAAATAAAAAAGAAAAAAATACTTTGCCAAAGGTAATGGAATAATGGTTTGACAACACAAACTAGCTGTTCATAAATCAACAAGTTTGCACAGGTTTCCAAATGCAAAACTTGTGTACACAGTGTACAAGTAAGTACAAGTGCCCCTGTTGACTGACCTAAGGGCTGTTTTTCACACACAGCCTGGACCCATGACTTCATCAGCTGTCCCAGAATCCTCTGCTCATGGAGGGGGAACACCTGCTGGATCACCCCTCTTGCTTTCAGCTCAGGGACTTAAAGACAAGACAACATAATAATGATTTAACACATGCACATTAACACATGGCCATTAACGTAGCAGGAAGCACACACACACCCAAACATGCAGACCACAGATTATGTAGGCCTGCTTAATGCATCAACACCCTGTATTACTATGACTGGGTGCTTATGTAAACTTTCTAAAAAATGAAAGCAGAGACTTAGAAACATTGTGGAAATCGCCATTTCTCACACCGAAGAAGGACGCCAGCCCGAAACGTTTGTGAGGCGATTAAAATAGTAACTCAAACTGCCGGGTGCTTGCTTCATGTTTCTAAGACTATGCAAAACAATACAGAGGTCAGGCAAACACAATGTATCCAAATGTAAACAGTCAAACAAAGGCATTGGTCTGTAACATATTCGTGACAACAAAGGTGGCTTATCACAAAGGCAACTTACTGATAGGCTGCCCTATCACAAAGGTGGCTTACTGACTGGCTGGCCTATCACAAAGGTGACTCACTGATTGGCTGCCCTATCACAAAGGTGGCTTACTGATTGGCTGCCCTATCACAAAGGTGACTTACTGATTGGCTGCCCCTCCAGGAAATGGATGTTGTGGAGCACCTCGCCGTGTTTAGCTCTCAGATTGTCCAGCCAGTATTTGATGATGCTCTGTCGTTCCTACGAGACACACGGGTAATAACAACAATACATTTTATTTGTTCTGCACTTTACACTGAAGCAATCTCAAAGTGCTACAAACCAAACAATTCTAGGTCACTAGAAGTTAAAAGGTAAAAAAAGTTAAAAGGACAGTCTATAAAAAAAAACATTTTTAAAAAGGTAGGTTTTTAAGTTTCTGTTAAAGATATCTGTGGGGCCCTCAGGTAGTCAGTGATGTGACATTCAGAAAATGATCTTCTAGTCTTCTCTATATGTTTAACTACTACATCAGTCAAACTGATATCAGGTTGAGCTGTTTAAATGTTTCAAAGTCAAAGTCAAAGTCAAAGTCAGCTTTATTGTCAAAAAACCATATGTACAGGTTGCACACACAGAATTTGAAATTGCAAACTTTCACCTGTTTGTTCATTAGCAGCAACCACATTATATCCAGAAGCACATGGGTTTTGTTGGTCAGATATTAATATATATCCTAAGTGCTCCCTGACTCACTCACTTGTGATGTGAAGAAGCACAGTTCGCTCTCGATGTTCTCGTAGATGTAGTCTTCCTCGCAGGAGAAGCTCCGGGTCCCACCCCCAAACTCGGGCTTCACCGCTTTCCGTAAGCCCATTTCCTCCGCACCTCGTAACAGACTACAGGCACAGCAACGATGATGTCATGTCAGCTCCAGAACACAGCGGAATGAAATGGCACATGTTTAACTAGCATAGCACTGTATTACGCCTGCGCTAAATGGCACATGTTTAACTAGCATAGCACTGTATTACGCCTGCGCTAAATGGCACATGTTTAACTAGCATAGCACTGTATTATATCTGCGCTAAATGGCACGTGTTTAACTAGCATAGCACTGTATTACGCCTGCGCTAAATGGCACATGTTTAACTAGCATAGCACTGTATTACGCCTGCGCTAAATGGCACATGTTTAACTAGCATAGCACTGTATTATATCTGCGCTAAATGGCACATGTTTAACTAGCATAGCACTGTATTACGCCTGCGCTAAATGGCACGTGTTTAACTAGCATAGCACTGTATTACATCTGTGCTAAATGGCACATGTTTAACTAGCGTAGCACTGTATTACATCTGTGCTAAATGGCACGTGTTTAACTAGCATAGCACTGTATTACATCTGTGCTAAATGGCTGGGCAGTATTGAGGGGAACAGCTAAAAACAGAGTGTTTGGGGTTTTGTTTTTTAATTTATTTCCACTGGTGAAGGCCACAGCCAGAGGCCAGACACAGTTTGATTACAGTGTTAACCAAGGAGAATCTATGAGTCACTCAAGAAAATACTGTGAAAGACTTGACATACTTGAACAGTTCAAAACTCACAGACCAGCTTAAAGGAATTCCCAACATGTTTCTTAATAAGTAATTTCTCCTCATTGTGTACTGTTGCTTGCTTTGTATCAACATTCCTGACCAAACTCAATGAATTGTGGTGTTAGTGTGTGTGTGTGTATCTGTGTGTGCATGTGTACGTGTATGTGTGTCTGTGTGCGCCTGTGCGCGTGTGCATGCGTAGTAAATAAACTCAGAATTTCTTCAGAATTTTACATGATCCTGCTTCTCACGATATTGGAGACTTTGTGAGACTGAGGGTGCCAGGACGGACAAGAAAGTCTTTATTCACCTCGTAATGGCTCATTGAAGCATATACCGACTTGTGAAGATGATTAATTAACTAAAAAAAACTTGCATATTGCTGCTTTAAAGGAATTCCCTACATGTTTTGTAGCAATTCATTTCTCCTCATTGCATACTGATGCATACTCTAACACTACTGACCAAATGCAATGAACTGTGTAGTTTTTGAACAAGCACTTCCCTAAACATGGACCCATGTACAGAGGGCTATTCATCAAATGCAGAGGTGTGTGCTTTGCATAGGGAGGACCAGGGGGTTCCCCAGCACAGTGGCAGCTACAGAAGGACATAAATGGCGGTAATGAGGAAGCACCAGAACCTGGGGCCTTGCACGAGAACCTGGGGCCTTGCACGAGAGCTTGAGGCCCTGTCTGCCTGTTTGTCTACTTGTCTGTCTGTCTGTCTGCATGTCTGCCTGCCTGGTTGCATGTCTGCCTGTCTGCCAGCCTTCCTGCATGTGCCTCTCTGTCTGTCTGCCTGCTTGTCTGTTTGTCTGCCTGTCTGTCTGCCTGCATGTGCAGTGCCTTGCAGGGCAGGCTGGCCTGATGTGTGAGTGAAAGACTCAGCCTGTGCTCTGCTCTGGGCTGCTGGTCGCCCCAACCATCTGCTCATGTCCACACTAAAGCAGCAGAGACACAGTGAAGCAGGCAAGCTGGACAGCACTGCAGAAGAACTGCTGTGCCTGTGTGTGTGTGTGTGTGTGTGTTCATCTGTCTGTCTATCTGCATGTATGACATCATATGTTAGTATGTGTTTGTGTATCTGTGTGTGTGCGTGTGTGTGTACTTGCATGTGTGTCTGTGTGTGCGTGTGTGTGTGTGTGTGTGTGCGTGCGTTGTGAGTAAAGTCAGAATTTCTTCAGAATTTTACATGATCCTGCTTCTCGCGATATTGGAGACTTTGTGAGACTGAGGGTGCCAGGACGGACAAGAAAGTCTTTATTCACCTCGTAATGGCTCATTGAAACATATACCGACTTGTGAAGATGATTAACTCAAAACACTTGCATATTGCTGCTTTAAAGGAATTCCCTACATGTTTTGTAGCAAGTCATTTCTCCTCATTGCATACTGATGCATACTCTAACACTACTGACCAAATGCAATGAACTGTGTAGTTTTTGAACAAGCACTTCCCTAAACATGGACCCATGTACAGAGGGCTATTCATCAAATGCAGAGGTGTGTGCTTTGCATAGGGAGGACCAGGGGGTTCCCCAGCACAGTGGCAGCTACAGAAGGACATAAATAGCGGTAATGAGGAAGCACCAGAACCTGGGGCCTTGCACGAGAACCTGGGGCCTTGCACGAGAGCTTGAGGCCCTGTCTGCCTGTTTGTCTACTTGTCTGTCTGTCTGTCTGCATGTCTGCCTGCCTGGTTGCATGTCTGCCTGTCTGCCAGCCTTCCTGCATGTGTGCCTCTCTGTCTGTCTGCCTGCTTGTCTGTTTGTCTGCCTGTCTGTCTGCCTGCATGTGCAGTGCCTTGCAGGGCAGGCTGGCCTGATGTGTGAGTGAAAGACTCAGCCTGTGCTCTGCTCTGGGCTGCTGGTCGCCCCAACCATCTGCTCATGTCCACACTAAAGCAGCAGAGACACAGTGAAGCAGGCAAGCTGGACAGACAGCACTGCAGAAGAACTGCTGTGCCTGTGTGTGTGTGTGTGTGTGTGTGTGTGTGTGTGTGTGTGTGTGTGTGTGTGTTCGTCTGTGTGTGTGTGTATGTGTATCTGTGTCTGTTTGTCTATCTGTGTGTATGATGTCATATGTATGTATTTGTGTATCTGTGTGTGCACGTGTGTGTCTGTGCGTGTGTGTGTGTGCGTGCATGCATGCGTGTGTGTGTGTGTTTGTGTGTGATCTGACATGCCTGACATGTTTTATCCAGCCTTTCCCCTCCCCGTCATCACATCAGTATAGTAATGACAGGATGACAGGAGGCAGCATTAGACGGATCAATACAAGAAAAAAAAGCTCAGCTTCCTGAACACTACATTATACACACCACTGCGCCAAAACAGCCTCCTCCTGTATCTCCTAGCCTCTGTGTGTGTGTGTGTGTGTGTGAGTGTGTGTGGTTTGTGTGTGTGTGTGTGTGTGTGTGTGTGTGTGTGTGTATGCGTATCTGTGTCTGTACCACAAGAGCCTCCTCCTTTGCCTCTAAGCCTCTGTGTGAGTGTGTGTGTTCGGCTATGTGTGTGTGAGTGTGTGTGTGTGTGAGTGTGTGAGTGTGTGTGTGTGTGTGTGTGTGTGTGTGTGTGTTCGTCCGTGTGTGTGTGTGTATGTGTATCTGTGTCTGTACCACAAGATCCCCCTCCTGTGCTTCTAAGCCTCTGTGTGAGTGTGTGTGTTCGGCTATGTGTGTGTGTGTGTGTGTGTGTGAGTGTGTGTGTGTGTGTGTGTGTGTGCTCGTCTATGTCTGAGTGTGTATGCGTATCTGTGTCTATACCACAAGAGCCTCCTCCTGTGCTTCTAAGCCTCTGTCTGTGTGTGTGTGTGTGTGTGTGTGTGTGTGTGTGTGTGTGTGTTTGTCTATGTCTGAGTGTGAATGCGTATCTGTGTCTGTACCACAAGAGCCTCCTCCTGTGCTTCTAAGCCTCTGTGTGTGTGTGTGTGTGTGTGTGTGTGTGTGTGTGTGTGTGTGTGTGTGTGTGTGTGTGTTTGTCTATGTCTGAGTGTGAATGCGTATCTGTACCACAAGAGCTTCGCCCTGTGCCTCTTAGCCCCGTCAGTAACAGCAAATGCACCCTTTAATGTGACGGCCCACATCAGTGGTAGCACAGTGTCTCAGTGTTGCATTCCAGACTGATATTCCAGCATCATAACTTATCCTGGGGTTCCACCCATCTGGTGACAGAACCCTGTGCGCCAGGCAAACCCGACCCCAGCATCATAACTTATCCTGGGGTTCCACCCATCTGGTGACAGAACCCTGTGCGCCAGGCAAACCCGACCCAGTAACTTAAGCATGTTAGCATAACGCTACACTGCCGCCACCTTCCCACTCTGCACAGAGCTCAGCAAATGGAGGTGTTATTTATTCATGAGGTCTGCAGAGGTGTGGCGGCCCTCTTGGGGACCGCAGAGGCCTGACCCTTCAGCAGAAACCCAGATTGGGGGATGGGGTGTGGGGTAGTGGCACCCCTCTTGATCACCGCTGGCGCCTGATGCTTCAGCAGAAACCCAGATTGGGATGGGGTGGGGTGGGGTGGGGTGGTAGTGGTTGCGCTCTTGGGGACAGCAGACTCCTGACGCTTCAGCAGAAACTCAGATAGGGGGGTGGGGCTGGTCAGCGGTGGTCAGCGGTGGCAGAGGACTCACTTTTCGTAGGTTGCCGTGACGAAGAAGGCGTAGACGTGCGTGTGCTTGTGGTGGCGGATCTGGATGATGAGCTCAGGGATGCCCAGACGTATGTGGTTCAGCAGCCACAGTAACGTGTGGTCATCGGTGGCGTCTGGTACACACACACACACACACAGATACACACACACACAGATACACACACACACAGATACACACACATACACAGGGAAGGGAAAAGTTTATCAGCATTAACCCGGCAGAGACATGAACAGGTGGAAACAGAGGGACAGAGAGGAGGAATGAAGATAAAGAGAGGGATAGAGAGGAGGAATGAAGATAAAGAGAGGGACCGAGAGGAGGAATGAAGATAGAGAGGGACAGAGAGGAGGAATGAAACATAAAGAGAGGAGATGAGACATGTGACATTATGCTGCATACCACATAAATGCTGTTACTGATTTACAGTCAGAGCAAACGCAACAACAGATCAGAGATTATGTGCAACAGTATGTTTTGTGTGTGTGTGTGTGTGTGTGTGTGTGTGTGTGTGTGTGTGTGTGTGCATTTGTTTGTCTGTCTGTCTGTGTGTGTATATATGTGTGTGTCTGTCTGAGTTTGTGTTGTCATGTTCCAATGTGTGTATGTGTCAGTCTGTGTGTGTGTGTTGTCATGTTCCCATGTGTGTGTGTGTGTGTGTGTGTGTGTGTGTGTGTGTGTGTGTGTGTGTGTGTGTGTGTGTGTGTGTGTGTGAGTGGAGGTCCTCGGCACCTGCGAAAGTCATGAGGACGTCACAGTTCTCCGTGGGCACCGTCTTCATCCAGGACTTATGGGACATGATGTGCCGGCCTGCCTGCAGGAGACGCCTCCCAAACAGTTTATCTGAGAGAGAGAGGGAGAGAGGGAGAGACAGATAGTCAGAGAAAGTTAGAGTGAGAGAGACAGATAGAGAGTAGCAAGAATAGAAGGAATAGCATTAATAGAAGCAGTGTGTGTGTGTGTGTGTGTGTGTGTGTGTGTGTGTGTGTGTGTGTGTGTGTCTTGGAGAAGTAGTGTAAAGTGGGTGGCCAATTGGGATTGACTCAGTCACCTTGCCACGCTGCAGCAAAAAACAAGGAACACGTGCCACTGTCACTCTTTGCAAGCTTACGCGCACGCACATGTGCACACACACACACATACAAACACACACACACACAGACACACACACAGGCACACACACACACAGACACACACACAGGCACACACACACACAGACACACACACAGGCACACACACACACACACACCACTTGAAATGCCATGCCTCTGCTTCACTCTGCTAGATTTAACAGTCATTCCCGTTGTAACCAGAGAGTTCTGAGAAGGCAGTAAGCCCCCGATACCCCCCCGATACCCCCCCGATACCCCCCCACCCCCCCACAGCACCCTGAAGCCATACAACATGTCAATATTATGGTAGGCATCCACTGTGACCACTCACGTTTCCATCTCCTTGGTAGCAGAGCAACCATGTGCATTGGTCAGGCAGACAGCTCATCGTTAATAAGCGTGCCCTTTACATAAACAAGCTGACACATGGACATTACCGTTTGTCTGTAAGCGTAAGTGTGAGCATGAGCATGTGAAACAGTGGATAGTTCTGCTCCCAGAGACTCATGAGTCGAGGCAGCTGTCAAATACTAAGAACAATTCTGCCTTCAGGCAGCAACGTTACCGGAGTTGTTTGCCAAGCTCAACTCGAGGGACGGGAAAGGCAAATATGAGAGACGAGTACCTCTGATGCATGCTCAATACTAGGCCTAGTCCTGAACAGCTACTAACCTAGGTCTAAATACAGCCTCCAATGACAATTGGACACCACACTAGAGACTTCTAGAGTCTCTCCTTCAACACTACTTGACAAGGTAGAGTGAAAGGCATTGTGGGAATTGTGGTTCAAGACAAATAAAGAGTACAATGCAAGCACATTCATATATGGTATCTGTAGTTTAAAATAAGATTACATTTTGTGGTGCAAAGCTAATATTTTATCAATTGAACAACATGGCTTGACCAAGTAAACCTAGGCTGTATGTATGAATGTACTGTACTGTATGTATGAATGCAAACATCCCCAAAGCACATATCCTTTCACCATCGAACCATTGCAACAAATAATGCTTTTTGGTGTGTACTTTAACGAACCAAGTACCTTTCATCCAACACACACACTATACACTACACACACACACACACACACACACTATAAAAACTCTCTCTCTCTCTCTCTCTCTCTCTCTCTCTCTCTCTCTCTCTCTCACTCACACACACACACACAATACACACACAATACACACACACACACACACACACACACACAATACACACACAAACATACACAAACAACACGCAGTGTGTACTGAGGTTGGCTTCAAACCAGTTGGGCTGTTCAGTCAAGTGTAAGTCCTTAGAGATGCTGATCCATGGTTCAGAAAATGGGACACTTTCCAGAAATGCTCTTGTGGACACTTTGCCTGTCTAGCAGGCAGCTACACCTCCTCCTAGTCTAGCTACACCTCCTGTCTAGTTCCCCTGTCTAGCAGACAGCTACACCTCCTCCTATTCTAGCTACACCTCTTGTCGCGTCCCCTATCTAGCAGGCAGCTACACCTCCTGTCTCTTCCCCTATCTAGCAGGCAGCTACACCTCCTGTCTCGTCCCCTATCTAGCAGGCAGCTACACCTCCTATCTAGCAGGCAGCTACACCTCCTGTCTAGTTCCCCTGTCTAGCAGGCAGCGACACCTCCTCCTATTCTACAGCTACATCTCCTGTCTCGTCCCCTATCTAGCAGGCAGCTACACCTCCTATCTAGCAGGCAGCTACACCTCCTGTCTAGTTCCCCTGTCTAGCAGGCAGCTACACCTCCTCCTATTCTAGCTACAGCTCCTGTCTCGTCCCCTTTCTAGCAGGCAGCTACACCTCCTGTTTCGTCCCCTTTCTAGCAGACAGCTACACCTCCTGTCTCGTCCGCCATTCTAGCAGACAGCTACACCTCCTCCTATTCTAGCTACACCTCCTATCTAGCAGGCAGCTACACCTCCTCCTATTCTAGCTACACCTCCTATCTAGCAGGCAGCTACACCTCCTCCTATTCTAGCTACACCTCCTATCTAGCAGGCAGCTACACCTCCTCCTATTCTAGCTACACCTCCTATCTAGCAGGCAGCTACACCTCCTCCTATTCTAGCTACACCTCCTATCTCATCCACAAGAAAATGTGGGCATGTGGGGAAATCATAGGGATAATTAGCTTTAGTTGACAGCAATCCTGCTTTTGGTCCCTTGGTGTGTGTGTGTGTGTGTGTGAGTGTGTGTGTGTGTGCTCATTTGTATTTCCATGTCCTTGCGTACCCCTACCGTGAGGACACTTTGTTTAGTACTCCTGGATCCACAGGCCACATAATAAATACACAAATGCAGACACCCACACACCCACACAATCACACACACACACCCACACACAGTGTGCCTCAGAGCTGCCATCGCAGTGGTGTGATTGAGCAAGGGCACCTTCAGTACCTTCAGTAGTTCATCACAGCAGGACACCCACCAAGGTCGGGGGGGGGGGCGCCTCTTCCACAGTGTCCCAGGATGCACTTCTCTGGCTCTGACTCACACAAATCCACCGCACGCTATTACCTTAGAATTAGTTTGGACTAATTCCTGGATCAAATAGGCCACCCTTGTGCTGTTGTGTTTGAGGAACTGCCGTGTTGATTTGCATATGTTCCAAAGTGCTGGTGGTCTATGCTTGCTAATAATGCTGTCCTGACGATAGAATTCTTACAACTGTTTAGCAACTGTTCAGGCACATGACAACACATGCACACTCTCTCTCACACACACACACACACACAAAAAAACACAGCGTGACAAAGGTAGATTTGGGTGGTTTTAATTCCACTAGTCACTATCTATAATGTTGTAAAGAATATTATTTACATGAAAAATGTCATAATTGTGAATAAAATATTGGTCCAGAGGTGATACACCTGACCTATGTATTTAAGCTTGTACAGCAAGGATGTAGAGTAATTAAGTTGAGGACAGGAGTGGTTCTAAAAGACAGGCTCATGCGTCCCTGGGGACACATCCGTCACTACGCTGCCACCCGTCACCTGCTTATCCAAACAAAGACACAGTGACAGGTGCACTCGGTGTCCATGCCAATGCTGCTCCTGCTCCTGGTGCAACAGGATGTCGTTTCCAGCGGATTACACCAGCCAGCGCAGTGAGTGAGTGACTGTGTGTGTGGAATATGTGTGTACCTGACCGAAGCAAAGCCCAGCTGTAGAGAGAGAGAGAGAGAGAGAGAGAGAGAGAGAGAGAGAGAGAGAGAGAGAGAGAGAGAGAGAGAGAGAGAGAGAGAGAAAAAAAGACACTCTACGCTCCGATAGCCACAGCAGTGGAGTGAAGGCACACACACACACAGGACACACACAGACAGCACACAGGTCACATACAGACAGCACGAGGGACATGACTGGCAAACACACACACACACACACATCCAACAGGACAAAACATCACAGCAATGGAGCAGACACAGGAAACACACACAGGTCACACACACAACATCACCTCCAGCTCTAGCTGACTGTACCCCATGTACATGTCATCCACCAGTTATCCTCATTTTCATTTTAATCCTTGGCCTGTTCAAATGTGCTGCATGCAAAACGTTGGGTTTATGCAAAAAGTATAGCTTTTTTCCGTAAATGTTAAATATACTTATGGAGAAAACCTATAGTGTTTGGCTTGGCAGAACATTTACTAGACTAGAAGCAGGGTACTTTTAATAAAATAAAACCAGAAAGTTCTAACCCTCATAATCCAGGAGCATTTTAGCCTTTTCGTGATGATATGAAAGGCATCTGCTTATGTCAATGATTACTGTATCACAGGCTAGCTGTACTCACACATGTAAAATTATTTAGCCATATTCCAAAAACATCAACAAGCTATTCAACACCACGACTAGAGAACTACACAGAGTCCCTGTTGCTTCAAGTATGTTTCATATAGCATATAATTTGAGGATATATTTATCTTCACATGAAGGTAACATAAAGGTTGAAGGAAAGACCCTTTAATTTCTGTATACAATTAGGCAGTCATAAGCGTTGAGCACAGAAATGTGTTTTTTGTCCTATCAAGTTTGGAGAAACTGCATGTCATCAGTGTCCTAATCTCTCACAAGTGTCTTGTTGCTCAAGCCTCTTTGGCTTTCACCAACTGTCTTATCTTATGTGGACTTGCCGAGAATTTATATAACACACAGTGTTAACACAGCAAACTATGAAGAAAGAACAGATGTCTACAGTTGCAACCATAAACTGTTGTTGAGATATCACACAGTATGTTCATCATTCTACAGGGACATCAGAAAGATCAAAACAGAACGATCACTGTTTTACTAATATTCAGTGAATTCACAAGCCCGCGGTTTCCTTGATGGGAATTTGTGCTGTGTGTGTATGTCGTCTGAAGCACACTATAGGTGGCCACAGGGTGCATTCAGCAGTTGCAAACAAACGACCTGCATTCTGAGGGCCTGTTTGGCCACAAGGCATGTCTGGCACAAGTTACGGTGTGTGCACGATCTTGGAGACAAGGTGCTTCCAACGGGACTTAAAGAGTTGACCTCAGCACAGCCTACTGTGAGATGTGAGATGGCTGTGGAGCTTTTATAGTAGATGTGTTTCACCGTCTTATGCCAAACCACCTGGCTGACACAACAGCATTCCCAGTTTAGTAAACTATTCACCATCTCCGTCGGCTTACAACAAGCACCCTCACCATCCAGCATGACCGTGGGCAATGTCTGAAAATATATATATGTAATACAAAGGCTAGAGAACTTTGTCAGAAATTGCATAACTCTGTCATCAAGAAGTATAACTCAAAGGGTGACATGACAGTTGTAAAAAAAAAAAAATCATAAATTAACCTGATGACCCAAATCACTGCATGCGCACGCCTATTCCAGGTCCTGTTTTATTTCATTTTGCTTTAATTCATCTTTTGCCAAGACATCCATGTGAGTGGGAGCAGTGGTGATCAGAAAGCTGAGCCTGGCACCCACCACAGGCTGGGGCTCTCTGTGGCTGAGGCCAGTCAGACCGGGGTAATATCTCAAAGCCCTCACACTGAATAACACACTCACTTTGTCATACTGATGCTCCCACACCGTGACTGGAAGAGATTTTAAATTGCATTTTCACCCCAAGTCCCTTTGGTGTGTATGTGTGTGTGTGTGTGTGTATGTGTGTGTGTGTTTCTCTTTCTCTGTTTTTGTGCCCTGTGCCAGCCTTTCAAAGTCACCATTCTCTCCTCACTTTTCATCACGATGGCTACGGCTAAACACTCTGCCGTCCAGAGATGGCCCTGGCACCCAGCACGTCCCCCAGCCCCCACACCCACCGTGGCGTATCTCCCTCTCTGCCTTGCATGGCTCTCTCTCTCTCTCTCTCTCCCTCTCTGCCTTGCATGTCTCTCTCTCTCTCTCTCTCTCTCTCTCTCCCGCTCTCCCATGCATGGCTCTCTCTTTCTCTCTTGCTCTCTCTGTCATGCATGGCTCTCTCTCTGTCTCTCCTGCTCTCCCATGCATGGCTCTCTCTCTCTTGCTCTCTTCTGTGCATGTTTCTCTCTCTCTCTCTCTCTCTCTATCTCTCTCTCTCCCATGCATGGCTCTCTCTTTCTCTCTCTATCTCTCTTTGTCTCTGGCCCCATGGCACACAGACCTGGCCACAGATCTCAAAAACCACTCTCATTGGTGTTGGCAGGCAGTACTCTTTCTCCCTCTGTTTCACCCCCCCCCCCCCCCACTTCACCTCAATTGGCTCCTGCTCTCTCTCTCTCTCTCTCTCTCTCTCTCTCTCTCTCTCTCTCTCTCTGTGTCTCTCTCACACACACACACATACATACACAAACATGCACACAGACCCACAGTATTTCTCTCTCGGTCTCTCTCTCTTTCTGTCTCTGTCTCTCTCTCACACACACACGCACACATACACAAACATGCACACAGACCCACAGTATTTCTCTCTCGGTCTCTCTCTCTTTCTGTTTCTTTTTGTGGCGTCCACAAAATACTCTTTGTTTCCCTGAGCTCACAGAGGAAGACATTTAGGCCCTTTCTGCTGTCAGCCAGGCAGTCTTCCTCTCTCTCTCTGTCTCCCTCTCTCTCTGTCTCCCTCTCTTTCTGTCTCTCTCTCCCTCTCACTCACTCTCTCTCTCTGTCTTTCTCTGTGTCTATCTCTCTCTGTCTCTGTCTCTCTCTCTGTCTCCCTCTCTTTCTGTCTCCCTCTCTCTCTGTCTCCCTCTTTCTCTGTCTCTCTCTCACTCACTTTCTCTCTCTCTCTGTGTCTTTCTCTGTGTCTATCTCTCTCTGTCTCTCTCTCTCTCTCTCTCTCTCTCTCTATTGTCTCTCCTCCTAGACTGGTCTTTGGGCCACTTTGTCTCCGTCCCCCCACCCCTGTGTTTGTGCACGGGCCACTGCAGTCCTGCACGGCAACCTGGGGAACGGGCGCAGAGGGACGTATAGATTTAGGTGGTGTCAGGAGGCCTCCTCTCTGTTTCTCTCTCTCCTCAGAGGCCTCCTCTCTGGTCCTCTCCTCTGTTCCTCCGAGCTGTGCACTCTCAGATTGCCAGCGCAGCACTTTGTGAGAACAGAGGCCGAGCGAGCGAGCGTGCTGAAAGTGCTGCTTCCCAAAGCCTCTCCACACATGCACTGGCATCCAGCCCTTCCTCCATGGCCCTCTTTCTCCTCCTGCGATGCCCCACTCGGTTTAATTACATCAGAATAAGCACGGTCACTACACCCTTACGCACACATCTCCTCAGTCTCGTCTACACGTTACTGGAGTTGGGGTTGATAAAAAATGGGCCTCATTGCTCTTTGATTCACTGCACTATGAAGGTGCTGAGGAGAAGCAATATGACTGGCAGATGCTGTGAGGTGTTTAATGTATTTGAAACTTATACTCCATGTTATGGAGCCCTCAGTTGAATGGAAGTTATGAAAAGCCATTGTCAGGAATAGGCCATTCTATGCCATAGCGTGTTAACTTAAACTGGACAATGTGACTGTGAGTGCACAATTATGAATAAGTGAATACATTCCAAAGATCCTTTGTCAGTATTGTTCGAGCTTTATACACCATGAGTACAAACACACACACACAAACACACACACACACACACACACACATACACACACACACACACACCCACACACACACACACACACATACACACACACACACACACACACACACTCATACACTAAAGAGACAATTGCATATGTAGATGTTAAATGGTATGGGAATGTTTTTCAGCGACACAGACACTAGCATGACAGATCAGTCTACATTTACCTGAGTATTGATTATCAGCTATATTAAGCTGACTATTGATTATTAACTATATTAGGCTGATTATTGAAAGTGATTGTAAGTCATGTCATTCTCATCTGACCTAAAACAGAAATGAACTTGGGATCCGATACTCTCTTTGGAGATCCGATACTCTCTTAAATGGGGTTCATCAGAGCTAATAAATGATTAATTTGTGTGGCTAGTCATCGGGGGATGTCCTAGACTACTTTTTGCCCAGCATGCTAGCCATATTCACTGCACTTTGCACTCACCCATCTGCCCCAGGTCAAAGACAACGATCGAGTGAGAAATCTTAATAACAGACTGAAGGGTGTTGGCTACCAGGATCATTATAATTAACCTGAATTAAATATTAATTGACATGGAACCTGTTAATAGCCACAGTCTGGAGAGGTTGTACATCAAGCCAGTAATGCTGTTCGTGGAGCAGAGGTTTGTCTAACAGGAAGTAAGCAAATTTGGCATTATAATAAATGATAAATAATGCCTTTTCCTCCAAATCCATCCATGTCCTCACACAATTCTACAGGGTTTCAGTTCAGAGTTGATCTGAGCACAAACGATAGGATTGATAAGAAACAGTTTACATTCTGAAGGACAGTCTAAAGTCTATGGATGACTGACCACTGTTTGGCTTTCTACCAGAGCATAGCTACCTTCTATATGCCTGTGACCACAGACAAACCACTAAGACCAGATACACAATAGCAGCAGAGTCCTTCTCTAGTGGAACTAGGCCTACACAGTTATATGAAGTTAATAAGGCTGATTTCATAAGTTGAAGTAGTTGATATAAGGATTTTATCAAATCTTCAACAATCCCTCTAGACACTGACAAATATAGAACAGCATCAAAGGGTCTTCACACAATTTAAAGACCCCCTCTCCAAAAAAATAGAACAAAACACCAGAGAGTCCTGCTCCCCAGAGAACCATCATAACCTGCTAAAACTCATCTCCACTTCACAGACGCTACATGTTGAGACTCATCTCTGACCCTCTTCCTCACACATGCACACACGCGCACACACACATACACAGACCCATACACACACACACGCACACACACACACACGCACACACACAGTCCCATATCCCCAGATCAATGATATGAGTAATAAGATATGATGTCAGTGGCTCGGGCATAATGGAACTGTGACACCAGTCAGTTCCAAACCCCCTGCTGGTTCCAGCTCCTATTATTGCTCCTAATATAGCCGCAGCATGGAGCCCAGAGCAACCGAATCGATATGGAGCCGAAATATTACGGAATGCCACTACGGAGCGGAGGAAGCCCATCTGTGATTCAGAGAAGTTGTAACTGGATATGGGGATAATATGTTCAGTGGAAGTGGTGGAGGGGCTGCTGTGATGGTGAGCGGGGAGGTTCGTTCGGATATGTCTGTGTGTGCACGACGCGGCGCGGTGTGGTGGATGTGCGTGTCAGGGATATGTGACCTACGGCCACAGCATGGAGTTCACACTTCTGCGTGGTGTGGTGTGGTGCGGTGCGGTGCTGTGAAAGTGGAAGTGCATGTCAGGGCTATGTGACCTACGGCCACAGCATGGAGGTCACACTTCTGCTTCCCCAGCACTGGCGTGCTGTTTCTGCTCTCTGTGGCGAAATCTTGAGTTGTACAGCATGACCAAGCATGAACAGCAAAATAGCGGTTTACTCGCCACGCTCACAACAGAAGGTAAAAATAATAATCAGTTCAGAGACGTGTAGGTTTTAGAGTCAGCGGCTATTCACACACATGAGAGGTGGACTGAGAGTGCAACTCTGGCCCGCTGTGCCACAAAACTAAATGTTTCCTGATCTAAACTACAACAAAAGCTTCATCTCAGATTAAGAGATTAGGCCGTGATCCTGGCTGCCGGCGCGCCTTCGCAGAGCCATGTGTGCTGTAGTGGCCCCACGCCACTGGATGACAGAAACCCAAACAGGGAGAACAGGACAGAGCCCACTGCGGAGCGTGGGTGTGCTTCGGAAGCTATTTGCCCCGCCGACTCTCATGCCACACTGCACAATTATCGTGGCGTTTTGGAAGTGGCCTTGGAGCAAAAGCCTGCAGCAAAGATGCACAACTGCTCAGAGAAAGTACGAGTGCAACACTGCGTGTGGATTTCATGTTTTGTTGCTGTGTCCAACATTAACACTGACTGGATAGCAGTTTACTGACAAGATGGCACACTTACAGGCCTATGTTTGAGAGGGTAAACACCTGGTAGGATTAGTTCTGGGTAGACCAGCTGCACATAGGCACAGAGTTGACCATTTTACTCGAATCATTCAATAAACCAAAAACCACACTGTCTGACAAAACTGTGATACACATGGCTATGTCTACAATTTACTGAATGTATTATTTGGAAATATATATATAATAACCAAACTGAAGAGTCTTGTATGCCATTACAAGCCATTCACACCTAAAAATCCCTGAAGTAGTTCCACTGTCAGCTGCAGGTACAGGCTGAATTCTGATGTAATGGTTGCATTTGCAGTGCCCTCTTCTCTCTCACCAGCCTAATGATAGATGATAGAGTCAATACGACATTTGCTAAGAATAAAATGAAGACCTCTTCAGTCAGACAGTGAAAACCTAATGAAATACACTGCACCAGGGCAGGGCTCCAGTGAACCTTGCTGGCTGTATATTACAGTGGGTCAGACATCTATCTAACTGTTAAAAGAACCAAGGTCACCCCTACCCCCCTTAGCCATGCCTTTAATCACTCACAGGCACGTCAGCACAACACAGGAAGTCAGCACCGGGAGGAAAACACGTCTTCCATCCACCACATCACAACACACTGCTCTAGAGCAATCAAATGCCTGCTGATAAGAAGGACAAGATGCTTTCTCATCACCACACCTAGTACTTCAAGACAATGCAGGTGGACACAAAGGCTGTCCTGCCAACACAGACAGGTGCACAAATAATTCTGAGCTCACTGTGTCATCTGAGACTACTGAATGAGCATATATCAGGTGAGAATACGTTTCCTGTGTGCCAACCATCCATTGTCATCTATGAAGCAGCAAAGGAATATATGAGGTAGCCTCCACTGAGGTTCAACAATTCAGCAATGCATTCATATTATAATATAGTAATGACAGAGTAAACAAAATGTATTATCGTGGGCTACTGCTCCATTAAAGATGCTCGACAGATTTTATAGAATAGGTTTGCTATTCCGTGCAATTTCTTAAATGCATCATATTTTTAGAAACAGACGCTAAGCAATAGGCACATCTTCGATACCAAATCCTGTATTTCAGACGCACCAAAAGCGCACTGACAGCTTGACAACAGGCTGACATCACCTCGGCATCAACACATCAACTTCCTCTGGCATGACAAACATTAAGAGACAGTATGACATCACGCTATAAACGAACCAAACACACCCGCACCTTTTCGTCGAGGTACTCTGCTATCCGTCCGTTCTTTCCACTAGACCTGCCATGGTTTGGCAACACTGCATCATTCTGCAGTAAAAGCAAATCTTGAGGGGTGTTCGATGCGGGCCCCAACGCATGAAAACAACCCGCCGCAATTAATGTCTTCCGAAACACAGCCTAACCAGGCCTGTGTGCTGAGTAGACATGGACTTCAAGGCAATTAGGAACGACACAGAGAATGCACATGGCGAAAGGCACCGTTTAAAGTCTTATTTTGTCTAGCCGATCGATATGGTTTGCTACGACACTGGTTCCAGAAATAGCCCTCTCTGACGGAACATAAGCTAGAGCTCGGTGCCTCTTCATCATTAGCCCATGTTTGAAGTTCGAAATGATGATGCATGATTATAGTGCGACCACAGCTATTGCGACACTGAAACGCGCAGAACCTAGCTTTAAAACACAGAGATTCACTGGGAGTCTCTGAAGTTAATCTCCCCCAAAACTCCAAAAGGGTTAGGCTATTCAATGGGACAAAACACAACGAGACGAGTGGTCCATCCGGGACGGGATACTTAACCGATATTTAGCGCAGTCATTACAATGTTTACCGGCTACAGTAATGGGTTGACCTTAGTGCCACGAAGACACTAGGCTAACACCACGCAAGACAGAATTTATTTCAGGTGGCATTCTCATCTCCAAATACCAGAAAGATAAGGAGACAAAAGACGACGCGATGGTTATTGTGCTCTCCCGTCGCATGCACCTGTTCTGGTCACTTGCATGTATAATTTATTTTTTCGATTACCCTGTAACTCGTGCTGGCTGAGAAAACGGACTCACCCAGAACACCAGAGGATGATGTTTGCTGCGAAGCGGCACTTTGGTCTGTCTTTTCCCCTTCTCCCTGCGACCGGTCACGGTGTCTGTGCCGTGAGATCTCGGTGTCGGTGGTACTGCTACATGCGGCTGCAGCGGCAGCTGCTGCTGCCGCTCCCGTCTCGGGCATGCTGCCTCAATGTGGAGTGGCTGCTGAAGTCGTCCAACAAAAGGGAGTGAAATCAGACTTGTCTGGCTAGCATGGGTCGCGGCCGAGGGATTCGGGTGTGGGGTTAAATGAACGTGAAAGTGAAGTGAAGGTTGTGGTGGCTCATCCTGGTTGCAGCAGGATGCGAGCAGATTGATTGCGTTCCGGGAGAGTCTTACTATAGATGGAGGAGGGACAAAGGGAAGGGGTAGATACACGTAGGCTACAGGCTCAGATACACACATACCCATTAGCTGATAAGAAAAAATCACGTTTCGCTTCTTTTTCCACGAGGAAATCGTAAGTAACACACGCCAACCACATGGTTCCCCTTTGCCAAGCCCCCTCGACTGGATTTCTGCCTAAACACAACAGCCCACTGACATTGTCTGTGTTACCATCTCCAATGACGTGGAGTCCGAGCACCAGACTGAAAAACTGCTCACACAGTGTCGACATCATTACATCATCGATACATGTGTTTGGGGGTCAATGTGTATTCGATTTGGCGTCACAGTCTATACGTTTGCGCAGCGTTTGAAGCACCATAGAAATAATCATGCATACTCACTGTCCAAAGCGAATAAGTTCTTTCCTGTGCAGCTTCTAGCAAAGGTTGCCGTGCCACCAGGTGCATACCCTAAGATGGTATAATGCCAGCTACAGCCCGTCCAGGAGGATTAAGTACATTATGACTTATTCAACACTGCAAAAAATATCCAAGTGGCTAAATATTTCACCATGGCTCAGGGCAGGCTAGCCTACCAGAAATCAGTTTTCCACCTTAAGAGGAAATAAATAGGACCCATGACACACCGGAGTAACATTTTTGGGATTCATAAGCAAGAATTCAAGTTGAAACATTTATTACGAGTTGATCATTTATTAAGAGTTGATAATGACTTGGGGCTTGGGTCCTACACTCAAATACAATATGTAGCAGATGCAACTGCAGAATGTTTCTTGCCCCCATGTTCGAGAGGAAGAAGCTGTTGCTGTGAACATAAACCACAGTTCTGTTTCAGGTTTATTCCAGATTTATGTGTTACAAATACTCAGGTGAACAACTTGTTCCATTTCAGCTGGCCCTGTTGTTGCATGCTGCTATGAATTATTTAATTCATGGGATACAATGTTTTCAGCAGAATAGCCTTTTAACACCATTTGTGCTCTCTCTCTCTCTCTCTCTCTCTTTGTCTCTCTCTCTTTGTCTCTCTCTCTTTGTCTCTCTCTCTCTCTCTCTCTCTCTCTCTCTCTCTCTCTCTCTCTCTCTCTCTCTCTCTCTCACGCTCTCTCTCTGTGCACATTGCCCTCCCTACCGGACTGTGCCCTCCCCTCCAGCCCATGTGTCAGTGGAGGTCCCTCCACCCGATTTCTGCTTACTCACCACCTCCCTCTGCCTGTCTTTAAAGCTCTGAATGGAGCATCTGCAGTAGCCTGAGGTCACAGTCCTCTCTGCCTCTTGTGCACCATGGAGACAGAGTAGTATGTGTGTGTGTGTGTGTGTGTGTGTGTGTGTGTGTGTGTGTGTGTGTGTGTGAGAGAGAGAGAGAGAGAGAGAGAGAGAGAGAGAGAGAGAGAGAGAGAGAGAGAGAGAGAAGCCCTTTGGATGTTGTTAGGGAATATTTTAATAATGGTTAATAATAATCAGATATCAGTAATAATAATTAGAAGAATCGGAAGCATGTTGGCAAACGTGTACAACAGACACATTACAGGTTACACAAAGATAAAATACAAAGACAAGAAAAGCTATAGAAAATTAAAATAGTAATGGGAAAAACTCATGAAGAATATATACATATAAACATATAGACGTATACGCATATGAAAGTATAAACATATATAGGTACTAGGCAATTGATGGCGTTTGTGTCGGAACAACGAGAAGTACTTGCGCCAGCACGGAATGAATATAGTGATACTCAATAGGCGGGGCTTGTATTGATTGACGGGACTTTAGAGCAGTGAGCTTTGTGATTGCGATGGCACTAACCAATTACATGGCTAAGCGTTTGAGGATCCCGCGAAGGTGCTCTTTCACTCACATGTCTTTTGGTAGAAACAGCTAGATACAGTTGTTACTCCTTTACATGTTAGTGGCGTTGTTACAATATACTGGCCTAATTCTGAGGGGAATGTTTTTTTTTTATACAGGTTATGAAAATGTAGGCTTTCTGTAGTATTTTCTAACCAGTGGCAACCCCTCAACTTGGTTATGTTGAGATTGGTTATGCTAAACCTTCTAAGCTAAGTAGGTGATGTTTTGCAGGTAATAAATACCTAACACTAGAATTACACCACACTGCAAAATGTTTTTGCCCGAGAAGTACTGCCGTTGTCGTTAGACAGTTTTGTTCAGTATTTAAGAATGCACTGCGTAATTGGAGAGGTGGTGAGGGCATCTACCTTTCTCGCCAGAGCTTTAAGGTTTGTTATGACTTTTATTCGCAAGATATATAGAATGGCAATTCCTCAAACATTTAACCAGCTTATTATGTATTCAAATATGTCTGTCACCTAATTCAGATGTAGTACCATCAAAAGAGCGATCAACAACGCGCCAGACAGCACCAGTGAGACCATCTTTGCCTTGTCCTCTGGGCAGGGAAAATGTGGGGTGGCAGTTATTCGGA
Organism: Coilia nasus; assembly: GCA_027475355.1. NCBI lineage: Eukaryota > Metazoa > Chordata > Actinopteri > Clupeiformes > Engraulidae > Coilia > Coilia nasus. The sequence goes on from CM050212.1 coordinate 3,803,066, forward strand.
TTAGTGGACCAGCCTCCGCCCTCGCCCTCCGCAGTCTGACAGGTCCAAGACAGAGTTTACCTACCCCACGCAAAGCCATGCTGCGTGACCTCATCCATCCCCACTCTAAGGAGATGCTCGACCGTGGGCTAGTCCTGTGGTTCCCCGGTTAGTTGGCTCATTAATATTGATTTGAGATGTGGGTGTTTTGAATTTGTTGGCTCTCTGAACATTGGTTACCAGTCAATAGGCATATAATGGTGTAGCCTACTTTTTATTTTATTTTATTTTATTTAACCTTTATTTTACCAGGATTTATCCCAGGACTCCCTTTTCAAGGGTGTCCTGGCCAAGACAGCAGCTTATGTAGTTCCATAATTAAAAAATGGCAATTTGACAGACAGTTTACAACTTGATATGGCTACCTAAAAACTTCAGAAACAGGGATGTGTTTTTGTTCTGTGTAATGCATGGTAGTCTATGTATATGCCATCTTTCTAACTCATCTATGTGCCGTCACCAAACTGCAGGTCCCCACAGCTTCACAGGGGAGGACAGCGCAGAGTTCCATGTCCATGGCGGTCCAGCCGTGATCAGCGGAGTCCTGGAAGCATTAGGTAAAGCGAGTGGCAGAGCAGTTACGGGCAGTGGGTAAATTGGCTATTGTAAAGAGGGGGGAGTCCTTCTTTAGTCATAGCGGTTAGTATCTCAGTCTATTGTATTACTATAAATACTGTAGCGGCGGGAGCTGAGCTCCGTCTGGCTGTATTGTCAAGGTGAGGAGGCGGAGCTGAGCACCGGATGGTTCCGGCCCAATTTAAGCTCTGGTTATTGGTACTACAGAGAAATCCACTTGAAAGGATTTTTTTGCATCTCTGATGTGATGCATAGCATTGACACTTGTGCCGCCACACCAGTGTGTATCCACTAGAGGGCAGTAGTTGATAAGTTTGTGCAGAGCTGTGGATACAGAGTTGGAGTTGTCATGCATCACCCTTTCCCATCACTTCATCACCCATCACCGTTCCCATCGCAGACGTTCAGCAGCTAGTTACACATCAAGGCTACATATTGCAGTGCCTCAGTTTGTTAAACTATTTTCTCCCTTATAATTCCTATCATATTCTGTGTCTGTCTGTGTGGATGAGTTGGGGTGGTGGCGGTTACATTTTATGGTATATTCTGTATATGGTATGGTATATGGTATATTCTATTTGATCTGTTGAGTAATGTATGTGGTAGTCTATGTGGGGTGGGATGGGGTTGGGTAGGGAGGGGTAGAATGGTAACTCGTACATATACATCTTTACTGTTTTATTTACTATTTTATTTATGCACATTTGCATGTATTTGATATTGTTGCAGTACCTGCCCAGGGACTACAGGTGGAAAAGACCTGGTGCAAAACATCTCTCCGTCAGGTTAATGTCTTTGTACACTGTCCCTGTCAAATAAAGTCAAAGGCAAATTCTTTTTTAGTGAGTTAAGGTATGTTTTAGGGCTCTCTTTGATTTTTACCTCTTATATTGTTATTATGTTCATTTGATTTCAACCAATCTGGAGACAGCACAGCACAATGTTGCTACCACCAGACACTGGTAGTGTTCTCTCATGGCTACCAAGTGAGTAGGCATTTCCTGAGGTCCTGTCTGGGTGTCGAGTGAGGAGCTAAAATCCTGTCAAAAGTATAAATAGATCATAAGTGCTGTAGGCTATGGCGTTCTTAAGTGACACCAGTGGTCCTTGTACGTGATCGCCGTCACGCTGGCGTCAGGGCAGTGGCAAGAAACACAGGCAGACCTGGATTACTAAGCCGTTGGCCATTTCACAGTCTTAGATCACTGCCGTGGCTTCTTTGATGTCAGGTCGGGTGGGGCATGATTTTGAATTGGCTATTTTTGACTGATGCACGGAAAATAATAACTTCAAAGTGTTTACAGTGCGCTCCGTAAATAATTCCACAGCTGCAACCCTTAGGACTTCCTCAGGCGAGTTTCTGGAAGGAACGTTACCTGAAGAGGATGGGGTTTTCAGATCTTGAGTCTGTGAAACTAGACGTGCTGTTCCCTTTTTTCCTGCTTTATTAGCACGTATTTTATTAGTATTGAAATACTTCCCTCCTAGCTCACGCAGGATGACACACTCTTCCGTATTTCCGTCTGTTTTCTTCTGCCAACCAATGGGATGGAGATGCTAGAAAAAAAGCTGGTTCGTGTTACTAATTAACGTGACAGCTGCCATATTGTCATGGATGGGAAGGTCATCCTTCCCACACGCCCGTGGGATCATTTTAAGTAGCAGCTACCCTATGACAGCCCAGCTCAACTTTTACACACAGTAGGACCCCTTTGTCTTATAGCCTTAGGCATTGTGTAAGAAGCCCCACCTTGTTTCTCATCCTGGTCCTTTTGTGAACTCCTCTCCGTCCCTGTGAGGACTTACACATTTATGCAAATGAGCCAAAACTATTTACAGAGGACACCGACTTGTTGTTTTCATCAGATTCACCTTGTTTACTGAAAAATTACCTGTTTTTTTACATAGAAAGTTGAGGTTTCAGCTGTTGGTAACATTAAATGCTTGCCCACCCAGAAGATGTATAGCTACACAAGTTCTCTTGAACCAGTTTTTTTATCATATTGCTTGTGTATGTTTTTATACCTTTATCCTCCTTTGTCCTCTTTACTAACACACGGAGTCCTAAGAATAACAGCAAGTCATACACATCTCTGTTAGGTCAGGCCATCTTCGCACACTGCATACATGCTGTCCAGTACATGTTTTGATTTCTCCTAGAGCAAAATGCCAGTTCTTTACAGACTCCTCCCTTGCCAACTGAATGAATTATGTCTTTTCATTTCCTGCAGAAGTGCACTGCATGATTCTGAGTGTTTGTCTAAGCTGTTACAGTGGTGTTTTGGTGGATGACCATGATTATGCCTTTCCTGTGCTCCTCATGGTGAGATATCACATATCTGGAAGCATACAGTTTTTAACTTGATGGTTTTGTTTCATCACTTTAGCTCCATTTGGTGGTTCACTGTAGGACACAGATCCACAGTTCCTGGAAGCCCTCATGTTTTTTTCATGCGCACAGAAACAACAACAACATCGGCGGCGGCAGCCAGAAACGTGGCGCTTGTCACCGCGAAAGGAAGCTGGCATCCTCTGATCTCTAATTAAGAGCGTTCCAAAAGGTTCTTTACGTCCGCCTGTTTTCTGGGAATGGAGAACTAGGTACAGGGTTGAGCAGGCGAGAATCTGCCAACCCTAATACAAATAACCAGCTCACTTTCGCAGCAGTTTTCCAAGAAACGTCCGAACAAAGGGGGTTATTTCTGTTGGTGTTCTTGAGCATGTTTCCCACACCATGCTCAAGACTTTGCTTCTGTGTGCAGTTTTTTGTGACAAACATATGAGCAAAACTGAAAGTTATTTGTGCTGGTGAAAAGTGCAAGTTGTAATTTCGAAAATGATTTATGTTTATTATGGAAAAACTTCCTCACTCATCACTATTTAGGCTTTTACTTTCTGTCAGAGTAGCTATATTTTCTGAATAATGTCCACAAATGAAAAATGTCAAATACAAAAATTAACTTAAAATAAAGAACACATCCAGAACAGGTTTAAAAGTCAAAATGGTGTATTTTTTTGTTTTGTCAAACACGCGTCATGTAGACGTGGATGCCTGCACATGTCACATGGCATTGACACAAGACAAACAAACACAACAGGAAGAGAGGGCAGTAAAGTGAGCAGAGGCCTGGTCATGCCAGAGGCTGGTGGATTTTATTGCTTCCTCTTGAAAATAACACAGCCTTGATTTCAGATTGTTTTGGCAGTCACAGAGAAGCTATTGACATGTTTTGGTTGCCATGGCGCTATACCAGCAATAGCCATAGCCAGAGGCAAGTTGTTGTCGGTGTGATACATCAAGGATGTGTACGTGCACTCCAGGATTAACTGATTTGATTTTCCTTATACTTCATTCTCACCTCAGGAAAGCAACATGTAATGTTCACATCTTAACACACCTCCTACACCCTTTTCACCCTGTGTTATCTACACGCATAGAGGAGAGAGCAGCACAATGCAGAAATAATTAACCAAAAAATGAATTTTCTTTCGAAGGTCTAAGGTCGAGGTCACTATGACCACGTATGTGTCCCATCCATGGGAACATGAGAAGCGCAGAGGGACGTTCATTGTGTGATTCATATAAACACTCACTAGGACCACAAGATCAAAATCCAAAGCGACTTACAAAAGGAGGACACAATAAGATAACAGATGTGTAGAGAAACACAGAGTAAACAGACTACACACATACACCTATGTAAAGAGATGGTTAGCAGAGATCAGTTTTGTTAGGAAGGGAAGCAGTCTTGGAAAAGAAGGGTTTTCACAAGTTTTTTGAATCTAGCTTTTAACTTTAGAAATGCTGGAAAATTAGCTTCAGTGCATAATTAATATGACTTGTAACGACAGACTGAAGAATTTACGTGAGTACCTCTTTCCTCCATCTCGTCACCATGTCAAGTACTCAAGAAGCTAAGGAACTACACAGACAAGAGTTGGGGTCATTTTTACCCATGTTTTCACACTTACATCTGTGTAATTACCCCCCCACCCCATGGCTCTGATCCCTTCTCAGGGAGCCTGCCAAACCTGCGCCCGGCCGATGCGGGTGAGTTCACGCGACGGGCGTTCCACGCCGGCAAGCTGGACCTGACGGAGGTGGAGGGGCTGGGTGATCTGATCCACGCGGAGACGGAGGCCCAGAGGAGGCAGGCCCTGCGGCAGATGGCGGGAGACCTGGGCCGCCTATACCGCGACTGGAGCCAGCGCCTCACCCAGGTACACGCCCACGCAGGCCTTATCCCAAGCTACGCATTATATAGGGTGAGCCAGAGACAGCTCCCCGCCCAGGCCTTATCCCAAGCTACGCATTATATAGGGTGAGCCAGAGACAGCTCCCCGCCCAGGCCTTATCCCAAGCTACGCATTATATAGGGTGAGCCAGAGCCAGCTCCCCGCCCAGGCCTTATCCCAAGCTACGCATTACATACCCAGGCCTTATCCCAACCTACGCATTACATAGGGTGAGCCAGAGCCAGCTCCCCACCCAGGCCTTATCCCAAGCTACGCATTATATAGGGTGAGCCAGAGCCAGCTCCCCACCCAGGCCTTATCCCAAGCTACGCATTACATACCCAGGCCTTATCCCAACCTACGCATTACATAGGGTGAGCCAGAGCCAGCTCCCCACCCAGGCCTTATCCCAAGCTACGCATTATATAGGGCGAGCCAGAGCCAGCTCCCCACGCAGGCCTTATCCTAAGCTACGCATTACATAGGGCGAGCCAGCGTGTCACCCAGGTACACGCCCACGCAGGCCTTATCCCAAGCTACGCATTATATAGGGTGAGCCAGAGCCAGCTCCCCGCCCAGGCCTTATCCCAAGCTACGCATTACATAGGGCGAGCCAGCGTGTCACCCAGGTACACGCCCACCCAGGCCTTATCCCAAGCTACGCATTATATAAGACGAGCCATGATTGTTACAGGCCATGTCATGAAATGGATATGGGACAGAATGTAAATGCTAGTGTACTTATGCATATGTATGCAATTTCCTTTGGAGTCCACAACATTATGAGGGTCATCAACAACAACTACCTGTAAAAAATAGCAAAGCAATTCTAGATAATATGTTGAGCTACTGTGTATCAGTTATGTAATAGATGTAATTGCTACTCTGTTTCATTTTTATTATCCAGGATACTAGCATTTAAAATGTGTCCTAGCATTACGGCACACACTGCATTTGAACAGTTCCCTCGAAGTGTCACTTTGGGATAGGGATCAAGTTGTGTTTCAGTAATGCCTACAATACCGACTGTACTGACAGGGCCTGAGTTTTGTTTATTTTATGGTCATTGAGTTTATGGGGTACTTTTTGTATGTGGGTTGTTTTTATAAGACTTAAAATCCTGTGAAAGACTGACAAACATACCTCTTTGGTTCAGATTATTCACAGTAGTACTAATGGTCATGAAAACCTCAGAAAGTGTAAAAGCAGTCTTTTTTGCTACATGTTACGACTATGTTCCCAAAATACATCATGAACAAGCTAGCCGGTTTTTATCAGTGCTCTATCAGTTCAGCTGTACTGTTGTTGTTTGCAGGGCTAAACTGACAGCTAGAAGAGAGTTACTTGCCAGGTTCCACTGAGAAATCCCCCTTTAAATAGTTTGTTTGTTTATATTTTACCTAACTTACAATCAAAGCTATTGTTTGTACATGTTCGGTCAGTGTATTTTGGAGCTGACCCTCGTGCAGCCTTTAATTAAAAACAACACAGGAAGCTTGTTGGCCACAGTGTCAATGTTACAAGTTGGGCCAACATTTGTTGGCCAGCATGGAAGCGGGAAAATAGCACCTGTTGCACAGCTTTGCTTTGTAGGCTTGTGGTCGAGTCAAACAAACACTACTTTAAGGATTAAGATTAGTGTCCCACTTCTGTTTTTGCTGGCGTACACCACTGATATGAATTGAGTGATGAATTGAAAAATAAATCGAGACTTTACGTTGTATTTCTGGAGTAGCTGTTTGTGTGGCACATCTCTACGTCCATAACCACGTTCGTCGTCCCGTGTGTTCGGCATCGTTGCGCTGAACCTTTGACCTTGGCCAGCGAACGCCAGCGGCGCTCTCCGTCGAGCGGCTCACCGGATTCGATGGGCAAGGTGTGTCATCACCCGTCTCCCCCCTGCTATTGTTGTGGCTGGAGTGTGATGGACAGAAGCAGGAGGCGCTGGGTGCAGTGCGAGCAGAGATCAGGAGAGGGGATATCCTGGCCTGGGTGGGTGCCAGCTTGGCCCTGGCACGGCCCGAGCACACTGGGTCCTGGGACTCGAGACGATCTCGGCAGTCTGTGTTTACACTCGGGGCGAGAGGGAGAAGGAGCACAAGAATAAAGAGGGAATCTTGAGACTAATTCGGGCTTTTCCGCAGGAAAGCTCTCTTTTACAAAAGCAAATGCTATTTTTGACCAGCGACTCTCTCACCCAACACCATTTCTGGGTCAAAAGCCCACAGAAATCTGCCCGTCTTGATTTGCACTAGCCATAATGAACAATAAACCCTGCTTGGTGGACCAAAGTTCTGACACGTTTCAAGTTCACGGCCTTGCTTAGTTATACACATAGAGCTCTATTGTTCCTCAAACACACCATAAACAGGCCGTAATGTATTTGCCGGGCCTCTCTTTGTTGGCAGTGTTTGGCCCATGTGGAAGCCTTCATTGACTTCAGTGAGGATGAGCTAATGGAGCACGGGGTCTTAAATCAAGGTAAGTGCCGCCATCGCTGGAAAAACAACAGCACAGCTGACTGGAGGAGTCTCTCTTTCCCAGGGGATCAGCAGCACGGCCATTTCCTGTTTGCATGGGACCTGAGCAAGCCTGTGTGACTGAAGTGTGAAGTGTGTGTGTGTGTGTGTGTGTGTGTGTGTGTTAGTAAGGGATGGGGGGTGGAGGGGTGCGGGGAGGAGGGAGATAGAGATCAAACTGCTGAAGGGACAGTTTCCTGGAGGAAGCGCGGTGAGAAAGGACCATGGGGAGACGGCAGGCATTCGTCTTGGCTTCAAAGCCGCGGGCCTGGCAGCGGGGCCCTTGTGTGTTTGTGTGTGCGAGCAGGAATCCACTGTCAGCAGCCACAGCGTCTTCACAGGGCCTCGCGCTGTTTTTTTAATTATTTATTTTGGCTATGTCGTCAGCTCACCTTCTCTCTCTACTCCCCCACGCGTACTTTTCCATTCCCATCTCTCCCCTTTAGCTGCCATCCCACATTGTTCCAGAGCGCTGGGATGCGTACTCCCACTACTGTCTGCACCAGGGTTCTCCAGAGAGGGATGCCCGTGTCCCATGCTCCTGGAGGTGTTTGTCCTCTTCCTGCCTTTGTTCGTGAATTACTTCCCAACATCACCAAAGATGACAGCCAGCCACCACACCGACGAAGGCCACTAAGGCGTGATGGCTTAAGAGTGACAGCATCATTTCCCTCAAAGTCATCTTTGGGACCCGTGGGACTTTACAGCACGTACAGGAGATTAGGAGGCCCCCAAGGCTGGTGGAGGGGGGGGGGGGGTATGATTGAAGCTTTGCGATGGGAAATGCTCATCTCGAATTGTTAGCCAACTGTTAGATTACAGGACGATCAACATTTGTTGTCTTTGTTCCAGGTCTAAGGAAGGATCGTCATTACGAAAGTGATAACAAGAGTGTAGCCTGTAGTCAGTGTGGGAGTCTGAGCTTTGACTGGGACACAGTGCTGCTCAGAAATATGTATACCCTTTGCAACTACTGGTACCTAGTTGACTTATATGGTCATAAAATGTGATCTAACTCACTAGCGTAGAATATGAACATGATCTGCTTAAGGTAATAGCACAAAAGAAACTTAGTTGAAAAGACTCATAAATCATTCACAATGCCAGGTGCCAAAGTGAGTGAACTTGTGGGAATAATCAGTGGTTAATCCTCCTTTGCCAGTAACAAAGCCAAGCTGGGCTCCTGATAACTGAATCACGCCTGCAGAATGTTCAGGAAGCAGTTTACCCCATTCCTCTTTCAGTTCAGCCATATTCATAGGATGTCTGTTCTGAATGGCTTTTCGTGCATCTCTATGGGTTAAGGTCATTATCCTGTCGGAATGTCGATAAGCTTCGGAAATATTTTTCCTGTAGTGATGGTAGATTGTCCAGTGATTGATGCATGGTAGCAGCCATATATTATAATTCTTCCCCAAAAGCACTAGATGGGAGAGGATGCATTTAATAATGCAGGAAGATGAGGTATTTATAAAGGGTCACATACTTACAAGCAGCACTGTAGCAAGTTAGTAGTGAATGGCTTACTTGTATTTATGAAAGGAAAATGAAATGTACATGTAAAAGGAATTTTAAAGTAATACTTAAATTACATTTGTGAAAGAAACTTTGTATTTTGAAGAAACAGATTTATTGGAGGAAATTGCATGTATTTGTAAAAAAAGCACTTTCAAGCACTTATAAATGGACTTTACATGTATTTGTAAAGAAAACTTGTGTATATGTACAAGAACAACGTGGTATTTAACCCATCGCGCGTGTGGGCAGGGCATCTAGGGAGCAGTGTGTGGGGACGGTGCCATGCTCAAGGCACCTCAGTCACAGGGGAGGACGGAGGAGAGCGCTGGTCACTCACCCCCCCCACCCACCTGTCGGTGTGGGGATCTGCACCTGTGACCCTTGGGCTGCAAGTCCGACTCCCTAACCGCTGTCCAGTTAGGGGGAATACTTATACATGAAGCCATGGAGATGTCCTGATGTAGCAGAGCAAATTTCATTGTACAGAACTGTGCAATAACAATTAAAGTCTGTTCTATTCTATTCTATTGTAAGAACATGTATGTATTTGTATGCAAAGGCATATTCTCTTTCTCCGGCACCATGTTGTAGCTGCTGATGCCCTCCTCTGCTCCCTCTTCTCCTGTGTCTCCAGTCACTTCCATGTATTTATAAATGTAGTTCTCACGCGACTAGCCGTGCCCTCTGCTCACACAAGGCCACCTCACTGTAAACAGTTCTCCGTTGTCCCTCAATGGTGGAACAACCTGCCAGTCGCTACAAGAGTAGGGCCATCCCTCTCGACCTTTAAGAAGCTTTTGAAGACTCTTCTTTTCCGAGAGTGCTTCCCTTCCTAACAAAACTTACCTCCACTAACCAACACTTTATCTGGGTGCCTTTCTGCATGTATGTATGTGTGTGTGTGTGTGTGCGTGTGTGTGTGTGCGTGTGTGTGTGTGCGTGTGTGTGTGTGCGTGTGTGCGTGTGCGTGTGTGTGTGTGTGTGTGTGCGTGCGTGTGTGTGCGTGTGTGTGTGTGTGTGTGTGCGTGTGTGTGTATGTGTGTGCGTGTGTGTGTGTGTGCGTGTGTGTGCGTGTGTGTGCGTGTGTGCGTGTGTGTGTGTGTGTGCGTGTGTGCGTGCGTGTGTGTGTGCGTGTGTGTGTGTGTGTGCGCGTGTGTGTGTGCGCGTGTTTGTGTGTGTGTGCGTGTGTGTGCGCGTGTGCGCGCGTGCGTGTGTGTGTGTGCGTGTGTGCGTGTGTGTGTGTGTGTGTATGTGTGTGTGTGTGTGCGCGCGTGTGTGTGTGTGTGTGTGTGTGTGTGTGCAGATGGGGGTTTGTGTCTGAAATGTCCCTGCCCTGGGAAACTTAAGTAAGGCACATCTATGTGTTCTCTTAGTGTGTTCCCTCCTTGTGTGCGCCCTAGGCTGCACTAACTTTGCCATGCCTTGTTTACTCTGAGACCCTCTACACTTCTGGTAGCTGGTTGTGTCCTCCTTTTGTAAATCTTTATGCGGTGTGCAGTGGAAGAGTGCCTGTGCTTACTGTAAGTGTTGTCCCCCTGTCTGCGGTGTGCAGTGGAAGAGTGCCTGTGCTTACTGTAAGTGTTGTTTGCGGTGTGCAGTGGAGGAGTGCCTGTGCTTACTGTAAGTGTTGTCCCCCTGTCTGCGGTGTGTGCAGTGGAGGAGTGCCTGTGCATGTTGTAAGTGTTGTCCCCCTGTCTGCGGTGTCCAGTGGAGGAGTGCCTGTCCGTGCTGCGGGGGGAGATCGAGGAGCACCTGCGGGACGAGCGCAAGGGGGAGCGTCTGCGGAGCGGGGTGCAGGTGGTGATCGCCGGGGCCACCAACGCTGGCAAGAGCAGCCTGCTCAACCTGCTGTGTAAGGGGCCACCGTCACTCTCTTGTCACACAGCTCACATGCAGCTGTGTAAGGGCCACAGTCACTCTCTTCTCACACAGCTCACATGCTGAAGGCCATCTCACACAACTCTCCCACTGCAGACAGTAGGCTTACTGAGTCATGACATCGCTCACCGTCAGGGGAAATGCTATTTCCAGTCATCTGTCCATGAAATTTTCCAGTCATTTTTCCTTGGTAGTTTTCCACCACTGAGTTCCTTGAAAGTTGTCCAGTTTCACTTCTATTGTAAAGTTGACTCTATTGTAACTATATATGTACAGCATGTCTGATTTATTTATTTATTTTCTTACTTTGCAGAACGGATCAGCTAAAATCCAAACTTTCACAAATGTTAGGCATAGAAAGACAGAGGCATCCCTAAACATACTGCCTGTACAGTGAACAGTGAGAAGTACTGCAGCAGTCCTTTAAGGCATCACATTAATGAACATGTAGGACATTTCTGAGAGATTTTTTATGGCTGATGAGGGTGGACACCTTCATCTTTACAGCTTAAACAGCGTTACAGCTGTGCCCTTAAAGTTCCTGCTGGCAGTGGGAGCAAGCCTTTGTGCACTGGATTGTATGTCCCAGTCTACCACGCATGGAAAACACATTGACTGTGTGGATGAGGGAGAGTGTGTCAGCCTTAAGTAATTTATCCTCTTTTATATTCACATTCTGGGCTCAGCTGTCGGGTAATTTTTTATCGGCTGTTTAAAGAGTCGCATCCTGTGGTGATATGGTTGCACGTATATCTGCTATTCAGAGCGGTTCCTTTGCCTCGAGTGTTTCCTATCTTAATAATGGGCATATTTATCAGCGCTGAGATAAAATCCTGTTATGCTTCCTTGTGACATCCATCTTATGACTAACTGAAGACCTATGTACGCCATTCTCCAAGTTGGATTCTTCTGCACCGTGTTTTTACTGATTATTTTGTTTTTCTTCAACCATTATAAAACAATTTACCCCGAGTACTGCCAAGATACTAACAATTGACTGGTCAGTCATTTCGGTGTTTTTGTCATGTGCATTTGGCAAACTTCTCCCTACTATCCATCTAGTGTGATGGCATGATTTTTCAGTGTTTGTGGTTTTCAAAAAATAGAAGACAAAATATGGTGGAAGGAAAATTGTCTCTGAAAAGTTGAGCTTTTCAAAATCTTTATTTTAACATAAATAGCCAAGAGAACAAAACGTTTACACACCATCTCAGAGAGCGTGACATTATTAATAATCCTCGCAGGGTGTGAATTACCCGTTCATAATTGGGGGGTACTACATTTTAAAGGGGGTGTGCCACCATTTATGTTTGGCATTAAGTACATTAATATGTTGGTACGCCCAGCCCTGTTATTTTGGTCTCTTAATGGGGGTACTGGGTCTTGATCGGGGGGTACTGTACCTTCCAGAATGCCCTGTAATTGGAATGATGAATCGTTCAAACACCTCACTCTAAAGTCCTGAAAACCTGATGTCTGTCAGAGAACATGAAGCCATGTGTGTCCCCCAATCAGGCCAGCGTCCCGCTGCCATCGTGTCCCCTGTGGCAGGGACCACCAGAGACGTAGTGGAGTCGTGTGTGGACATTGGTGGCTTTCCCGTCCTGCTGAGTGACACGGCGGGGCTGAGGGACACCCTGGACAGCGTGGAGAGAGAAGGGGTGCGGCGGGCCAGGGAGAGGTAGGCCAGCCACACTACTGCTCCCACTTTACTGTGCTGCCCTACAAAGGCAAAGGGCAGTAACTACGCCAACACTGAAACTGAAAAATGAAACTGAAATGCCTTTAAAGTTGTTGTTACTGCCCATTCAAACATGTTGTAGGTATAATAGTGGTGTTGCTGTTGTGTACTTATTAATATAAGAGTAAATTATTATTATTAATAATTGGAAGAAGCAAGAGATTCAGTCCCAAGACAAAGGAGGTGTTATAAAGTCAGTTTCCAGTCTAAACTCAATTTGACAAATGATGTAGTTACTGCCTTTTGGCCTCACAGGGCAGCATAGCCCTGTCATAACACAACCACTAGCAGGGCAGCATAGCCCTGTCATAACACAACCACTAGCAGGGCAGCATAGCCCTGTCATAACACAACCACTAGCAGGGCAGCATACATAACACAACCACTAGCAGGGCAGCATAGCTCTGTCATAACACAACCACTAGCAGGGCAGCATACATAACACAACCACTAGCAGGGCAGCATAGCTCTGTCATAACACAACCACTAGCATGGCAGCATAGCTCTGTCATATCACAACCACTAGCAGGGCAGCATAGCTCTGTCATAACACAACCACTAGCAGGGCAGCATAGCCCTGTCATAACACAACCACTAGCAGCAGCTGCCTTGTGGCTAGGAGAGCAAAAATGTTGAAGTTGTCAGTGAGGGAAGTGTTCAACAAATAGGTTATCCACAGTCACACAACTTACTGGAAGAGAGTGAGGTTTGACTGCCTAAGAAGGAATGTTTTTAATTGTTGGATGGATCTTTGATGCCGTTTCCGACCAGAGTATCTAGCAGGCTAGCTTAAGCTACAACTGGAATAGGAGCTAAAGGAATGAAGGGCATCAAGGAGAGAGAGTTGTGTTATGTTCCCTTCCCTACGTTGGCACTTGCCCACATTCATTCAGTGTTGTTGTTAAAGCTTATCGGCATGTGGCATAATAAGCACATATCATGACAATGACCAATACTAGCACTACAAAGCTGCGAGATCATTGAAGCAGCTGCTTGGTATTAGCCTTTTGGGCCTCGTTAGCCTGTTAACAGGGGGTTCAGGTTAAGGAAATGCCCCTGTTTGCTGCCGTAGACCTCAAGGAGACACATTACTGTAAACTAATGTCTAGTAGAGAGACGTGCCTCTCTGTGAGGTTCTTATCAGGCTCTCAGGGAAGTGAATGTATTTCTCTGGCATCTTTAGTGCTGTATCAGTACTTTGAGGGAAGTGAATGTATTCCTCTGGCATGTTTAGCGCGGTGTCCACATTCCATCCCATCTCCACCTATGGAGAGACACAAACAAGCTTGTTAGAACATGGGACATTTAAGATAAACAGTCTGAAGGGTTTTGCTTTTGTCATGTCAGTTTCATTGCATGTGAACGCTCGTAGGAGAATGGAACTACGTGTTCTGCTCCAGCGGAAGGAAGAAGGAGCCAGTCCAGTCGTACACAGTCGTAACACTCGCATACTCAGTACGGTGGCCCCCCGCCATCACTAGGTGTTAATCACATACATTTGGGTGGGTCGAGATTGATATAAATATCCATGGCAAAATATTTGCCCCTTGGCATGTGTAAGTTCATGCCTGCGCTCCATGGTGTTGCATAACAAAAACATAAAAGAGGCCACTCTTACACCCCTTGACTCTGGACAGCCATGGCCGCCTACCTGTTTGTCCTGACCAGTGCCCCGCTGTTTATCTTTGGGCTGTACATCAACAGGAGAAGCTGTCTTGTCACACATGCTGGACATGGCGGGGGAGGGGGAATGTGGGGGGGGGGGGCAGTTGGACATTTAGGAAGTGCGCATAGTTCTTCAGAGGGGGGTGAGAGGTGGGGGGGCATGATTTGAGACTTAGTGGGTCTGGGAGCCTGACCCCACACAGGAAGGAGGTTTGAAGCACGCGCATCCGCTGCTGTGTGTGTGTGTGTGTGAGAGAGAGAGCGACTATGACTGTGTGTGTGTGTGTGTGTGTGTGTGTGTGTGTGTGTGTGTGTGTGTGTGTGTGTGTGTGTGTGTGTGTGTGTGTGTATGTGTATGTGTGTGTGTGTGTCCTTACAGGGTGCAGCAGGCCGACCTGGCACTGGTGGTGGTGGACTCATCTCAGCTTTTCCAGGATGCCTTGCACATCGCGGCCGCCCTCAGCACGCAGCTCGCTGAGGTCCTCCCCGCCGGCGAGGGCCCCGCGCGCTGCCTCCTGGTGCTCAACAAGAGCGACCTGCTCTCCGAGGAGCAGCACAGGGGCATTATGGGAGCTCTGAGGGAGCGCGGGGACCTGCCCAGGGCCTGCCTCCTGTCCTGCCACACCAACAGTGGCGTCAACGACTTCCTGTCCCTCCTGAAGGACGCAGTGCAGACTTTGTGAGTATTTCACTATAGTAGAACTGCTAGTACTAGTTCTACTAGAACCGCTAGTACTAGTTCTACTAGAACTGCTAGTACTACTGCACTAGAACTACTGCTATTATGACGATGATAACGATCAATAATACTAATAATAAAATATTGAAATGGACAGGGTAGCACTGTAAACATTTGAGGTCCATTATGTAATATCATATATATTACCTTATATATAACCATGTTTTTTTTTAATTAAGGATATTAGACCTAAATCTTGCATTCTTGCAGTCTTTCATTATTAGAGAATACAGGCTAAAAACAAAATACAGGCAGTTAAGAGTCAGCAGATTTTGTAGGCAAGCTTGCAACTCATTCACACATTGCCTGTAAAATGTGTTGGGTACATGGTGTGGCTTAAAAATGTGTTGGGTCAAAAAAAATAATAATGTAGTGCTAATTGAAATGGATAATTGTGATAAATGCATGCAAACATGTGCAACGTTGCAGACATAATATCTGGCAAATGTAGTTGTGTGCGTGTGTGTGTTTATGCATACATGTGTAAGTGTGTGTGTGTGTGCGCTTGCCTTGTGCTAGAGAGAAAGAACATCTTGTGATGATGTTCCACCCGCCAGTGCTTAGATTGCTTTTTGGGATTGGCACAGTAACACAGAGCTTCCTCTCATTCCTGCTCCCTTCCTGTGTGCTGCGTCGGGTTCAGGTGTGCCGACCCGCTGACCGGCGGGCCCAGTCTGACTCAGGCCCGGCACCGGGCCCACCTGCTGGAGTGCGTGCGTGCCCTGGCCCAGTACCGCCAGTACCGGGACCTGGACCTGGCCCTGGCCGCCGAGGGGGTCCGCTTAGCCCTCACTGCGCTGGGACGCATCACCGGCAGGGTGGGGGCTGAGGAAATACTGGACATCATTTTCAGGGACTTTTGCATTGGGAAGTGAAGTGTGTGTGTGTGTGTGTGTGTGTGTATGTATTCAGGGTGGGGATATGTGCAAGTGTATGTCTGATTTTGTAGTGCATTCAGTGTCATTTTATTCAATGATAATAAACTGGAAATAAGAAAAATAAATAATCAAACATCTACATATTTGTCCGCTGTCGGTCCTGTGGCAACAAGATGGCATCAGCCTCCTTACTGTCCTTTTGCTCCCCTGTCAATCACATCGTAATGTTAGTATTTATGTGTCTCTCTTGAACTCCTCACCTTTCACCTTCCTGGCATGGCGGCCTGGACGCTGGTGCACTTCCACACGAGAGGCTCCCTCAGCCCTCTCAGCATGTTTTGGGCTGTGCTCTGCCCTCGCCTTGGCCTCTGGGAAGCCCCCCACAGAGCCAGAGGACGTGGGAGGTGTTGGGGAAGTAAACTTTACATACCAATCAAAATAAACAACTAAACTCACTGAATGTGGTTCATTTAGGGGAGATGTCTAAATGCACATAATTATTTATAGATATTGGGATTTAAACATTGGTTTGTGATATAATTTTGAATGTCAGCCCTCAATTCTGACTTTTCCAGATTTCATTTTAAGTTGGCCACATAATTGGTGATTGGTAAGCGTATGTGGAGCATGAGGGATAATAATCATAAATGTGACAAAACTAATTGTCAGATAGAGTTACAAGATGCACAATTAATTGTGGTCCTTAACAAATTGTTGTTTCGATTAAAAGCCAGAAACTAGTTGATGTCCACCATGATTGATAAGCTTTGAAGCACTTGACTACACCAGAGAGGAACAGGTAGCATAGAGGAATTGGGCTATTAATTCGCTTCATTTTTGTGGTTAAACATGTTTCTATGACTAATTACACTAAGGCGAGTACCCATTAGTTCAAGATTAGCCTGTGTCGCTGGATACTAGCTGTGTTTCTGTCCTCTGTACAAATGAAAAGGGACCCACCCCATTCTTACAAAAATGACACTAACGTACAAGTTAAACTATTACTCATAGAACAGAAAAGTTGAACCTCTTTGTTGGCAGTGATTAATCTCTAGTGATTCTCTATTATACTCTATCTCTAGTGATTCTCTATTATACTCTATCTCTATGATTATCTATTATACTCTATCTCTATGATTATCTATTATACTCTATCTCTAGTGATTATCTATTATACTCTATCTCTAGTGATTATCTATTATACTCTATCTCTAGTGATTATCTATTATACTCTATCTCTATGATTATCTATTATACTCTATCTCTAGTGATTATCTATTATACTCTATGTTTCTAATATGGTGGCTTGGCTGGGCTACACATGCCCTGTGACCACCTCAGTCAGATTTGTCTTTCAGTTTCAAAGAGTTTCACTCACACTCAAGTTTCAAACCATTTTGTTGGGAATAGATAAAAGATTAAACGAATGTGCAACATTGTGCTTATGATACAGTATACTTTTCACAAAAATACTGTTTCAGTTTCTTTGAAAGCACTCTTTTTGGGATGGCTCGATCATAAACAAACGTGCAGCATGCAGATATGTTGATGCGGGGTCGTGCCCAACTACATAAACATCATTAACAGCCAAAGACATGTGAACCACGAGGTACTCTTTTGTAGACAGTGCCCTTGCAGTCTGTAGTGTACATAGGCATCACTGATTGCATGTCTGAATACTATACAAAGCATCACTTTTGTTTGAGAATCACACACACACATCTACTAGTTATCCTATCTAATCACCTAACTTACTGTTGTTTGGGTTTCTTGGCCATGAAACAATGCAAAGACAGATATGGGTGGGGTTTTTAGATATGGGTGGTGTTTTTAAGATATGCTAATGTGGATGTACAAATCCCATAGACACAGCCAGAGTGCAGTCTGTTTGTCGTTCTCCTGCTGTTGACCAGACTGTGTCAATAAAAGAGAAAAAAAATCAAGTTCCATCTTCTCTGTACGTGGAAGAAAGTGATCCTGTGTGCTGCTGCGGCACTGTTTCTGTTCGAGGGAGTAGATTGTCACGCTAGGCCATGGCTTTTCTAATAAAGCAGCTTATACTGGGTTGTAATTGGCACTGTTTGTGGGTTAGTACGGGGCGGCCGTGGCCCTAATGGTTAGGCAGTTGGTCTTGGGAGAGAATTCCAGATGCACCACCCAAAAGGATCAGGGAAGCAGCCTTGTCATACTACACCCCAAAGACATGGAATGACCACAGCACCAAAGAGAAGCTGAATCCTCTGACGGCAACTTAAGACCTACCTGTTCAACCTCGCCTATACTTAACTGCTCTGATCAAAGTCCCTTCAGACAGTCAGAGACTTCCCCTCTACCAGCCCCAGCAGATGGGCACCCCTGGGGGCTGTGGTTCTGCCTGAGGTTTCTTCCTAAAATTAGACAAATTAAACAGGGAGTTTTTCCCTCACCCATCGCTCCCTGGAGACACTAGCAACTTGACAGCACCCCAATGGACTTTTTCGATCCGGCACCACTGGACAGCAAGAAATGTTGTCTTGTGTTTTTCTTGTCAAAATATTGAAGCACTTTGAGCTGCAAGCAAAGATTATTATTATATTATATTAGTGAATAATGAACGCTCTCAATGGTTCATCCAAGGCATCTACAGTAACCACATGTTGCTCCAGGGATTGTCCCTGTACGTAATTCATTGTAAGTAATTCATTGTATGTAATGTAAGGTTACAGAGTTTATACTTGGAAGCCCCAACCCCCCCCCCCCCCCACACACACACACCCCACCCCACCGCCAAACCCCCAGTTTTGTTGAGTGGGAGCTGAGCAGCGTGGCATCCTACGGGTGAAGAATGCTTGATGTTCAAACACAGGATATCCTGAAGAGCGGAGAGGAGCCTCCGCACCTGACGGCCATTTATCAAGCGGCGACTAGAGTCCCCAGCAGCCTCCTGACCCCCGCCACTGCCACCGCCCCTGCAACCCCCCTGCCCCCCCCCCCCCCCCAACACATCACATCTCTGAATACTATATAATGAGAATCACACACACACACATCTGTTATTTATCATTTTAATCATGCAAATCTATATGATAGATGTGTGTTGTATGATTCAGGAGATCTAATGGCACAGATGCTTTTTTTATTTTATTTTTAAATCTTGGTGTCTTTTTGCGTCCCATGGTTGATGATGGTGCATTCTTTCTGTGCAATTGGTGAGAGATTGATGGAAAAAAGTTATGTAAGGGTAGAATTTACAGTATGTTTAACCTTTGGGTGAAACTGTGAGTGTATATATGTGACTTTAAATAGCAAAGTCTGTCTAAAAGCTCTTTCCTCTACACAATTGTTGAAAAATGAACCAAGCCTCTAACTAAGGAAAAGACTCATTTGAGGAAATAATATAAGCTCCAATAACAGAAATATATTTATGAACTATGCATATGCTGGGTGTCTTTCAGAGCCACATTTCACATGGCTTTTACAAGCAGAAAGAGTCAGTGGAGTGATATTGCTTTCTGAGTATATTGCTTTAATACAATCACTATTTTATTAGAAATCCTGGACCTTTACGATAAGAGCAGATTCAAAACACAGATTCAGGGTGCTGGCTAGATTTTTGTTGTATTTTTCTACAATGACCCTTCATTGTGAAACTTTGGGATTTTTGTTGTCCTTACAAATATTTACAGATAATAAATTGATAGTAATACAGTAATGTGTTGTAATTGTAATATTTAAATAGTGTACAAGGTTTGCGCAGCATTTACACTATATGACACTAGATGCTTAGGTGATATTTCAGATATAAAAATTCAGCCTTTAGTGTTCTTCCTGTAGATATGGGGTTATCTGAATTAAATCAGAGAACAGTGAGGATTTGGGCAATAACAGGAAGTTTTTTGAACCCAATTCAAAACAAACCTCCCTGAAGATAAACTGCTTCGGATGTGTCTGTGTAGGACCCCCATTGTGTAGTAACACAAAGCATAGTGCATAAAATGAATCAAGCTGGTGTTTTTATTTACGTCAGTATTTAGAAAAAGAAAGGGAATGCATAAAATTGCAAGTACAAATAAAAATGATATGACAATGAACAACGTATATAAAAATATGTACACCTTCGATATAGGTTTTGTTTTATATAATGAAAATATAAAATCCTATAGTTATGTATAAATCAGCATTAACTGACTTACAAATTAGTTACAGTACAAAGTTTGTGTAACAAAAATTCACAGCTGCATCTGCTTTTAAATGTAATTGTACAACGTGCATGAACTGCATCACATGAACATGAAACTCAGAATAAAACTATACATCAATTTCTTTCTTTGTCTGCTCCAGTCAGCATTTCATTTTACAAGACGCTGGCTATCTGCATTGCTATGAAAAGCAAATAAATTATTTTTAAAGTAAGTGCATAATGAAAGGTAACCCCAGACAAACGAGTGTATTGCTCTGACACTGGTGCTGCAGAGGGGTCATCTGAAGATGGACTGAAGGGACTTGAAAGGGTTTTTTTTGCCCGTTAGTCTGTTAGCAGTAGTCAAGGTGATACATGCTGGTGTTGTCTTTCACAGACCATACATCTTCTTACCTGTGGGAAATGTGACAAAATACATAAAATGACAGAAATTCAAAACAATTTTGTGATTTACAGCCTTGTTTTGCCATTACGCTTAATCAGCTTCTGAGGTCACAATGTATGATATAATATATATATATATAATATAATAAATATGTATAATATAATATATATGTATAATATAATATATATGTATAATATAATAAATATGTATAATATAATATATATGTATAATATAATATATATATAATATAATAAATATGTATAATATAATATATATATAATATAATATATATATATATATATAATATAATATATATATATAATATAATATATATGTATAATATAATAAATATGTATAATATAATATATATATATAATATAATATATATGTATAATATAATATATATGTATAATATAATATATATATAATATAATAAATATGTATAATATAATATATATATAATATAATATATATATATAATATAATATATATGTATAATATAATATATATGTATAATATAATATATATGTATAATATAATAAATATGTATAATATAATATATATATATAATATAATATATATGTATAATATAATATATATGTATAATATAATATATATATAATATAATAAATATGTATAATATAATATATATATAATATAATATATATATATAATATAATATATATGTATAATATAATATATATGTATAATATTATATATATGTATAATATAATAAATATGTATAATATAATATATATGTATAATATAATATATATGTATAATATAATATATATGTATAATATAATATATATGTATAGTATAATATATATGTATAATAATATATATATGTATAATATAATATATATGTATAATATAATATATATGTATAATATAATATATATGTATAGTATAATATATATGTATAATAATATATATATGTATAATATAATATATATGTATAATATAATATATATGTATAATATAATATATATGTATAATATAATATATATATAATATAATAAATGAGTCCTGGAGACGCACCCGGTCTGGCCAGGGAGCCCCACTGGGATACTGGGAGGCACAAAAGGCTTCGGAGCTGGAGGCTTTGGAAGTAGCCCAGACATCTGCAAACCAACCAAGACACACACACACACACACACACACACACACACACACATTAATATACATATGCACGCACACACACACACACACACACACACACACACACACGCGCACACACACATTAATATACATATGCGCGCACACACACACACACACACACACACACACACACATTAATATACATATGCACACACACACACACACATTAATATACATATGCACTGTCCACCTCCTGTTTCTTGCCTCACTTTGACTCCCTCAGCCATCCTCTCCTCCCTCCTCCTCTCCCTCCCTCCCTCCCTTTCTCCCTCCTCCTCTCCCTCCTCCTCTCCCTCCCTCCCTCCCTCCTCCTCTCCCTCCCTACCTCCCTGCACCTGCACTCACCTACGAGTTGCACAGATCCAGCCATCCTCCTCTCCCTCCCTCCCTCCCTCCCTCCCTCTCTCCCTTTCTCCCTCCCTCCCTCTGTCTGTCCTCGCATTGGAGCTGCACAGGTCCTGTGATCCTCCCCTTCCTACCTCCCTCCATCCCTCCCTCCATCCCTCCCTCTCTCCCTCCCTCCCTCACCTTGGAGTTGCAGAGGTCCAGCCATCCTACCCTTCCTATCTCCCTCCATCCCTCCCTCTGTCCATCCCTCCCTCTCTCCCTCCCTCCATCCCTCTCTCCATCTCTCCATCCCTCCCTCCATCCCTCTCTCCCTCCCTCCATCCCTCCCTCCATCACCTTGGAGTTGCAGAGGTCCAGCCATCCTGCCCTTCTTCCCTCCATCCCTCTCTCCCTCTCTCCCTCCCTCCATCTCTCTCTCCCTCTCTCCCTCTATCCCTCTCTCCCTCCCTCTCTCACCTTGGAGTTGCAGAGGTCGAGCTTGAGTGTCTGCAGCTCCAGCTGCATCTTGAGCTGCTCCTTGTCCTTGAGCTGAGCGCGGGTGTCCTTGTCGTACTTGAGCTCTGCGGCCGCCTTCTGCTCCTCACTCTGCTTCCGCAGGTCGGCCGCCTCGCCCTTGCAGGTCCGCAGCTCGCCGAGCAGCCGCTGGTTATGGACCTCCAGCTCGCTGCGGAGGCCCATCAGCCGGGCCACCGTGTTGCCCACGCCGTCCAGGTAGGCCTGGTACTTGCTCTCCACCTGGCTGGACAGGTTGGTGCAGTTGCTGCGGATCTTGTCCAGCTGCTCCTGCTGCTTGTCGCAGGTGAGGTGGAAGGTGTGCGAGTGGGGGAAGACGGTGTCGATCTTGGCCAGGAAGGCGGCCGTCACCTCCTGGATGCCCTGCAGGGGCTTGGAGAACTCCTCCTTGCACGTCTGCGTATAGCGCTTCAGACGCTCCGTCAGCTCCTCGTTCTGCTTTCTTGCCTCGACCGTGGACCCTTGGCACTCGTCCCGAGCTTTCACGGCGCTTTCCAGGTCCTTCTGCAGGTCCTCCACTTTCAGAGTGAAATTCTTATGCACCAGTTCTATCAAGCGTTCTTGGTGTTTCTCAGCTGAAATACAAATTCAGATTATTAAGTGAGAGAACTGACAGTTAAGAATTGTAAGTGCCGTACCTGCAAGAATTGATTTGAGTATTAATATTGTAGTGGTAGTACAATATTAGAGACAGTATAATAGCCAAACTCAATGCAGATACAACTCAATGAATGCTCACATTAACAAGACTCAAGATGTAATGCTTGTTACTAGGGATCTGCTTCAGTGTGATCATGACCGAAGACAGAAAAAATCCATAATAAACATGGAAACATGAACATGGACAGCAACATGACCATGAGTAATAAAACTGGCACTTCATACAGCTCCATACTGATGCAAGAGAAGACCACACAATGCACACACCACACTCACCATCAGTCTTTGCAAAGGGGTTCCTTACATATGTGTTCAGTGTCGGGCACTGAACTGGAGTGGATCGTGTCATCTCAATTTTCCTTTTGTCAGTCACACACCGACCCTGTTGTATTTAACAGCACACAAAGTCTGTACATCAGTGTAGTCATGGTGATGCCAAAACAGTACCAAACAAGCCAGCACATAATATTTATCCATCTTCCTCTTCTACATGAAACATTTTTGAATAATTCTACAAGAACTGAACAAAATGTCCAGTCAATTCTTAATTGTGAAGTTAGGTCATTTGTGCACCCATCAGATAAATAAAAATTGCAGCCATCAGATCAAACTGAAAGCAAAATGAATGATGCCACTGAAAGGCTGCAAATATATTGTCTGAGTAGCAATAAAATGTACACTGACCAGCTTCAGCTTCTCCATCTCTGTATTGTTGTTGGAGGCCTCCAGGTCAGTCTTCAGCTTGGTGATGTCCTTGTCCAGGGCTGTTTTCTCTCCCGTCATCTTCACTATGGTGGCGCCGAGGTTGGCCTTGTCCTTCCGCAGCTGCAGGTTGTCCAGCGAGACCCTCTTGAAGTTGTCACTCAGCTCGTCCACGTGCTTCTCCTCGGCCGACTTCTCGGGCTGTCCGTAGATGAGGAAGAGGACCAGGCTGACGATGATGAGGGTCTGGATGAGTGAGGAGAAGAAGAAGACTATCCGCATGTAGTAGCCACAGCTCTTGCCCTTGGACTTGTGGATGCTCTTGGTCTGCAGGGCGAAGGTGGCACGAGGGTAGCCTGTGCTATACATGGCTGCCCAGCTGTCTCTCCCAATACAAACAAACAACAGTACAAGAAAATGGAGGACAAAAAACTACAACACCCCTATCTTGCTGTCCAGTCCAGGGTCTCTGAAGGGCAACAAACACAGAGCTGCCTGTTTGGGAAAGTCAGGTGGGCGTTGGCGGCACTAGTAATCACGGTCACAAAAGCCCCTGATGGTGACCCAGAATCTGCCCGGGGAGGTTGGCGTGAGATGTAAACAGCACAGAGTAGTGCTGCGGGCAGAGGGTCTGTGTTTATAAGCGCAGCGGCACGCTTCCTCCCCCACACCTCCTTCCTGGCCTGCTCCTGCAGGGGCCCCAGAGGTTATCGCCGCTTCACACAGCCACGGGGGTGGAGCACTAAGCAGCACCCCCACTTCTCCTCTTTGTCCAGCGAGTGGGCATTCCTCCCTGGGTCCACGACAAAATGAACTGCCTTAATCACCCAGATACAGGAACCTTGGGATAATGGCCGTGGTTTTTATGAAGCAGATGTGCATTTGAATTTGAATTGTTCCCTAAGATCAACAGAGGAAATGATCATGGCTATTTGGATGAGGCTCAGTGTCCCTCCAGCCAAATGACCTCACATAATGTACTGCATATGGGTTTGGTCTCAGCAGGTCAACATGTCCTTCAGTAATTACCCAAGGAACAAATGGCTATTGTCAAACGTTATTATCCATTGTCTAATGTGTACTAATGTTCACCTCCAGCACATTAATTGGTAAAGACTGTCTGTCCCTCGTACAAAGGGAGATGGCCAGCAATCTCAGGAACGCAGCAAATACCCCCGATGAGGCAACGCCGATCCAAATAATGCGGTGTCCTGCGCACGTACTGATGTCACTGTGCTACTGTGAAAGAAACAACAATGGGGACCTGTCACTCCTCTTGGAAGAGGCAATAACAAATATTCCCTGAAGTCCGGGAGGCGACAGAGCTGTTTGATCCCGACCATGGCAGCTCGCGGCGATGACGTCAGGGGCAGACGCTCCTGTTAGGAAGGGTGTGAAGGGGAAAATAACCAGAGACAGGGTCTTCCTGTGGGGCATTGTCCTGGTGCCAACCTGTCCGCGATGGGAAGTGTGATTTATGGGGCCGCTTGCAAAAAGTCAAAAAGTGGAGAGGTGTCAGGACTAAGAAATTGAGGAACAAAAGCAGGAAAATATGTGTGGGGAGCAAGATTAAAACAAGAAGATAGTAGAAACGTCTGATGTGAAGAGCAGAATGTGTGCTGTTACAGCATATTACATTTGGCGGAAGCTCTTTATGCAAAGTGAATAGTGAAGAGTTGCACGCAGTCTACATAACTACAGAGAATCACGGAGTAGGTGCGAAATAAGTTCTAAGCTCCTCATATGAAACAGTTGTACGAGGAAAAGCATAGAAGGTGTAGGTATGAAGTCAGGCTTGTTAACATAGGAGTTGGGCTTGAGATCACTTTATTTGAGCCAAGTGAGTTTTCAAGAGAGTACACAAGTCCAGCATGTATGTTTGTATTCTTATCGGAAACCCAACAGTAAGATCAGTACCTTCAGTTGTTTGCCCAGTCAGGGGCAAGAGAAACTAAAAGCGACTTTCTTGTTGCCTCTTCTCTTTGCCAGAACTGTGGCTAGTGTGAGACCAACCCTGGGGACAGCTTTTTGGTGTTCAGCCTAAGGCCTTTAACGCCCCCCAGTGGCAAAGACAGCAAATACAACCAACTGAACTAAGACAAATTCCAAACTCTGAACATACAGCTTTTACAGCCCCTAATCTGGTATAGTTAGTCACTACATTTGTATTTTGAGTGTCTTGATGCATGAAAGTGTGAAATATGAAGAGCATTTGGCAATGTTAATCTCTATAATTGTATCTGTAAATTGTAACTAGTATTACTAACTGTAGGCAACTGACTAGTCAAATGTTTGACATACATTTCATAAAATATCACTGAGATTGCATACAACTAGGAAATACAACTTGAGGAGACACACAGTGGCATTGTAATCATCTTTTACTCGTTTAGGACAGCTTTACAAATTACATTTATACAGTTTGTGTGTACACAGTGCCCTTAAAATTCCAGTAAGCACCTTGTGCCAAACAACATGATTCCCCTGGTTTACCCCCTCGTTCTGTCCTCTACTGGCTTAAATACAGTAGCAAAGCAGTCCTTCCCCATCTACATTCATTTTCAACAGTAATAAGCATAATGACATAACTATAGCCATGAAGCATGATTTAAAAACAGCAACATAAAAATAAAAGTATTTCAATAAAATCACATAGGCAACAAGGCAGGTGTCAGGTAGAGAAATACAGCACAATAAGAAACGAGAGCAAGGCCTTCTTGAAAACAAAACAAAAAATAATAATAATAAAATAAAATTTACACCTCGCCATCCAAAAGTAACCAAAACAAAAATAAGCAAAAACCAAAAACTTTCTGTCACAGAAACTGAACTGAACAAATTGTACAGACATTTAGCAATGAGTGTCATCCATGAGACCATGCTCCAACAGCGATCGCTGGAGGTTTTATGGCAAGACACAGGAGGAGGCGTGTGGGAGCAGACGTGTGTTTGCTGCACTGTCGTCACGGTTACGGAGGCAGAGGCAGAGGCGGGTGATGGTGGGGGAGGCGGAGGTGGCGTCAGACGTGGCCTCAGACGGTGGCCTCGACCTCCGGTGGCTCGTCGTCCTCCAGCAGGCTGTAGGAGGCCTGGCTCTGTGACGGCCTCTGCAGGGGGTGCGACAGCAGCTTGGCCATGCAGTTGTGCAGCTCCAGAGCCGGGCCCGACAGCGACACCTCAAAGCTGTAGCACATTCCTTTAGAGTCCAGGTTGCTGAAGGACGCAGAGATGTCCTGTGTGGAAATCAGAACATAGGTATCAGAAGCACAGTAGCTGTCCTGTGTGGAAATTTAGAACACGGTTATTAAAGGACGCAGAGATGTCCTGTGTGGACATCAGAACACTAGTTGCACTGCCCTACAAAGGCAAAGTGCAGTAACTACCTGAACACTGAATCTGAGAAAAATGCCTTTAAAGTTGTCATAATGCCCATTGAAACATGTTGTAGGTATAATAGCGGTGATACTTTTATGTGCTTTCCTAATAGGAAGAAGCAAGAGATTTAGTCACAAGACAGAGGTGTTATAATTTCCAGTGTAAACTCAGTTTCGACAAAATATGTAGTTACTACCATTTGGCTTTGTAGGGCAGTACAGAAGGATGTGGGGATATGCTGTCAGGAATTGAGAAAACATAAAAGCATGAATACTACCAACAAATAATAATACCCAATGCACAATCAGAAAGCTGTAACCAGAGGCGCCCCCATCTCCCCATATGTAGTGTCCAATGGCTTCAGTGGTATTCCATTGTGATAAAAACAGTAAAAGACTAGAATAGCTAACAAACGAACCACAACGATTACTTTAAGCACTGAAAACAAAATAAAGAAATTACCCTCCAACTGCTCTCCTCCCCTTGTTCATCAGCGCCATTATGCAGATACACAACATCGAAAAAGAAGTAGGGTGACTGAAGCATTTTCTAGAAAGAAAACAGGAAATAGAAAAGTGCTTGAAGTCAGAATGTCAGCAAGCATATGTGTATCTACTATTCAACTCAGGTTAATCTGAGTCAAACCTTTGATTTATCAACAGAGTCGGCAAAACACTGACATTTTTCCAACTCTTTAACTGTTAAAAACGAAAAGTATTTGCTAGGAAGCTGATGCTGTTTGTGCTGCTCTTCTTTTGCCCTGGGCAGAGCTCCACCTACACTGACGGCGTCCGAGGGGTTAAACTGCAGCTGAGCGGCGTGCCGGCTGTAGATGAGGATGGTGCGCACCACGAAGGGCGGAGGGATGGTCTGCACATTCTCCATCAGTGGAAGCTCAATCTTCTGCAGGCTGCCAGGATCACCACACACACACACACACACAGGTCAGCCTACTAACATCACAGCCACATGGCTGCCACAAGAACACAGCAAACCAACCACGCCATTCAGTCAAATGACCGACACATCAGTCTGTCAAACCAGACAACAGACTTACATTACATTGAGAATGTCCTCCAGATCTGGCACATGGCGTTAAGGAATGAAACAGAATGTTACACTGAAGTTCTGAAGTGAAATAAAACTGTTTGTCCATTTTTCACCATTTGTTCTCCTTTCCTACAGTCTAAGCTGCTTTCAATGCGTGTGAGGACTGAGAGAGGATACTGAATGATTCACACATGTTGGTCTCCAGGTCGTAGAGACAGCTACAGAGCTCACGAGGGTCCGACGTGAAGCCTGAGAGCTGGAGGAGATTGGATGACACATGAGAAAAAAGAGACAGAGCGATAAGGCTTTCATACATCAAATGGAAAGAAAATGTATGTACAAGAGGGTTCATTTACATCTGTAAATTATGCGTATCTTTTGTCAACCAAAATAGTCCATGTGGGGAAAGAATTGAAGTATACTTACCCATAAGGCATCATCGTTGACAACTACCAGAGCAAACTCATGGCGTTTGTCAATTTTGTGTTTTGTTCTAACAAACATCTCAATCATCTTTTGTGAGATATTAAGAGCATTGGTTTTGGATCTGCAAAAGAAAATAGCTTTAACTATGGATGAGAACGTATGGACAAAGGTAATCCTACATTGACTTGAAAATAAACAGCAAACAGAGCTTAGTACTACAAGTACCCATTGAAAGATTCCAACTTCTGCAAAGACATCTCCTCTGAAAGGTCCAAACAGATTATCTATTTGGAAAGGAAAAAGAGAGAAAATCAGAGTAAGTTAGTCCAAGTTTTCTCATGAATGAAACCTTATTCTACGGCTCCATGCAAAGTCTGTTTTACACACACAAGCAAACTCTATGGCCTTCACAGTGGGCTATTGTCTCTCTGCTGCTACAGCCACAGCCTCTGAGCCCTTGTGTCCGAGCCATTTACTATTGTTTTCACCAGCGTCAGGGTAAACCAAAGAGGCAAGGGCACCATATATCTTCCTTGGCTATCACTTAAGTGATTGGTTAAATGTACCACTTTCTCGGGGCAGTTGACCCGGGGCGCCCTCAGGCTTGCGTCTGCGGAGGCGTTGATCTGCGAGGCCGGGAGGGCAGACGAGGCGGGCTTGGGCCGTTCTTTGGCGCCGGTGGCAGGTGTGGGCGTTGCTATGGCGATGGCGGTTGCGGTGGCGTTGGCAGAGGCAGCGGCGGCCGGGCTGGCGGTGGCCACGGTGGGGGTCGCCGTGGTGACACTGGGTGGGCTGCTGGAGGTGGACGCCTCTCCCTCTCCGTCCACGCGGCTGCCAACGGAAGGCTGGCTGGCACTGCCAACGCCAACGCCACTGCTGCTACCGCTCGCCCCACCCACTGCCCCCACCGCCCCCACGCCGCCCACGCCACCCACCGCCCCCACACCACCCACGCCGCCCAGGCTGCCGTTGCTGCTCCGCCGGTCCTCAGCACCCTCTGGGTTGGAGCGCGTGCGGGGTCTCAGCTCCACCACACGCTCTTCCCCGTCCGCCAGCCCTGGCTCCAGGGTCTCCATGGCACCCACTCGACGGATGGCGTACCCAGGTGTGTGACTGCGGGTCCGACCTGCAGGGCTGGTCAGTGCATATCACGCATCTAGAATGTAGATATCTGGTGATGGGTAGGTGGAGCAGAAGACAGAGAGAAAAATCATTATCTAATGCAGATGGCATTAGTAAGCTGCCGTTTGCAATAAACACTACTGAGTACAACTCCATGTTACAACAGGTGCCCAAGTAGGTGAATATTCATTTCTATGTCTAGAATGTGCCCTCTATCATGCTACAGTTGTCTAGCTGACGAGGTCCTGAGCGAATGTTTTACTGGACATGTACAAAAAATAACAAAAGAACCAAGTTTCAAGTAATGACCATCTGTCAGTTACTGTTTTTTGTGCGATTTTACAGGTGAGCTCCGTTAAAACCACCAGCAAACAGGCTACTACAGCCGCGGTTAACTTACAGTAGCCTACATTCTTTTTTTAAAAACACGCTTGAAAAGTCACGGCCTTTCCCGCATTTTTGGTCACACAGAGGTACCCACAAACATTAGGCTGGTCAACGAGCCATTTAGCCAGACAGTGCAGAGCAGAAAATATTGCCATCATCCACCATTAGCTTAGCTAGCTAACAACGCGACAATATGTAAAGAATGCACGACAGTGCACTATTTATAAACAGCAAAATATTTGTGCTTCTTCTATAAGCCACTTACATAGAACTGTCGTAATTGGATTATCCACAAAATTAAAACAGGAAGAAAGATTTCTATTTCATTCCACAGCTTGGATGTGCGGCGCCATATTGCCTGACTACAGGAAATACATTCTTCGGCTACTTCTTGATTTTCGGATGATTTTACTGTGGGCGAAATGCTGCCACCCAGTGTAGTACAAGTGTACTTACAATAAATTTGACCACATGCATTCAAGACTGACAATTTAGTCAAACCCAACAACTAACACTGGTGTTTTAATAAGAAAAATAAACAGTTCTAAATTATTATTTTTTTAATTCTCTAAAATGAAAAGTTTAAACATTTATGTCCCCGAAGTGTTGTCCTGTCCTGTCCCATCAGTTTGGTCTAAATAAAGACAAAAACAATGTCCAATCTCAAAGTGAAAGAGGAAGAGATGATGGTCAGATAAGAGAGTCTTTAACTGTGTGTCTTTGTCACTGAAAGACCAGTGGCTGCTAAGGGGAAAAGTGAAACTCTGTGAAACACACACACCCGCATGCAAGCAGAGAGAGAGAGAGAGAGAGAGAGAGAGGTGGAGACAGAGAGAAACATTCCTAGGCAGACAGCACACTGGCGGTATAGCAAAGACCAAGAGCCACAGAGAGAGATGTAATTACAGAGTGAAGAACAAAAGCAGAGCCACCAGGCACAGCTGGTTCCAAGTCTGTGGTCCGACAGCAGTGCTGAAGAAAACTCATGGACAACCTGGAGAGGAGAGCGGAGAGGGACAGCACTCAAGACAGCGGCTCAGGGGCTGGGGTAAGTGCTTTTCTGACCTGCTCAATCCTTCAGTCAGGTTAAAAGTGTTTAGCTAGAGTCTGGAGACACGGGCATGGACACATGTGGACAGAAATAAATTAGAATAGAAAATGGAGAGGAAGTGAAATAAAAACACATTTTGTCGTTACTGATGTTGAAATGGCTGACATGAACACAGCATACTGGCAGCATGGTGTCAATTGTGAATTGCCATAAGGCTTAAGGTTTTAGAACAGCTCTTGGACAAATAAATTGGTTTTGATACTTCAAGTTATTGAAGCATTAACAAACAATAAGGTTATATTATTACAATTAAGAAAATATAATTTACATTCTTACATTTAATATGCTGTCATGTACTGTCATTTATGTATGTATGGGAAAGAATCAACAATAGTCCTGCATGAAGGCTTGAAAATTGTGCAGACATGTACTATGAAAGTCACCCTAAACTTTTTTAATGTGCTGTTTTTAGATGGGAAGTGTGTGTGTGTGTGTGTGCGTGCGTGTGTGTGTGTGTGTGTGCATGTGTGTGTGTGTGCGTGTTCAGGAAGCGCAGCTGCAGGATGTTTCTGTTTCTCCTTTTCCTCTGCTGAAAACAAAGGCTAGCGAAAACAGTACCGTCTAACTCATCAAACATGCTCTAACAGTGAGAGACCCCCGTGGCTAACTCATCAAACATGCTCTAACAGTGAGAGACCCCAGTGTAAAGTACAAAGGAGATAATATTTACACAAAAAGCACAGTAAAGTGTGAAAAAGATTTTTTATATGTATTTTCTTACTCTCAAATGAGTCTCAAATGATTTCAACCTGTCTGCCCATTTCACATCTCCTCAGCAAATACATTTTGGGAGCAAACTGTTATGTAGACCACAGAAGAGTTCAACTAATTGCTGATATACATAAAAAAGATCCCACTTGTGATGCAAGAGTCGGAGAAAGAATGGATCAAACAATTAGGCAATAGTTCTTCAAGAACAAATCTCTGCAATTTACATGACAATAATTCATATTAAAATGATGTTAGGTCCGTACTACTTCATACCTGAACAGTCAGACAGTCCCATGGGGATAAAGCTTGTTGTTTATATGTTTACATGTTGTTTATATGTACACAGACAGGCTCTGAAAACATGTTTGTTCAGCTCATGTACAGGCGCTTGGTTGTGCTTTACATGTCCTGCAGGACCCTGATGCCTCAGGAGGCTACGACAGCGATGTCTCGCTTCCCTCCGTCTCCGAGCTGAGGCAGTGTGAGCTGGAGGTGGGTGCGCTGCTGAAGATCATCGCAGAGCTCAACGCCAAGATGGGCTCCCTGCAGGCCCCAAGGTACACACAGTCAACACACAACAGCCTTGGCCACATACTGTGTAGCTACGCAGTGCATCAACATGAATAAATGCAGTTACATCTTGAAGAATATTCAGTGGAAATACAATATGTGGTATATCACAGACCTCAGTGCCATGATGGTGCAAGCCATCATCACAGAGAGCTTTATTTTCTAAAGTGTATAGTAGTGCAAGGTTCAATAATCAACAACACAAATAAATATATTTACATTTTGGAGAATAGCAGTTTTCAGTTGAAATACAATGTGGAAGAAGTGGATTCCCGAAACTGAAATTAGTGTTAAAGCTTTCTCTCAATCTCATAGACACCCATTTGTATCTTTATTTTGAAGATAGAAAACAATATTTTGAAATGTACTTTGTTCAACTAGTACGTCACAACCGTTTAAGATGGAAGCTTTTAAAGCCCAAAACATTCGAAGAAAAAGTAAATGTTGACCAAGTGAAACTCTCGTTGAGCACGAATTTGAATTTGAAAATGATTTTGGAAACATTTTAAGGTTGAAAAAACTACTTAGTGTTGCTTTAAAGACGTGCACATATAGTTCACCCACTTATATTTTTTTACTGCCGCACTTAGCATTCATAACTTTTCTTTTTACCACTACACCTCTGCTGAGGTGGAGTTATAGTTCAGGCATTCTCTTAGTCCCCTAGACCCCTTTGCCATCTTATTTTTAAACTAAAGCAGAACATTTTCAAGATCTCCTTTGCTCTCTTTACCTATCACAACAGCATGAGACGGGAGTTTTAAGAGGTAAGTAAAACATTAGAAGGGAGTAAAATGTTGACCAACTCTTAAACTCTTTGTGTTTGTCCTGCCACAGGGACGGTGAGGAGTGTAAGTCTCTGGGCCGGGACAGCCACTCCACCCCAGACGTTCCCCTCAGCCCTGGGCCCCCGTTCCCCCCAGAGGAAGAGGCTGGCATTGGGGCTCCAGCGCCGCTGACCAGACGAGGTTGGCAGCCTGTCACACACACATGGTGCTCTCATACAGCGGCAGGCAGGCCTGTATCGCTGTCATCGCTGCTCTCTGATTTACATTGTACTGCTGCTGCTGCTGGACTCCTTTCTCCCATTCCCACTAACAAGGCCTGGGGCAGCTCAAGGCAAATGACATACAGTGGAATGGCAGGAGGCCGTCTGCCCTGTAATCTATGAGGTTTTTCTTGGAGCTGGGCCTCATATTGCAGCGCTGCTAAGCGAAACAGATGCCCATGCTGCCCCACAAAGCCAAAAGGCACTAACTACATATTTGGTCAAAACTGACTCTATAACAGCTCCTTTGTCCTGTGACTAAATCTCTTGCTTCTTCACATTAAGGAAGTGCACAAAAGCATCACCACCATTATACCTACAACCCTATTATACAACCCTGTTTGACTGGGCAGTATGACAACTTTGAAGGTTTCAATGTTTGCATACTTTGCCTTTGTAGGGCAGCATGCTTCTGAACTTCCCTGTTTTCTCCATGTGTTGACTTGGAATCACTTGGAAGCCTTTTTTTTAAATCCTGACCCAAAATGCCTCTTGCGTCCATGTGAATTCCATTTCCAAAAGCCCTCTTTCAGATCTGGGCTGAGGCTAAGCCTCCCCTCATGACATTAGTAATGACCTGTGAGACCTCATTTAACTCCCCCACACCACTGTATTCCTGCCTCCACCCCACTCTATTCCTACCCCCACCCCCCTGTATTCCTGCCCCCACACCACTCTATTCCTGCCCCCACCCCCCTCTATTCCTGCCCCCACCCCACTGTATTCCTGCCCCCACCCCACTGTATTCCTACCCCCACACCACTGTATCCCTACCCCAGGAATGCCCTGATAGGTGGGTGGGTGGGAGTGGGTCAGTTTGTGCAATGGTTAGTGTGCTAGTGTTTTACCCGCCACCCCACCCCACCCCACTTTACCCCTACACACCCAGCTGCATTTCATACCCCCACCCCACTCCACCCCACCTACACCCTGATGTCTCATTTGTGGGTACTAGGTGTTGATGTACTTTGAACAATGCATTCGACCGTAGGGGCCCCCTGAAAGAAAATAATTTTGGGCCCCCACCCCAACTGTGTCATAGTCCTCTGTGGGCCCCTGTGAAGCTCTGGGCCACCTGAATTGTCCTGATTTACCCCCCCTTAGTGGCGCCCCTGTTCGACCCTACCTACACCCCCCTCCACCTACCTACACCCCCCTCTACCCTACCTACACCCCCCTCCACCTACCTACACCCCCCTCCACCCTACCTACACCCCACTCCATCCTACACCCCCCTCTACCCTACCTACACCCCCCTCTATCCTACCTACACCCCCCTCTACCCTACCTACACCCCCCTCTACCCTACCTACACCCCCCTTTATCCTACCTACACCCCCCTCTATCCTACCTACAACCCACTCCACCCTACACCCCACTCCACCCTACCTACACCCCACTCCACCCTACACCCCCCTCTATCCTACCTACAACCCACTCCACCCTACACCCCACTCCACCCTACCTACACCCCCCTCCATCCTACACCCCACTCCACCCTACACCCCACTCCACCCTACCTACACCCCACTACACCCTACCTACACCCCCCTCTACCCTACCTACACCCCCCTCCACTTACCTCCACTCCCCTCCATCCTACCTACACCCCACTCCACCCTACACCCCCCTCCACCTACCTACACCCCCCTCCATCCTACACCCCACTCCACCCTACACCCCACTCCACCCTACCTACACCCCACTACACCCTACCTACACCCCCCTCTACCCTACCTACACCCCCCTCCACTTACCTACACCCCCCTCTACCCTACCTACACCCCCTCCACTTACCTACACCCCCCTCCATCCTACCTACACCCCCCTCTATCCTACCTACACCCCACTCCACCCTACACCCCCCTCCACCTACCTACACCCCACTCCACCCTACACCCCCCTCCATCCTACCTACACCCCCCTCTATCCTACCTACACCCCACTCCACCCTACACCCCACTCCACCCTACCTACACCCCCCTCCATCCTACACCCCACTCCACCCTACACCCCACTCCACCCTACCTACACCCCACTACACCCTACCTACACCGCCCTCTACCCTACCTACACCCCCCTCCACTTACCTACACCCCCCTCCATCCTACCTACACCCCACTCCACCCTACACCCCCCTCCATCCTACCTACACCCCCCTCTATCCTACCTACACCCCACTCCACCCTACCTACACCCCACTCCACCCTACACCCCCCTCCATCCTACACCCCCTCCACCCTACCTACACCCCACTCCACCCTACCTACACCCCACTCCACCCTACACCCCCCTCCATCCTACACCCCCTCCACCCTACCTACACCCCCCTCCACCCTACACCCCACTACACCCTACACCCCCCTCCATCCTACACCCCACTCCACCCTGCAACCCCCTCCATCGTACCTACACTCCACTCCACCCTACACCCCACTCCATCCTACCTACACCCATAGACATATAAACATAGACGCCGCCTTCCGCGTAAAACCATACGTTATCCTTGCCGCCATATTGGATGTGGCAAAGTGGAGATTCTTCAACCGTCTCTAGACAGTAGCCTAGAATAAAGAGGCCTCATTCATGTGCTGCGTTTAACTGTACTAACAGGTTTACCGTCCAAACGAAATCACACGGTATTTACCTTTTACAGATGAGACTGGAAAAATACTTTTTATTGTATTTGGCCATTATAACGTAATTTTACAAACAGAAGTAACTGACTTTGTGCCTAATATGAAGTCTCGCGCATAATAGCTGCTCGGTGAAACCAGCCTCCAAACAACAAGTCTTTTCTATTTAACTAAATCCATAACTACGCTGATTGTTGTTAGTTGCTTAACTAACTTTGCACATACTACATAGGTTTCACAAAAATAAAGAGATGAAAAGGCAGTGGGTGACAGCGGTGCGACGGGAGGGGTTTTCTGCTACTCCGTCATCTGCAGTGAACACTTCAGAACGGAGCATTTTGACAGGACAGGCCAGAACGTCAGGATCAGAGAGGGAGCTATTCTTTCTGTCTTCAGTTTCCCAGCTCATCTCCACAGAGAATGTGTATAGGTATAAGCAGTGATGATTAGATACTTCAGTGCCACACTATGATGGACATGTTTTTTTCCCTTTCTGAATGTGAAGGAATCAGTGTATTTTGTTTTGGTATGACGTTAGAATTTGGCCGAAGTCAGTTTGGCGGTAATTCAGCTCACTTTATTCAACGGGATTAGGCCTAGGTCTGTGTGGTGACTCAATAAATAAAACAGTTAATTTTTTATTTTTCATTCACTATTTCCAGTCAAATTTAGATCGGTATTGCTCGACCCCACCTCTGCTACACGGAATATTGACGAGTATTTCGCACACTATTTAGCCTATAACCATCACGTTATAAACGTTAAACGTTATTTAGGCTATGTTGTTTTGATGCCTACTTGTTTCCCAAATATATACGTGTGTGTCTAAATGGGTGAATAAAAGGCATCGAGTTAAATACCTTTGTAGAAAGGCGCTTTATGAAGTTCGGCCCATTTACTTCCACTGGTTTACGGGGTAAATTTGCCACATCCAATATGGCGGACACGCTAACGTATCCAAGCAACGGGCCACCAGCTCAATGCGGCGTCTATGTTTATATGTCTATGCCTACACCCCCTCCACCCTACCTACACCCCCCTCCATCCTACACCCCCCTCCACCTACCTACACCCCCCTCCACCCTACACCCCCCTCCACCTACCTACACCCCCCTCTATCCTATCTACACCCCCCTCCACCCTACCTACACCCCCCTCCATCCTACACCCCCCTCCACCCTACCTACACCCCCCTCCATCCTACACCCCCCTCCACCTTCCTACACACCCCTCCACCCTACACCCCCCTCCACCTACCTACACCCCCCTCCACCCTACCTACACCCCCCTCTATCCTACCTACACCCCCCTCTATCCTACCTACACCCCCCTCCACCCTACCTACACCCCCCTCCACCCTACACCCCCCTCCACCTACCTACACCCCACTCCACCCTACCTACACCCCCCTCTATCCTACCTACACCCCACTCCATCCTACACCCCCCTCCACCCTACCTACACCCCACTACACCCTACCTACACCCCCCTCTATCCTACCTACACCCCCCTCCACCCTACCTACACCCCCCTCCACCCTACACCCCCCTCCACCTACCTACACCCCACTCCACCCTACCTACACCCCCCTCTATCCTACCTACACCCCACTCCATCCTACACCCCCCTCCACCCTACCTACACCCCACTACACCCTACCTACACCCCTCTCTATCCTACCTACTCCCCACTCCATCCTGCACCCCCCTCTATCCTACCTACACCCCACTCCATCCTACACCCCCCTCCACCCTACCTACACCCCACTACACCCTACCTACACCCCTCTCTATCCTACCTACTCCCCACTCCATCCTACCTACACCCCCCATTCCATCCTACCTACACCCCACTCCACTTACCTACACCCCCCTCTATCCACCCTACACCCCACTCCACTTACCTACACCCCCCTCCACCCTACCTACACCCCACTCAACCCTACCTACACCCCACTCCACCCTACACCCCCCTCCACCTACCTACACCCCACTACACCCTACCTACACCCCACTCCACCCTACACCCCACTCCACCCTACCTACACCCCACTCCACCCTACACCCCACTCCACCCTACCTATACTCCACTCCACATATATCTCACACACTGATTGTGTCCTTCCCCTGCAGACAGTGAGGAGGTGTGGGGGGAGCTGCAGGAGGTGCTGTCCACGCTGGAGAGGTCAGCAAGCAGGGAGAGGTCCTCTACGCCCGTCCCTCCGCCTCTCCGGGACGAGGAGATACGCACACTGCACCTCAGCGCTGCGCGGGAGAGCTGGGTCAGAGTCACACAGGTGGGCGGCTTGATCTGCTAGACATGTTATTTATCTGATAGACATGTTATTTATCTGATAGACACGTTATTTATATGATAGACATGTTATTTATCTGATAGATATGTTATTTATATGATAGACATGTTATTTATATGATAGATATGTTATTTATATGCTAGACATATTATTTATATGATAGACATGTTATTTATATGCTAGATATGTTATTTATATGCTAGACATGTTATTAATCTGATAGACATGTTATTTATATAATAGACATGTTATTTATATGATAGACATGTTATTTATCTGATAGATATGTTATTTATCTGATAGACATGTTATTTATCTGATAGACATGTTATTAATCTGATAGACATGTTATTTATATCATAGACATGTTATTTATATGATAGACATGTTATTTATCTGATAGACATGTTATTTATCTGATAGACATGTTATTTATATCATAGACATGTTATTTATATGATAAACATGTTATTTATATTAGACATGTTATTTATCTGATAGACATGTTATTAATCTGATAGACATGTTATTTATATAATAGACATGTTATTTATATAATAGACATGTTATTTAAATGATAGACATGTTATTTATATGATAGACATGTTATTTATCTAATAGACATGTTATTTATATGATAGATATGTTATTTATCTGATAGACATGTTATTTATATGATAGACATGTTATTTATCTATTAGACATGTTATTTATCTGATAGACATGTTATTAATCTGATAGACATGTTATTTAAATGATAGACATGTTATTTATATGATAGACATGTTATTTATCTGATAGACATGTTATTTATATGATAGACATGTTATTTATCTAATAGACATGTTATTTATATGATAGATATGTTATTTATATGATAGATATGTTATTTATATGATAGATATGTTATTTATATGATAGACATGTTATTTATCTGATAGACATGTTATTTATATGATAGACATGTTATTTATATGCTAGACATGTTATTTATATGATAGACATGTTATTAATCTGATAGACATGTTATTTATCTGATAGACATGTTATTTATATGATAGATATGTTATTTATATGATAGATATGTTATTTATCTGCTAGACATGTTATTTATCTGATATACATGTTATTTATATGATAGATATGTTATTTATATGATAGATATGTTATTAATCTGCTAGACATGTTATTTATCTGATAGACATGTTATTTATATGATAGATATGTTATTAATCTGCTAGACATGTTATTTATCTGATAGACATGTTATTTATATGATAGATATGTTATTTATCTGCTAGACATGTTATTTATCTGATAGACATGTTATTTATATGATAGATATGTTATTTATATGATAGATATGTTATTTATCTGCTAGACATGTTATTTATCTGATAGACATGTTATTTATATGATAGATATGTTATTAATCTGCTAGACATGTTATTTATCTGATAGACATGTTATTTATATGATAGATATGTTATTAATCTGCTAGATATGTTATTAATCTGCTAGACATGTTATTTATCTGATAGACATGTTATTTATATGATAGATATGTTATTTATCTGATAGACATGTTATTTATCTGATAGACATGTTATTTATATGATAGATATGTTATTTATATGATAGATATGTTATTGATCTGCTAGACATGTTATTTATATGATAGACATGTTATTAATCTGATAGACATGTTATTTATATGATAGACATGTTATTTATATGATAGATATGTTATTTATATGATAGACATGTTATTTATCTGCTAGACATGTTATTTATCTGATAGACATGTTATTTATATGATAGATATGTTATTAATCTGCTAGACATGTTATTTATATGATAGACATGTTATTTATATGATAGACATGTTATTTATATGATAGACATGTTATTTATCTGATAGACATGTTATTTATATGATAGATGTGTTATTTATATGATAGACATGTTATTTATATGATAGACATGTTATTTATATGATAGACATGTTATTTATATGATAGACATGTTATTTATATGATAGACATGTTATTTATATGATAGACATGTTATTTATATGATAGACATGTTATTAGAGATACACGCACACAGCACCTCAGCATGGGAGAGCTGGGTCAGAGTCACACAGCTGGGCGGCTTTATTTCATACACATATCATTAGAAATATAACAGTGCTGTTAAATATAATACAAATATGTTTGACTAATTTCACTCTGGAAATATAAAGAGAATGATTCACAGACAAAGTCAAGAGCATTTTCTTCTGTGGATTTCAAACAAACTATGAATCATTCTAATGAATCATTCTAATGAATCATTAGAGAATCATTCATCTCTCACACATAAAAACATTATTTCAGGAATGTGTCTGATGATGTTTGAATGTTTGGCAGCTGTGGCCTAATGGTTAGGGAGTTGATCTTAGTATTGGGCCACAAGTTTGAATGCCATACCAGTAGGAAGAATGTGGGTGGGGCAGTGAATAACTAGCACTGTCCTGCACCCTCATCCGTTGCTGAAGTGCCCTTGAGCAAGCCATCTAACCCCACATTGCACCCTCATCCATGGCTGAAGTGCCCTTGAGCAAGACATCTAACCCCACATTGCACCCTCATCCATGGCTGCAGTGCCCTTCAGCAAGACATCTAACCCCACATTGCACCCTCATCCATGGCTGAAGTGCCCTTGAGCAAGACATCTAACCCCACATTGCACCCTCATCCATGGCTGAAGTGCACTTGAGCAAGGCATCTAACCCCATTTTGCTCCAGGGGGGCTACCCCTGTACCTAATTCACTGTAAGTTGCTCTGAATAAAAGCGTCAGCTAAATTCAATGCAGTGTAATGTAATTAAGTATTTTGGGGTATCCACTGGCTACACTTGCTTTTGTAAGGAGGGAGAGCCCTTCTTTACTCACAGTGGTCAGTATTACTATCAATACTGTAGCAGAGGGAGCTCAGCTGTGGCTGGCTGGATTGCCAAGGTGAGGAGGCAGAGCTGAGCACCGTAGGGCTCTGGCCCAGTTTAAACTCTGGGGGTATCTCTCTGTCATCTCTTGGCTCTGCGCTGCTCTGCTGCCCTTGGCTGGCATGCGTGCTGTGAGCAGGTGCTGGAGGAGATGGAGAGGGAGCTGACCTTGGCTGGCCTTGTGCATGTGTGCAGTTCTGCTGACCTTGGCTGTCCTGTGTGCTGTGTGTATGCGTGCTGTGTGCAGGTGCTAAAGGAGATGGAGAGGGAGCTGACCTTGGCTGGCCTTGTGCATGTGTGCACGTGTGCTGTGTGCTGTATGCATGTGTGCTGTGTGCAGGTGCTGGAGGAGCTGGGCTTGTCCTACCACTCTGCTCTGTGCTGCTCTGCTGACCTTGGCTGTCCTGTGTGCTGTGTGTATGTGTGCTGTGTGCAGGTGCTGGAGGAGATGGAGAGGGAGCTGGGCTTGTCCTACTGCTCTGCTCTGTGCTGCTCTGCTGACCTCGGCTGTCCTGTGTGCTGTGTGCTGTATGCAGGTGCTGGAGGAGATGGAGAGGGAGCTGGGCTTCTCCTACCGCCATGCTCTGTGCTGCTCTGCTGACCTTGACTGTCCTGTGTGCTGTGTGCTGTATGCAGGTGCTGGAGGAGATGGAGAGGGAGCTGGGCTTCTCCTACCGCTCGGCTCTGCCTCCTGAGGAGAGGAGGCGCTACCAGCAGGGCGTCCTGGAGCTGCACCGCCACAATAGCAGTCTCCGCGCCGCCCTCCAGAGCAGCCAGCAGGAGCTCGGCCTGGCCCACACCACCCTCCACACGCTGCAGGACGACAAGAAGAAACTACAGGAGAAGGTTGATAGCTACGCAGGCAGAGAAAGATAAACCCTAAGCAAACAGACCTCTTTTAATTTTAACTGACCTATTGATCATACACAGGGGAATTATTTGAAGGTGTCTACACAAGGGTGACATTAACCCTTTACAAACATGACATGTCACAGATATCATGAACGTTAATGACACTTTATTCACATTTATCACTGTTATCAGTAAGTGTTATTCGGTTTTTGTAATGTCTGCAAAAAAAAAATATTAACTTAACATTTCAAAAACTAAATGACAATGGCATCTGTATTTGGATGCCACTGTCACTCTGTCTGAGATTTGTGCTGCCCTACAAAGGCAAAAGACCTTAACTCACCAGAGTGGTAAACTGAGGAAAATGCTTGCAGGTGTCTTCCAAAAAAAAAAAC
Organism: Coilia nasus; assembly: GCA_027475355.1. Taxonomy (NCBI): domain Eukaryota; kingdom Metazoa; phylum Chordata; class Actinopteri; order Clupeiformes; family Engraulidae; genus Coilia; species Coilia nasus. The sequence continues at coordinate 3,845,787 of CM050212.1, forward strand.
CCCAACAAACATTGACTCTGTTTGGCCACATGATAAACTGACTGTTCCAAAAAATGATAATAACTAATTTTCGCCCAAAATTGAAGTCACTGTCTTTTGACTTCACACAGTAGTGTGTATGTGTCACTAGTGGTAATCATGGAAAGTCTATGTTGCCCCTACATGGCTTCTTATCTGGCGTCTGTCTCTGGACCATTTAAAGTAGAGTATTAAAGTAGAGTATCTGCATGTTGTCACCACTGTCACGGTGTCTGAGATCTGTGTATGTGTCACCTGTGTCTGAGATCTGTGTATGTGTCACCTGTGTCTGAGATCTGTGTATGTGTCGCCTGTGTCTGAGATCTGTGTATGTGTCGCCTGTGTCTGAGATCTGTGTATGTGTCACCTGTGTCTGAGGTCTGTGTGTGTGTCACCTGTGTCTGAGGTCTGTGTATGTGTCACTGTGTCTGATATCTGTGTATGTGTCACCTGTGTCTGTGTGTGGCAGCTGCTGGTGCTAAAGCGAAGGTGGCTGGTGGCGGGCAGCCTGTCGCCCCCTCGTAGCCCCTCCAGCTGCTCCAGCGGGGCTGTGAGTCCCTCCTGGGCCTCCCCCCCCTTCCCCGCCTCCCCCCTGCTCCTGCGCAGGCACGTGGCTGCCTTTCCGCCTGTCTCCACCGGGGGCGACGTCTCCCCATCCAGCCCCTGCCCCAGCCCCTGCCCAAGCCCAAGCCCCAGCCCTGCACCAACCGCTAGCCCCAGCCTGGAGTCTGAGACGGATCGCCTGCAGAGGTGCGACGCCCGGCAGCCTTCTCTCTCTCCTCTTGTCTCTCCTCTCTCTAAGAGCAACAAGGACGCGTTTGTTCCCAGGGTTTTCTTTCATTCAGTTTTGTTCTGAATCAGTCTGATGTGCAGCCTTGACTGGCAGAATAATGAAATAAAGTGCGTAGTCTGTCTTTCTGCTGCCACAAAGCAGGCTCAAACAATGCTGAAAAATGCAGGAGAAAGCAAACACTGACTGAGCTGTGGGGGGACGCCTGTGTGTACCTGTTCTCATGAGTCAGGTCACAAGCAGCTCTGTTTTGCCTGAGCACTTGATGGAGGAAATAGAGCTTAGAAATGGCTTTGCTTACCCAAGCATACCAAAGAGAGCCTCGGTACAGTGAATTATGCAAGGCAGCAAGAAAGTAGCATGCATTATATTTTTACAGAGTTGCTTACAAAAAGTTGTCCATTCTATCCTTTCTAAGTTCGTTCAATTCATTTTAGTTGCTTTTCATTTTTTTCTTCATTCTAAGCATCACCCTTCACACTCGAGCTCACTTTAAGCATTGCACATTTTGCATGCTTTGCATACCTATCATACTGCACACGGTCTTACACACACTCCAGAATAAAGGGGACCCTTACTGCTATAAAAATCTTGAGTCCTGTTGACAACTTGTGACCTCGTTATTGTAGGTGTAAAAATACAGGCGCTACAGCTGTCTGTCACCCTTGCGCTACAGCTGTCTGTCACCCTTGGCACAGGTGTCTGGAGAGGCTGAAGGCCCGAAACGAGCGCCTGTCGGCCGCCCTGGAGAGGCGCAAGGGGGAGTCGGAGCAGATCAGCATGGAGCTCAGCCGCCACGAGGCCGACAACACCGCCCTCCAGATGGCCCTTCAATACTGGTACCGACCCACACTCAGATCCAGTCCCTTCGATACTGGTACCGACCCACACTCAGATCCAGTCCCTTCAATACTGGTAGCGGCCCACACTCAGATTCAGTACCATTCAGTCCCAGATTCAGATCCAATCCATTCCCTCTCTTTTACTGGGGAATCAGTTTCAGAAGAGATAACATAAACAACATAACAGCAAAATAACAAAGCATAAAAATGTAATAACCTAAAATAACCCAGTACCAGTAACATATACCAGAAATTACCGATTGTATCCTGGAATTCATGCTTTATTTTATCAAATGACCGATTGTATCCTGGAATTCATGCTTTATTTTATCAAATGACCGATTGTATCATGGAACTCATGCTTTATTTTATCAAATGACCGATTGTATCCTGGAACTCATGCTTTATTTTAGCAAATGGCCGATTGTATCACGGAATTGGTACTTTATTTTAACAATTCCGTGCTGCATTGACAGCCCCTGTATTGCTGGTAGACTGTGTCAAGCTGCAGTGAAAGCTCCATGACAGTGACATGGCACTGCTACTGAAAGAGTCTCTCTGAGCCCTCAGCAGCTGGCACGAGGCCACTGAATGTGTGTGATGTTTTATGACTGGGTGTTCCTGGTAAGCGTGTTTGTGGGCAGGCTGGCAGCCCTCAGCATACTGACGATGCCTGTGTGCCTGTGTGATTGGCAGCGAGGAGTGTGAGGAGACATACATGAAGCTCTTGGATCTGTACGAGCGCAGCAGGGAGCAGAGCGGCACGGAGACAACAGGTGCATTGTGTTGTGTTGTGTTGTGTTGTGGTGTGTTGTGTTGTGTTGTGGTGTGTTGTGTTGTGTTGTGTTGTGGTGTGTTGTGTTGTGGTGTGTTGTGTTGTGTTGTGTTGTGTTGTGGTGTGTTGTGTTGTGTTGTGTTGTGTTGTGTTGTGTTGTGTTGTGTTGTGGTGTGTTGTGTTGTGTTGTGGTGTGTTGTGTTGCATTGCGCTGTGGTGTGTTGTGTTGTGTTGTGTTGTGTTGTGTTGTGTTGTGTTGTGTTGTGTTGCGCTGTGTTGTGCTGTGTTGTGTTGTGTTGTGTTGTGTTGTGTTGTGGTGTGTTGTGTTGTGGTGTGTTGTGTTGCATTGCGCTGTGGTGTGGTGTGTTGTGTTGTGTTGTGTTGTGTTGTGGTGTGTTGTGTTGTGGTGTGTTGTGTTGCATTGCGCTGTGGTGTGGTGTGTTGTGTTGTGTTGTGTTGTGTTGCGGTGTGTTGTGTTGTGTTGTGTTGTGTTGTGGTGTGTTGTGTTGTGGTGTGTTGTGGTGTGGTGTGTTGTGCTATTACTGGTCACTAATCTGTACTGGTCACATGACAGGCTGGAAGAGTGCCTGGTGAAACCCTTCACAACATTACCTCACACCAACAGAAAAAAAACCTGGCCTTTCTTATGTCTGAAAACTCTGGTAGTCAAAGGAGCTAAGTTGTAGGCAACTGGACTTGTTCTGGAGCTTAAGGATATTTCAACTTTCATCCAAAAGGCTTCTTCACTTCTGGCCTCATCTTGAATGAAAGGTGAAACGTCTTACAACTTACAGCTTACATGGATCTAGCTCAGTGTAAATGTGTACCACAGATGCTGATATGGGCCCTTAAGAATGATAGTCAACATTCACAATCACAACCAAGGTGTGCATGTCCATAACAGTGCTGTCATTTCAGACTGCACCAACAGACTGGCCTCCAGTGCTGGCAGTGAGGCTGAACAGCTGCAGACCGGAAGGCCAACAGCAGAGGGCGCCACAGAGAGGGGAAAATCCACACAAACCAGGTTCCTTCTCTTCTGCATGGAATGTTATCAGTTATTTACACAAGTGGATTCTTTGGTGGAAACATCAAGAAGGCACAGGGTGTAGCTAAATCTATGATAACAAATCATAGACATACAGTGATACAGTGCCATAACATAGGGATGGTAAGTGACCTGCAGGGTTTTTGAAAAAGTTATTGCTTTAATGGAGTATACTAGAATAGAATAGAATAGAATAGAATAGAATAGAATAGAATAGAATAGAATAGAACAGAAAGCATTTATTGTCATTATACACAGTGCAATGAGATTTACTGCTATAAAAATAGTTATGCTGTAAAAAGACACATAAGCACACTCTCTATGCAGACAGACAACAGATAACACAAACTTGAGTTCAATTGGTGAGCAGCATACTGATTGGTAGAGATACAGTCAGTACAAAAAGACCAAGGAGTACAAGTGAGTCCCGGTGATGGCCAGCATACTGAGTGTCAGTGTAAGGTCCAAGGACTTCAAAGTAGGTCCGAGTGCTGAGCAGCATACTGGGTGGTAGAGGTAGTGTCAAACATGTCAGTTCTCAGTGCAAGGTGTGTCCAAAGTGAGTCCAGTGGCAGGCAGCATACTGAGTGGATAGGTGCTTGCTAAGTCATTTGTTTAAAGACTTTAAAGACTAATTAAGTAATCAGATTAGAATGGAACTTCCTGGAAAGATCACAGAAATCTTAAAGGATTAGCACAGAGTGATAGAAGGGAGCAGAGGTGAGTTCGGCTCACGGTTTT